>LR880967.1:946974551-946987736 GCA_904067115.1 Aegilops sharonensis
CTACAGGTGTCTCCAAAGGTACTTGTTGGGTTGGCATAGATCGAGATTAGCATTTGTCACTCCGAGTATCGGAGAGGTATCTCTGGGCCCTCTCGGTAGTGCACATCATAATAAGCCTTGCAAGCAATGTGACTAATGAGCTAGTTGCGGGATGATGCACTACGGAACAATTAAAGAGACTTGTCGGTAACGAGATTGAACTAGGTATGAAGATACCGACGATCGAATCTCGGGCAAGTAACATATCGATGACAAAGGGAATAACGTATGTTGTCATTACGGTACGACCGATAAAGATCTTCGTAGAATATGTGGGAACCAGTATGAGAATCCAGGTTCCGCTGTTGGTTATTGAACGGAGAGGTGTCTCGGTCATGTCTACATAGTTCTCGAACCCGTAGGATCCGCACGTTTAACTTTCGATGACGATTTTGTATTATATGAGTTATGTGATTTGGTGACCGAGTGTTGTTCGGAGTCCCGGATGAGATCACGGACATGACGAGGAGTCTCTAAATGGTTGAGAGCTAAATATCCATATAGGATGATAGTATTCGTAAACCGGAAGTGTTCCGAGGGTACCGGGTATGTATCGGGTCACCGGAAGGGGTTCCGGGCAACCCCCGGCAAACTATGTGGGCCTAATGGGCCATGAGAGGGACAGACCAGTCCCTAAGGGGCTGGTGTGCCCCCTATAGGACGAATAGGAGGAGAAGGAAAGGAAGGGAAGGGAGAAGGAAAGGGGAGGATTCAGCCTCCCCCTTTCCTTCCCTCCACCCTTCTCTTTCCTTCCCCCTCCGATAGTTATGGAATGGGGGGAGGCCGACTTGTGGGAGGCGCCCAAGTAGGATTACTCCTACTTGGGGAACCCCTTGCTGCCTCTCTCCCTCTCCTACCTATATATATGGGGGTTCACCGCTAGAACACACAACATTGATTCTTAGCCATGTGCGGCGCCCCCCTCCACAGTTTACGCCTCCAGTCATATTGTCATAGTGCTTAGGCGAAGCCCTGCGTGGATCACTTCACTATCACTGTCACCACGCCTTCGTGCTTGCGAAACTCTCCCTCGAAACTTTGCTGGGTCAAGAGTTCGAGGGACGTCATCGAGCTGAACGTGTGCAGAACTCGATGGTGTTGTACGTTCGATGCTTGATTGGTCGGAACGAGAAGAAGTTCGACTGCATCAACCGCTTTTTCAAACGCTTCCGCTTTCGGTCTACGAGGGTATGTGAAAATACTCTCCCCCGCTCATTGCTATGCATCTCCTAGATAGATCTTGCGTGAGCGTAGGATTTTTTTGAAATTGCATGCTACGTTCCCCTACAGCCTCTACTAGACTAGCTCGTTGATAAAAGATGGTTAAGGTTTCCTTACTATTGACATGTGTTGTCATTTTATAACAGGATCACATCATTAGGAGAATGATGTGATGGACAAGACCCATCAGTTAGCTTAGCATATGATCATTCAATTCATTGCTATTGCTTTCTTAATGTCAAATACATATTTCTTCGACAATGAGATTATGCAACTCCAGGATACCGAAGGAATACCCTGTGTGCTATCAAACGTCACAACATTACTGGGTGATCATAAAGATGCTCTACAGGTATCTGCGAAGGTGTTTGTTGAGTTGGCATAGATCGATATTAGGATTTGTCACTCTGTGTATCGGAGAGGTATCTCTAGGCCCTCTCGGTAATACACATCACAAGAAGCTTGCAAGCAAAGTGACTAAGGAGTTAGTTACGAGATAATGTATTACGGAACGAGTAAAGAGACTTGCCGGTAACGAGATTGAACTAGGTATGAAGATACCGACTACCGAATCTCGGGCAAGTAACATACTAACAGACAAAAGGAATTACCTATGTTGTCGTAAGGTTCGACCGATAAATATCTTAATAGAATATGTAGGAACCAATATAGGCATCTAGGTCCGCTATTGGTTATTGACCGGAGAGGTGTCTCGGTCATGTCTACATAGTTGTCGAACCCGTAGGGTCTGCATGCTTAACGTTCGTTGACGACATAGTGTTACATGAGTGATATGATTTGGTGGCCGAATATTGTTCGGAGTCCCGGATGAGATAACGGACATGACGAGGAGGTCCAGAATGGTCCGTAGGTAAAGATTGATATATATGACGATACTATTCGGACACCAAAATAGTTTCGGAGTGGATCGGGTAGTCATCGGATCGCTAGAAGGGGTTCTGGACACCCCCGAGAGGTCTATGGGCCTAGTGGGCCAAGGGGAGAGTGAGGGAGTCCTGGATTAGGGGGTCCTCGGACAACCGGACTATATACTTTGGCCGGACTGTTGGACTATGAAGATACAAGATTGAAGACTTCGTCCAGTGTCCGGGTGGGACTCTCCTTGGCGTGGAAGGCAAGCTTGGCGATTCGGATATGTATATCTCCTTCTCTGTAACCGAATCTGTGTAACCCTAGCCCCCTCCGGTGTCTATATAAACCGGAGGGTTTAGTCCGTAGGACAACGACAATCATAATCATAGGCTGGCCTCTAGGGTTTAGCCTCTACGATCTTGTGGTAGATCAACTCTTGTAATACTCGTATCATCAAGATCAATCAAGCAGGAAGTAGGGTATTAACTCCATCGAGACGGTCCGAACTGGGTAAACATTGTGTCCCCCACCTCCTGTTACCATTAGCCTTAGACACACAGTTCGGGACCCCCTACCCGAGATCCGCCGGTTTTGACACCAACATTGGTGCGTTCATTGAGAGTTCCACTGTTCCGTTACGATAAGGCTTCATGGCTCCTTCGATCATCGGCAACGATGCGATCCAGGGGGAGGTTTTTCTCCCCGGACAGATCATCGTATCCGGCGGCTTCGTACTACGGGCCAACTCTCTTGGCCATCTGGAGCAGATCGGTAGCTACGCCCCTGGCCATCAGGTCAGGTTTGGAAGCTTGATCTATACTGCCGATATCCGCGGAGACTTGATCTTCGACGGATTCGATCCCATTTCAGGTGCGCCGCACAGTCACGATGAGCATGACCTAGATCTGCCATCGGACGGTGTTCGGGAGATCACACCTGCGGCTGCCCCGGACTTCAATTCGGAGCAGATTGTGCCATCCGAGGACGGGTGGATGGACCCCGCCACGGAGGCCGCACACTCAGCGGTGATAGAGCCAAATACTGACCTAACCTCTTACAAGGCCTATATCATCAGACCCTCGGATTCGTCTCCGGCTACAGGCACCGAACCACGTGCGTCCGTGCCTATTGAATCTGATTGGGCACCGGTCATGGAGTTCACCTCCGTGGATATATTTCAACACTCGCCCTTGGGCGACGTGCTAAATTCATTAAGGTCTCTCTCTTTGTCAGGAGACACATGGCAGAACTATGTCCGGCTTGAGTGAGAAGCAGACGACGAAGAAATTCGTTCCCCACCCACCACCCACTTAATAGCCTCTGTCGATGACCTAACCGACATGCTTTATTTCGATTCCGAAGACATCGACGGTATGGACGACGATGCAGGAGAAGAATAGGAACCACCGCCCACAGGGCGCTGGACAACCACCTCATCATATGATATATATATATATATATATATATATATATATATATATATATATATATATATATATATATATAGGGTGGGTCTATTATGATAACACCTTATTCTGCACACCACCAATAGATCGCGCCGCCGCCCCTCCCTTCCCGACCTTCTACCGCGGCAGCGGCCTGGGCTAGCCGCCGCCCCTCCCCTCCCGGCCTTCTTCCGCGGCAGCGGCCTCGGAGCGACGCCGCCCCTCCCCTCCGGGCCTTCTTCCGCGGCAGTGGCCGGCAGTGACGCCGCCCCTCCCTCCCGGCCTTCTTCCGCGGCGGCGGCCAGGCAGCGACGCCGCCCGTCGCCTCTCGGCCTTCTTCCACGGCAGGCACCGAGCAACACCAGCCTATCGGCCTTCTTCCACGGCAGCAACTCGGTAGCGCCGCCACCGAACTCCTTAGGGCCTGCAATTAGCTGTAATTCATCAGATGTGGATTGGTGCTGCCTCGACATCAAACCAATTCGAGCAAGGAGGAGTGTGCGCAAGGTTGCTTCATCCACTGTAGCTTCTTGGAATAAGTCTGGATCAACCTTCAGAGCAAATCCTCCTTCCCCGTTCACATTGAGCAACGTCCAGACCGCCCATGAACTTCTGAAGGGCAAGTGGACTGCACGGGCGAACGTGAAAGTTGTGCAGGAGGACGAGAATGGAACTTCCTCCTGTAAACGCAAGAAATCACTACATCACGAGGTAAGAAGTACACTTCCTAAACCATCTCAGTGTGGTTATCATAGACAAATCACTACAAGCAGTACAACGCGTGATTATGCAGTACAAAACTTATGCAGTGCGGTTGCTTCAGTTCGTTGTGGGGGAAAATGCAGTACACTTGTATAGGTTCATTACGTATAACGATGCAGTGCGGTTGCTTCAGTTCACCTTGAGGGGTGATGCAGTCACCGTGCATTGCTTCTGCAGTACCATTTTGAACACATTGCAGTTCGCATGATTCAGTTCATTTAATCTGACAATGCAGCTCGGTCATTTTGTGTGCAGGACATGACGTTCAGCAAATACAAAATCCCGCGCATAATTGACAGCACTGAGAACAACAACTTTCAGAAGAGTGGATATTCTTCTGACAGAGATACTGGCTGGGTTACCCCTGAGATTCCTCGTGGATTCTTCACGACGACAAACAGGGTGCAGTACTCTCTACAAGAAGATTTTTCCCAGGAAGAAGATGTAGTTGAAGATGACGATGATGTCACATTCGTCTGGGAAGGCACTCACCCACGCGATGATGAAGACGATGACGATGAAGATGAGCCAATAACAGTTCTCAACCTAGAGTATAAGCACGAGTTCACTACGTTTGGACAACATGTCCGAACAGATAATGATGACGCAGTTGAACACGATGTTGCAGCAGATGATGATTATGTCTATGATGATGTGCCACTGCTCTAAAATTTTAAAACCAATCCACCGAGACATCGTCACAACACTGGATTACCGCCAGGTCCACCTGCCGCACCCCAAAACAGAGCTCAGCGTCCACCTGCTGCACCGAAAAACAGAGCTCCAACCAGACCTGCTGCATCAACTTCGACGCTGCGACCACCAACGGTGCCTCGGTCAAAAGTAAACAACAGGTACAAATCCTCCTCACTGTTACCGCCGCGAGATCCTCAACTACACACATCTGCAATAACCCCGCCATGCCCAATACAATCCGGCGAGCTGCAAACACCATCAGGCGAACGACTCTACACACATGTAAGTTTTTGGTCTGAAAAAAAAATAGTTACAGTCCATACAGATAACATTGCAGTGCAAACTGATATTTCTTGTGAGCTATGGCTAGGAACATTGCAAATGCTTTATTAAACTCGTATGCACTCCTCGTATTCAAAAAACAGAACATAACAAATTTTCTCATATAGCATTTCAATTAATGCAGGATAAAAACATGCCGCTCAACCTCGTACCTGTTGCTGGAATGAAGTTCACCACATACGAAAAGGCATGGGACTTTTACAACAATTATGCAAGATGTGCAGGGTTTGGTATACGCAAGAGGGCAAAACACAGGACAAATGCCTACATTGTCTGCTCAAGAGAAGGGCTCCACAAGCAGGCTGTGTCAGATTATCACCGGGTACGTCAGAAGACATCAAAAAGGATTGGGTGCAATGCAAAGATTAGAGTTAAAAAAAGGAAGGATGGCAAATTTGTGATAGAAATGGTTCAACTCAACCACAATCACAATATGCTGGAAAGCCCCGGGATGCTTCTGCACATGCGATCACACAAAAAAGACGATCCTTTGATAGACTAGTTAGTGAAAGACATGCAACTGGACAACCACACACATGCTCAGATGATGTCGACGCTGTCGCGTATGTCCGGTGGTCTGCAATACATGGGACATACTAGCCGCGACTGGGTAAACAGGTAAGCACGTAACAGAGCATATCTCTTGAGCATTCTGTCTGTAATTATTCCCTGTTTGGTGAGATAAGTTTGCATTGTCTGTGAGAATGCAGGAAACAGAAGTTTGCCAGAGAAGAGTCTGAAGATGATGTCAAGAAACTTCTGAATTTCTTCGAGAATATGCAAAAGATAAACCCAGAGTTCTTCTATGATTATGACATTGATGCAGATAACCGTGTAAGAAACGTCTTTTGGGCGAACGCAAGTTGCAGAGGATCGTATGAAGATTTTGGAGACTGCGTTACATTTGACACGACTTATAAGACTAACAAATTCCACATGCCTCTGGGAGTGTTTGTGGGGGTGAACCATCATCTACAAAGCACCATATTTGCTGTTGCACTCGTGCGAGATGAAACAATACCATCATTTGAGTGGGTTTTCAAAACCTTTCTGAGGTGTATGAACAACAAGCCGCCAATCTGCATGCTCACAGGTACAAAAAATAAAAAACACCTTCATACTTACGTTTTGTTTTGTTTTGTGCACTTATATTTCTTCCATCTATCTTGCAAACACACAAACAACTTAATAAAAAAACACTGTTTGTCTCTTCTCAGACCAGTGTTCTTCGATGAAGGCAGCATTAAAAACTATCCTCCCACAAACTCTGCATAAGCTGTGTCGGTGGCATATCATGAAGAAGTACAGGGACCACCTCGCCTTGCTGTATAAGGCGCACGAGAAGCTCAAGGACGAACTCAATGCAGTGCTGAACCACCCACTAATGCCGTCAGAATTTGAACGAGCATGGAAGAACCTCATTCAGAGGTACAACTTGCAAGACGACGAAGTGATGAATTCACTGTGGGATGACAGGCACGAGTGGGTCTCAGCTTACTACAAGGAAATTTTCTATGCTCGGATGACTTCCACACAGAGAAGCGAGAGCATGAACCGCATACTGAAGAAAAATTTTGTCAGGGAGAAGCATGATCTCCATCTGTTTGCTCAGCAGGTGGACAAGTGCATTCAGACCAGGAAGGCCGTCGAGCACGCAGAGACAGTAGCAAATGAGGTAAACAAAATGTCAATCAAAAACTTCTTAAGAAATATGACTACAAAAACAAACAATTTTTTCATTTCTCTGGATCGTAACAGTGAATTTGTGATCATGCAGTCAGAGGTAAAAACAATAACAAAGTTCGGCTTCGAAGTTCAGTTATCAAAAGTGTATACAAGGGCAGTGTTTGTAGATTTCAAAGAAACACTCTACCGTAGCAATGTATTCAGAGCAGAACGGTGCCCTGAGAACCCGACAAAGTATCTCGTACACCACTACAACAGATCGGATGCATTTGACTGGGCAAGGCATAATTTCCAAGTGGTCGCTGATGAAGAGAAAGGTGTCTACGAATGTGAGTGCAAACTCTGGACACACACAGGTGAGACTCCTAGCAAAAAAATTTCTAGATTCTCATAGTCATGCACGAAAGCTAACTTACTGAACTTTAAAAGTACATATGCATGTGTAATTCACAAAACCAAATGAAGTTCACTTCTTTAAAAAATGAACAAATAATGAAAAAAAATATATGTTTACTAATTTCATGCAGTTCACTTACAGAACAAAAAAATCATGTGTTTGTCTGCAGGCCTCTTCTGCGTCCATGTCTTATGCATGCTTTCTCATTTGAGAGTATTCAACATTCCTGAGGTGTACATCATGAAAATATACACCCGTAACGCAAGATCAGATGCAACATTTGACAGAAGAGACTACGAACAAACAACACCAGATGGAACCTCTCTTTTTTGCCGTAGAAAATTCCTGACAGAAACAACAATGGACCTTGCAAACAGAGCGACAAGGTCCGACGCTAGGTGCCACAGAGCGTTGTCTCGTATGAGGGAACTGATAGAGGAAGTTGACGTGCTCAACGAAGAAGAAGAAGAAGCAGCAAAACTAAAGCAAGCAGAGAAATCCCAGCATGACAATAATGCCGAGCAAGTAGAAAATACTGAACACATCGGAACTGGTGCTATCAAAAAAGAAACAATTCTTCCACCTCCTGTTTCAAACACAAGAGGAAGGAAGAAAGGGGGAGATGCAACCCAGAAAAAGGTGGCATGCAAGGAGAAAAATGATGCCAAAAACAGTAAGCCACAGCCTGAGCTGGACAGTGATGGTCACCCACTGGGAATAAGAAGGTGCAAGACATGTAATAAAATCAGCGGCCACAATTCCAGGACGTGTACAAAAATAAATGAACAAGAAAAACGAGGACATGGAGATGCACAACAAAACAGATATTCCACTCACAACACTAAGAAATGGACGAAACCGAGACGTTGTAGCATCTGCAAAAAGAGGAAGAGACACAATTCAAGAACCTGCCCCAAAAGAAAAAGAAAAAGATCAGAAAATGAGGAAGACGAAGAAGGTGAGATCAAAGAAGAAGATGATGACAGAACTGAAGAAGAAATGGCTTATGAAGAAACAGATGGAGAAGAGGAGGAATAAGAAGAGAGTGAAGAGGACGAATAACGTGAAGAAACTGAAGAAACAGTGGCGTATGAAGAAACATATGATGAAGATGATGAAGAGGAAGAAGAGAGTGAAGAGACTGAAGAGAGTGAAGAGGACGAAGAACATGAAGAAACAGTGTCAACAAGACCACCACAAGGAAATACTTCTGTACAGAAAAAACCGAGAACAACACCACTTTCAAAAAACAAGGTAGGAGCAAAGAAGGATGCAGTTCACAGCACTGGAAAACGAAAACCACCATCAACCAGCACGCGGGGATCAAAGAAGGATGCAGTTCATAGCACTGGAAAACCAAAGCAACCATCAACCAGCACGCGGGGAGCAAAGAAGGATGCAGTCCACAGCGCTGGAAAACCAAAGCAGCCATCAACCAGCACGCGGGGGGCTACAAACACAAAGGTGCAGAGACAAGAACCTGCAACACCGCCATGGAAAACCAAAGAAAGTGCGACATTAGACACGCTCCAGACACCGCGCAGAAGCAGCGGGTTAACGACCAAATAGATGAACAGACAATAAATTAATCGTATGCATAGCAGTTTGCTTATCTCTATGACTTATGTATCAGTTTAAATTTTGTGTAAACACAAATTTCTCGTTGACTATGACTTATTCAACTAAACCATGTAAATGAGAAAATGGTATATAGAGTATACCATATATATATAGCACTCTTGAGTAAAACATTGACACATTTTGATTCAAAAACCATGTAAAAAATGTTGTTAGCTCGCTGCAGTCCAACAAGTAGTACATATAAAAAGCATTTCAATATGCAGTATGAAACTTGCAAAAATGCAGTACGCTTCGAACTATCATGCAGTACTATAGACTAACTACATGTAGTACACACCATGCAAATTGGGAAAAAATGTGGAAACATGTAGTGCTCAGCTAACATATAAGCAGTTGACATATTGTAACCATGTAAACACAAATTTCCCACTGAATAATAATTGAAGTGGTTCAGATCACAAAAGTGCTTGTTACAAAACACATCAAAAAAGATGAAGCGTTCAACACGCGAAAGTACTTATTACAAATCAACCTCATAACCTTAGCCAATCACGTCAAATGTGATTCTAACCGTACGATCCTCGAGTTCAAAGAAGTTGAGGACAACAACTTGCTCATACTTCAGGCCACTATCAATGACAAATTCCTTCCACCCTTTGTGCAGACACAGCCGCCCGTCAATGCCTACAGTGTACTTGACTGGTTGAAGGTATCCATTACCAAGAACAACTTGAAGAATTCCTTTCTTCTTGAGCCGGACATACCTAACAGCTCATTTAGGAATTTTCTGTAAAAAATAATAAAACTGTTTGAGAACGAAACTAGCAGTACAATTCTCATACTATGCACAGAGATAGATGAAGTGCACAACAGTCCAACGAGTAGTACATATAAAACGCATTTCAATATGCAGTATGGAACTTGCAAATATGCAGTACACTTCGAACTATCATGCAGTACCATAGACTAGCTACATGTAGTAGACACCAAAAAAATTGGGGAAAATGTAGAGATATGTAGTGCTCAGCTAATATATAAGCAGTTCACATATTGTAACCATGTAAACTAAAACATAAGCTACATGCACACAAGCATAAAAATAAAAACAAGAAATAAGAACACATTGCAGTACACTTCAAAAAACAAAGAAAAAAGTGCGTTCCTAAAATACTACAAGTTCAGAATGCAATGGAATTATACAAAAAAAAAACACAAAGAAAAAAAATCATATCTAACGAAACATACCATCTTGTAGTGAGTCTCCACATCTGTTGGCGTAAGCTGATGGACAAAAGGACTCGTGCAACCATGGCCACGCCGAATCAAGGCAGAATAGAACACAGAAACGTTGACCTGGCCCATATCCAATCCTTCCTTGAATATTGTACCATATGCAAGCTGCTCGGCTCGCCCAGTTCGGCACAACACCTTCCCACCACGACGAGCACGACGGCCTGCGAGCAAGCTGAACAATTGCAGTGCGTCGGCACACCACAACCATGGCCGCAGTAGAAGAGATACGCACAGGGGCCTGGAGCCATCGCAACAGAAATCTAGAAAAGCAAAAAAATAGTAATAGGCTGGAGAAAGGAGAGAACTTGCAACTAGCGGAGAAATGAAATGCAAAGGAAGGGTATAAGTTAGCCTTCATTTATACAAGAGGAATGCAAAAAGGTCAAAACTGAAAATTAAAGGGGACTTAATGGAAATTATGTTCCAAAGAATAAAGGACAATCAATAAAGGCTTATGTTACCAAAGAAAAAGGAACGGAAAAAGAAGGTGTACTTTGACTGCAGCAATTCCCACGAACAAAACCGCAGATCGTTAAAAAATAATAATCTAAAAAATTATAATCCACACACCATTTTATGTGTGCAGTTCTCCAAATTCGTACCAGGAAGTTCACTATATGTGTGCATGAAGTGCAGTACATGATAAAAAAAGCAAAAGAGAAGCACTTTAGCAGCATTGGCATAGCCAGTCACAACTTTTTGGCACAAAGAAGGATGCACGCAGTGCAAAATGTGTACACCTGCAGCACAGAACTATGACAAATGCACTGCGCATAGGAGCACACAAGCAGTGCACACCCGTACACAGAGAAAAAAGGATACGAAAGAGGAAAAACAATAAAGAAAAATGATACCAATGCAGTGCACAAAAATGTAGCCCAGAAAATGTGCAGTACGGTATGCGTGCATATGCAGTACTGAAACTAAATCAATGCAGTGCACGCATGATTTACTAAAAAAAGCAGTGCACGCATGATTTACTAAGGTGCTACCAGCCCCAGCCCCAACGTTGAAAAAGTAACAAACAAAAAAAATTGACCACCAAGGTGCTACCAGCCCCAGCCAGTCTCGTAATAGGTCTGC
The DNA here is from genome assembly GCA_904067115.1 of Aegilops sharonensis. Taxonomy (NCBI): domain Eukaryota; kingdom Viridiplantae; phylum Streptophyta; class Magnoliopsida; order Poales; family Poaceae; genus Aegilops; species Aegilops sharonensis. The sequence continues at coordinate 946,985,970 of LR880967.1, forward strand.
ACCCACAGAAGGGGGGTCGTTCTGAGCCATAGTGCATGGGGCCGGTTGCACATAGGCCTACAGGTCATAGAGCATATAGAAGCGAGCGCCGCGTATAAGCGCCAAGATAAGTATACGGAGGAGTTCGACCAGTATGCCTGGCCAGCGCTTATAAACAGGTCCGGCGCACCTTCCGCGGGCGAGGTGGGACTAAACATTAGGACTCACACACGGCGAAACAGGATCCAGCCGTGTACTCACAGGCCGACCTGGCCCAATTGCGTCTTCACTACCAGAACACAGGGCCAACAAAGCCCACTAAGAAAAAACAATACGTTCAAAAATAAAACATTAAAAAGAAAAAATGACAAACATTTCTTAAATGAATAACAACAAACAAAATAAAACGTGCGTCGACACTATAAGAATATTAATAAATAAAACGCAGGAAGCCCAATGTCAACGTACAGATGCAGTCAGCGACGTACAACAACGCAGTTCTCCACGTGGAAGCACAAACTATTCTTTTTTTCTGAATTGCAGTTATCTTCTCTCTGCAATGCAGTATGGCTGAAAAAAGAAATCAGCCCTGTTACTTAACCAAAACACTCCGACAACCCTAGCCACATTACCCTCCATCCACACAAACGTTGTATTACCACAAAGAGCAAGAAAAGAAAAGAAAGAACACCATCAAGAGAAGAAAAAAAAGTACATCTGTGTGAATCAAACTGCAGTACACTACGTGGACATGAGAAGTTCGTTTCTGGTAGAAAAGAAGTGCACTGACTTGGACAATTGACCGAAAACACAATCATCACATTTTCTGACAGTTGCGTCAATACATTGATTTAATCACGAAAAAAGAGGCGACGACGTTCCGGATTTCCAACGCACTAGCAAGAGCCTCCGCATAGCAGAACCTCTCGGCAGTTGCCACGTAAACTTAAAACAGAGCCCACCACGCTACCGCCCCGCTCCACCTCTCCCACATCCTGTCAAGGAGAGCAGAGGAGAAAACACAACTGCTTCGTCCCCCCAAAAAACCCAATTGCATCTTCTTCTCCGCTCTTCCTTTCACTAACCTCTCTCTCTATAAAAAACACCAAAGAACACACGAGAATCATGGCGGATGCACCTCTGTACAAGCAGCGCCGCTAGTACACCAGGGAGCTCCACGACGTCCACCTCCACGGCAATCACAAGCTCCACGTCCTTTGCACAAGCAAGGGAAAAGACGTGGACAAGATGCTGTCCACGTTCAGGAGAAAGCTCGGGGGAATGCCCGTCAAACTAGTCGGCGTTGATGTCGAGTACACACACTACAAGAAGCCACAGCGTGCAGCGGTACTACAGCTATGCGTAGAAAAAGAATGCCTTGTCTACCACATATCTGCAGCTAAAGACAGGTAAGAATAATTGTTGCTTGCCAATATTGATTTTAAATTTTCCTCACTACAATCGCCATAATATTTAACCTTTGGTTCTCATTCTTGAAAAAGCGTGGCATATGAATTTATTGACAGTTTTGATCTGGCTCCATGTATGTCACTCATGTGTTCAATTCTTGAATGATATTATCTAGCAATACACGCAGTTTAATTATAGTTTCTTCACTGCAACATTACCATACAAAACATGTATGAAATTAGGTTCAGGAATACAAGCATACACAAAACATGCATTGTTTATGCAATCTATTATCAGATTTAATAGTTATGCTGAACAAAGTATTAGCAACTGCTCAATGCAACAGATTCAGATATCCATATTGCAGTTCAGTTTCAG
>LR880967.1:947019992-947030564 GCA_904067115.1 Aegilops sharonensis
CAAAATCTATAAATATTTTATATAGGACATATATATACCAAAATGATCAGGGGAATATTCCCTATCATTTGAACATTTTTCCAAAGGCAAAATCCAAACTTTATAAAAATCCATTTTTTTCAAATTCAAACAAAATTCAGATTTGAATCCAAAACTTTTGGCAATGTTTTCCTCTGATATTTTTGGAGTGTCATGTTTACTCCTCTCATACTTTTGATCAAGTATTTATCAGGCTTAGTTTTTGAAATGATTCCCACTTGCCAAAGTTTGAATTCAAATTCAAAACTCCAAATCCTCTGAAACTTCAAATGGCATTCAAATCAAACAGGATGCATAGGATGCTTAGCTATAATTGTAAAACATTCCAAATAGGAAATTTGGGATGTTACATCAAGGGTCTGGCGATGCTGGTTCATCGTGTATAAGGAATAATGACCATCCTTGAATCGCGGCATCATAATCTGTTCGCATAAAAAAATGAAATCAAAAGTTCTTTCAACACGTACCACCAGGACCACTGTTCCAAAAATAACTATAAACAGAAATGAAACAAACCAGGAAGAATAAATGAAAAAAAACAATGACTTTACCAGTTTTGCATCCAACAGGTTTGCACCGTCGTTCACAAAAAATTTGAACTGATTAACTGCATCTTCTAAAACAAACGAGCTATGCACAACTGGCAACACAGGATTTCCGTCATTATCTCTAGCCACAGAGGTTTCCATTTGAAGAACGTACTGTACACAAAATAGAACAAAAAAAAGGACATGAAAAAAAGAATAAACAATGCAAGCAGGCATGGACATGAAAAAGCCAGTGCAGTAGGAAAGAATGACAGCAAACGTTTACCGTGATAAATAAAGGTGAAAGTAGCAAACGTTCACCGGATTGATAAGCTAAACCCAATTCAGGGTCTTGCTTCCAGTACTTGATAACAAAATCCATGATATACGAATTCATTAAAGCTCCTTTGCCAAATGTATCATAGATATAGTCGAAATTGTAAGTATCGACATCATCAACAAAAGGACCATGCACCATAAAGAACGCGTTCCTGCAGTAAACACACACAGCTGGGATCAATAAAATTAGAACTAAAATCAAAACACACAAAAAACATGAAAGGGCACACGCATCACATAAAAAACTTACTCGCGGTGTTTGGTTACAAAATCTTTGCTGAGAACAAGATCCTTTATTTTAATCGCCTCATCCATATATCTGAACCTCGGAGGCTTCAATTTCTCTATAGAGCATCTCAACTTAAAAGCCCTCTCACCTGCCCTCTTGTTCGAAAATACTTCAACCTCATCCAAATGAGGACGATTAATTGCTGCACTCCTAGTNACAAGATCCTTTATTTTAATCGCCTCATCCATATATCTGAACCTCGGAGGCTTCAATTTCTCTATAGAGCATCTCAACTTAAAAGCCCTCTCACCTGCCCTCTTGTTCGAAAATACTTCAACCTCATCCAAATGAGGACGATTAATTGCTGCACTCCTAGTCCTAGTTACACGTGCACACGGTGTAACAAAATCATCATCATCAACATCATATACATCATGTGGAGAGCTAGGTCGAGAGACACTTCCACCATCAGGTCCAGACGCCACATTTGTGTTCAAACCAGAATTATCTGGAGAGATTTCAATGACACAATCCTCCATAACCACATCAGAACCCTGGGACTCAAACAATGACGTACAACCTTCATGAAGCCCCCAATCAAAACCTAAAAACGTGCAGAAAAAACATGGAAGCACTCAGTACAAAACACAAGAACCTAAAAACATGTATAGAGAAAAAATAGAATGCAGCCCACTGTTGTATACATCAATGCAGCCCACATATATATAGTAATGCAGCCCACATATAAAATAACAATGCAGCCCACTTATCTACATCAGTGCAGCACACACTTGTATAAAAGCAATGCAGCCCACATATAAAATAACAATGCAGCCCACTTATCTACATCAATGCAGCCCACATATAAAATAACAATGCAGCCCACTTATCTACATCAATGCAGCACACACTTGTATAAAAGCAATGCAGCCCACATATAAAACTAACAATGCAGCCCACTTATCTACATCACTGCAGCCCACATATAAAACTAACAATGCAGCCCACTTATCTACATCACTGCAGCCCACATATAAAACTAACAATGCAGCCCACTTATCTACATCACTGCAGCCCACATATAAAACTAACAATGCAGCCCACTTATCTACATCACTGCAGCCCACATATAAAACTAACAATGCAGCCCACTTATCTACATCACTGCAGCCCACATATAAAACTAACAATGCAGCCCACTTATCTACATCACTGCAGCCCACATATAAAACTAACAATGCAGCCCACTTATCTACATCACTGCAGCCCACATATAAAACTAACAATGCAGCCCACTTATCTACATCACTGCAGCCCACATATAAAACTAACAATGCAGCCCACTTATCTACATCACTGCAGCCCACATATAAAACTAACAATGCAGCCCACTTATCTACATCACTGCAGCCCACATATAAAACTAACAATGCAGCCCACTTATCTACATCACTGCAGCCCACATATAAAACTAACAATGCAGCCCACTTATCTACATCACTGCAGCCCACATATAAAACTAACAATGCAGCCCACTTATCTACATCACTGCAGCCCACATATAAAACTAACAATGCAGCCCACTTATCTACATCACTGCAGCCCACATATAAAACTAACAATGCAGCCCACTTATCTACATCACTGCAGCCCACATATAAAACTAACAATGCAGCCCACTTATCTACATCACTGCAGCCCACATATAAAACTAACAATGCAGCCCACTTATCTACATCACTGCAGCCCACATATAAAACTAACAATGCAGCCCACTTATCTACATCACTGCAGCCCACATATAAAACTAACAATGCAGCCCACTTATCTACATCACTGCAGCCCACATATAAAACTAACAATGCAGCCCACTTATCTACATCACTGCAGCCCACATATAAAACTAACAATGCAGCCCACTTATCTACATCACTGCAGCCCACATATAAAACTAACAATGCAGCCCACTTATCTACATCACTGCAGCCCACATATAAAATAACAATGCAGCCCACTTATCTACATCAATGCAGCTCACACTTGTATAAAAGCAATGCAGCCCACATATAAAATAACAATGCAGCCCACTCCTCTACAGCAATGCAGCCCGCACTTGTATACAACAATGCAGCCCACATATAAAACTAACAATGCAGCCCACTTGCCCATAAAGAAGCCGAACCAAGCAGTAGTCAAAAATAAAATAAAGCGAGGATGAAGAAGTTCAATAAAACAACCTTTATCTGCAAAAATTAGAAGTGATGTTAAATCAAGGCAACACTTCCTCGATGTTAGCCAACTATAGAGCATGGCCTTTCTGATGTAGCCAATGTGCTCCACCCCAAACTTAGCAACTCGAACACCATCCCATGTCTGCAAGAATTGAAACATATAGAATCCACAATCATGCCTGCAATAAAAAGAATAAAAAACATCAGTTTCACAAAAATTAAGTGAAAAAAAAAACTTGAACGGTATGACACAGAAGGGCTGTAAAGAACACACCGATTTGGCTGCATTGGGACAATGACATGTTTCAACACAAATCCATCAAGTGTGGGAGGATTTAGCGGCTCATCAGAACTCAAGCTACCTTCTTTCCATGCACGCTTGATATTTTTAACCATCCTCCTAAAAACCCTGACCGCATCAGGGCTGCCAGGTTTGTTGAGCGAGTCAAGAAATTCAAACCGCCTTTCTTTCACATTTAACGCAACTACACAATAATGACCAACACCATCCCTCGTATCTGGCGGATCAAAAGTTGCAAAAAGGACCTGTTGGAAACATTAATAAATAAATAAAATTATTATAACAAGAAAAAACAGAACGCTATAAAAACAAAACAGGAAAAATACACATAAAAAAGTCTCTCACCATATCCTTTTTATCAACACGCTCCTCGGCTTTTGAAGAGAACATCAATTTAACACTCCTACCTACAGTACCACCATTCCAAATATTTGTCTGCCAAATAAAAAACAAAAATCAAATAAGCAAAACAAGTCGTCGCACAAAATCAGAAAAGAAAATGAAAAAAATATAACAAAAATTTCTGTATTCTTACACAAATATGGTACGGGACAATCATTGTCGGAGATCTCTTAAACTTATCTACCAGCAAAGAGACCCCAAGATCTACAAGCCTTGTAGTGAGCATCCCTTTATCCCAAAAGGATTGACCAACTTCGCCAATGCTAATATCACCCATCTCAGTTTTAAAAGCAATCATGTCCCTGAATTTTTCATGAAAAACTCAAACATAAGATACTATAAAAAATAACAACAAATAAAAACGGGTAAATACAAAAATTAGATAATACATATGAACAAAACAATTTCTAAAAAACCATACTTCTTCTTCTTGTCCTTCCGAGCCCTTGTAACAGCAGCGTACAACTCATTGTATCTTTTCAGAAGAGCTGGATCAATGCTCGACGGTGTCACAACAAGGAGTTCATCATCTGCAATAAAAAAAATGAAGTTCACTTATCCAAACAATGAAGTTTAAATATTAAGATAAGGGAATTCTGCTAGCTATTTTGAAAATCATAGACAAAAGATCAAAGTTTCATTTATCACTTAACATCTAATACAGATACCATAGTAATTAAACAACATGAACGAGAAAAACATCAAACTGCACCGTTTAAAAAAAACTCTTGCCTTCAGTGTCAGAGTCTTCAGGCTGCTGTTCTTCAGAACTGAGCAAAATGTTTTCTTGCGTAGGTTGCGAAGAATCCACCACAACCTCACTGGACTTTCCTTCTGCAGCAACATCAGCATTCTCTCGATTTACAAAAGTCTGGTGAACAGCAACTTCCTTAGATACTTCAACTACATGAGGCTCCACTATCAATACTTCCGGAACATCATTGGACACCAGAGACACAGGGGAAGAAACAACACTAGCAGCAGGGGCAACATTCTCCAGTGGCTTTTCAATGCCAACATCAGAATCTTCATGTCGACTGGTGGGAACAGCATCATGGGATCCTTGAGCTACAGAAGGATCTGCACACTCAACGGCAACCGATACAGAAGCATCAACATTGGCACAGCCATCAACAGCACAACTGCCCTGATTCAGATCAATGTGGACTTCCACGTTTGGTTCTCCAACCTGTGGAAAGTTTAAAAAACACCCAGTAACACAAAAATAAGAATGGGAATAACTAACACAACAACACACAGCACACTTATGTCAAAAGACTGCTGGCAACATACACATACAACTACAGTCCACATATACAAAACAACACCAACACACGTGTGTCATACACAACTACATCTGCAACCCATGTATACATAAAAAAAAAAGAAATGCAGTTCCATTTGACAAAAGCTGCAGTTCAGTTATGTTAATTACTGAAGGTCACTTATGTAAATAAGTATGGATCACGCATGCCAAAAAGAACTGCAGTTCACTTATGTCAAACAGTGAAGATCATACATGTAAAACTATTGCAGCTAACATACGCAAATGAAAATGCATATGGATGAACATAACAGCGTACAACAAGTTTATAACAGACAACAAAAAATTAGATTATAATCCACTAACAGAACAAGTAATACAATTATACCTTATCAGCTACAACATCAAGAGGGGACGCTGCATCACCCAAGACCTCATCCTTCCCAGAGCCATCGTAAGTCTCTTTGTGCACATCACGAGCAGCGACACCAGTCTACGGGCATAGAACAAACCAAAAAAGAGAAATAAGATGGTACCGACCAAAAAAGAAAAAACTCCAACCATGCACAAGCAGTACACACTTCACAACAGAGAAGTACACAAGAAAAATATGGGAACCAAACAAATGTAAGTTCAAAGAAAAAGGGAAGCATGGCAGAACAGACATGGCAGGAGTATTTATACCTGACCAACCCCATCGTCTCTAGTTCCATCGACACCAGAAGATTCCACTCCAGCCTATAACAAAAAAAGTGAGGAGCAGTCAACATAATACACAAAAAAGAGGTCCGAAGCCACAAATAACATAGAACATACATTATCAGCACCAACGCCAGCGTCCCGACGGATCATTTCATCCACAATATGCCCAGCATCCTTCTCATACCGACCGCATTTTTCTTCTTGTGAATGTCTCAATTGAGCATATGAAGAACGAACATTTGTCACTGCAATCTTTAGGCTTTCGATCACACCACAATCAAAATTGTGAGCAGCAACAATATCTTCATCTCGTGGGCCATGGCCAACAGGGAAAAAACCAGCAACTGTCCTCAACCTGTCACCAGAGGTTGGAAAATCTTTAGTCAGCTTCAAAACCTTCAGAAGAAGCTCATCAATCTCCTCATGCTTTTTGCTGCCAACAAATGTCTGTTTATAAGAGCTTGTATTATCAAACATCTGTCGAGGCATGAAACCACGAGTATGCGGCACCTCATGAGTGCTAGGCCCCGCATCAGAGCTGCCGTGTACAACTGCAACAGGACGGTTGTACACAATATCACCTAACGCCTTCCACTGCAAAAAAAAGAGAACACGCAAAGAGAAGTACACATGTGAGTACTAGAATAGTTCACATTTATAATGACTGCACCTTTTTTTAAAAAAAAATCTGATATTAAAAAATCAGGTGCACTAACCGGCAGCTTCCCAAATTTGTAACTTTCCAAGTAAATCTTTCCCTTCACAAGCACATCCTCATTGTACAACTTCATCAGGTCCTTGGTCATCATGTATGACGCACGTGGAGTCAACGTGTGCATGGCTGAAAATTTGCGAAGCTTCAAGCAGTCAAGATACATAATCAGGGGGACAATGGCACAACCCTCTGCACAATTCTGCTTGCTGCCTTCTGATTGCCGCCTAACCACAGCTGCCTGCAACTCATCAACAACAAGCTGACAAAAGTCCATCTGAGCCATAGCCGCATAATCCATGTTCACTACCATCGCAGCAACTCTACCCAAACGAACTGCAGGCCCCGGGCACAGCAAATTCTGGTAAAGTATAAGGAAGAACACCTTCACAACAAGGTCAACACTCACATAATCATCTTCCTCCACCAACACCTTCAACTTCTCAAGCAAGTCCTTGACACCTATACTTTTTAAACGGTCAAAGCCAAGCTCATCCTTGAGGGCAGTCAACGATTCAACATGACCGCTGGAAGCAGGCATGGGTGCAGTGTGACTTCCCATAGGTAAATCAAAAATGTGATGAACTGCATCACGATTGATTCGAAGAACCCTGCCATTCCCAAAGTCCATTAACATAGTGGCAGGGTCAATTACTCCCATCAAATAGCACATAAGAATGCGCGACACATTTTTCTTTACTGTCAGATCAAAGACAACATCAAATCCAGCATCCCTAACACGGCTGCAATGCGCCTCTTTCAACAAAGAAGCAGCCTTGCAAACAGTGGGAAGTGACAAACGCACATTCTTGTTAAATCGAGAATCATCTCCCTCACCATCATCTTCAGTTGCATTGCTCTTACTAGACTTCTTCCTCTGTGTAAAGGGAAATGCAGTCCACATTAGAATATTAGGCATAAAAAAACAAAATACAGAAAGAATAACAAAATGAAGGAAACAAATGCAGTGCACTTCAACAAACCTTTGGAGCAGCATCCACCTCCTCGCCAGAATCACCACCAACATCTTCGTCGACATCATCATGTGCACGCTTGGGTACAGTCTTAGATGAACCACAGTCTTTGTGTCTAGAAGGATGAACACCCTTCACATAATCAGCAAGCAAAAAGTCATCGTCATCAGAATTGGGACCTTCAGTGACACGTAGTCGTTTGCGCTGAGGATCATCACTTCCGCCAGCTTCAGCGGTTCTCTTGCCAAGATTCTTCTTCATTCCAGCAACACGTGGACTCCGCCGAGGTGTACCACCTTCCTCAGCAACAGTACTCAACCTCTTCTTCATCTTGCCAAATTGACCACCATTGCCACCATCTCCAGATCTCCTCTGCTTCTCCTTCTCACCAAACTCTTTTGACTCAATTTCAAACCTCAACTTCTTCTTGCTTTGCTTCAACTCATATTGACGAACCTGTTCCGGGACCATCCAATCCTGTGTAACTTCCTCTGTACCATCAACAGACTGCGACTGTGTTTCAGACAAGACATGACGTCTCTGATCAAAGCTCACACCAACATTACCCTCTGCAAAATAATGGTCAATCAATTGAGTAACCTCCTCAAACCCAGGCGCCCCAGCATGGAAAACAGACACTGCGTCAAAATAAAGTTTGACTATCCTCGTTAAAAATTGCACAAAAAGAACAAATGCAGTACAGTTATACATATAAATGCAGTGCTCCAACCATAAACTCAAAATAAAAATAATGCATTGCACAAAAAACTTGAATAAAACAACAATGCAGTTCACACATACATACAGTGGAGTTCACATACAAAAATAAATGCAGTGCTGCACATGCTAAATCCACGGTTGTTCGCAACAAAAATGTCCAACTAGATAAAACAAAGCATACACAAAAATAAACAAATTAATCACATACCATAAGGAGGGGCCACACTTATAGGATAAGATTCAATCGGTGAATTCACTTGATGTCCTCCCTCGACACCATGATCCTTACCACCAGGATAACGAGAGACAAGTGGTGTATCATTATGAGCACTGCAATCACCTGTTGGATTCAAAAAAACAAGAAAAAAGAAATTACAAAAACATCACATGACAAAATAATGCAAACGAACGCTGACAACTAATAGAGCATAACCCAATATGCATGATGAACTAGGAAACTAGATAAACACCAAACAAAATAAACAAAGCCTAAGGAATAAGCACTCCACATACCCTGAACTCCTTCTCCCTGCCTGCTCGGCGAAGACATAGAGTTTCCCTACAACACAAAGGACGAAGTGACAGACATAAGCAACAAAATAGGCGAAAATCTCACGAAACCCTAGATCCACATTGCTACACACAACTATCGACTTCAAAACGAGATAAAATCGACTGCCTACGAAAAATTACACAAGAATAAAGAGCTACAACAACTACAAGAATAACAAAAACAAGGCGAGGGGACAATCAACACCGAGCCAAGAGGAACGTACCGAAGAAAAGTATGCGGCAACGGCGGCGGGAAGGGGGAAGGGGGGGCGGGGACGGGAAATGGCTGCGGGAGCGCAGCGGCAAGGGCTCACGGAGCGGACAGCGACGCCGAATGCAGGAATAAGGACCTCTTGAGGGCGGCGGTTCTCCGGTCGACGGTGGTTGCTGCGCGCGGACGGCGGTTTTGCTCGACGGAGAGATTCCTCGGGAGAAACTGCAAGAGAGGAGAGGGGATTGTTCTCGGTCTCTTTCTCTGACACCGGAGCGGTGGAATAGCGTGGAAACGACACACAGGAGACCCGCGTTTCGCAAAAAGCGTCACAAATAACGGGCCGGCCCAAAAACAGCCCGGACAAAATAAACCAGTCTACATCAAAACGCACATATTACTAAAAAACAACAAAAGGAAAACACATGATGCAGTTCTCTGTGAAGAATCATGAAATTTCAAAACGGTAAAACAACAAATAAAATACATACAGTTCGTAAAAAAAAGTTAAAATGAAAAACAAAACGCATGTTAAGAGGACACATCCAGAAAAAAAAAGTCTACCTTCAATTAAGTGTCACACAAAAAAAATGTGCCCCCCCCCCCTCCGCTTTCACCTTTAACCTCCCGTACAGTGAAGTAAGCACGGGAAATAAACAAATGCAGTACGCATTGCTGGAAAAATGCAGTGCATTTCTATACGGGATGCAGTACGACATTATGCATTTCTTTTCGGAGTGAAGAAAACGCAAACGCGGAATAAGTTAACGCAGTGCAGAAGTAAACGAACTTGCAGTACATTATCATAAACAATGTAGTACAGTCGTATTTTGCTAACCAGTGCAGTCCCATACATTCAGAAATAACAAAAAAAAAGTAAAAACACGAGATAAAAAATGAGAACTGTACAAGCAGTAAGGAATGAAGTGCACACCTAGTACATAACCATGATCAATGCACTGCACCGATGATTTACCAAAAAGCAGTGCACTCCACGTCATAAAAAAACATACAAAGAATAATAACTGATCACCCAAATGATACCGGCACCAGTCACCCAAAAATTGACAACGTACATGCGTCTCTGAAATACCCGAACACAGGCCCAACAAAACCGACCAAGAAAAAACAATAAGTTCGAAAAAAAGTGGGGGGGGGTGCACCCCCCACCCCCCTCCCATTTCCTATCCGTCCCGTGCCAGGGACTGCAATAAGTACCGGCAAAAACAAGATGCAGTACGGGTCGGTAGAAGTATGCAGTGCATTCCGGTGCGCAATGCAGACCGCCGAAGCATATAGCAAAGACACGCAAAAAACGATGAAGTACACACATGTATACAATGTTGCAGTTCTGATTTGTACGCGACGC
>LR880967.1:947030977-947043952 GCA_904067115.1 Aegilops sharonensis
CCCACCCCCCCTCCCATTTCCTATCCGTCCCGTGCCAGGGACTGCAATAAGTACCGGCAAAAACAAGATGCAGTACGGGTCGGTAGAAGTATGCAGTGCATTCCGGTGCGCAATGCAGACCGCCGAAGCATATAGCAAAGACACGCAAAAAACGATGAAGTACACACATGTATACAATGTTGCAGTTCTGATTTGTACGCGACGCAGTGCGTAAATATAAACAATGCAGTTATGTTGTCACGCAGTATACATCTATAAAACATGACAAAATGCCCATTCGAATATAAAAAGGTGACGCATGCAGTGCAAGTTGCGCACGAATGCAGTACACTGAATTTGTCGAATGAAGTCTTAACATACCCAACAAAGCAGTGCACGAACATAAATTTGAAAAAAGGAATACATAAGAGCAAAAACACAAATAGAAAAACGCAAAACACGTAAAATAATTCAATACAGTATGGAAGTACACGAAAGTACAGCACAGAACCATAATGAGTGAAGTACAGGTATGATTTACAAAGAAGTGAACTCCCATACATTGGGAAAAAAGATTAACTGATAGCAAAAAAGACGGAAACAAAAAAAAATGACAACTGTACATGCAGCACGCAGTCCGTATAATGCAGTACAGAACATTGATCAATGCAGTGCACACTCCAACAATAAAAAAAAAACACACAGGGCAGAAATATAAAAAGGAAAAAAAATTGACCACCCAGGTGGCACCGGCCCCAGCCAGTCTCGTAATAGGTCTACGCCCACAGAAGGCGAGTCGTTCTGAGTCACAGTGCATGGGGCCGGTTGCACATGGGCCCACAGGTCATAGAGCATATAGCAGCGAGCACCGTGTATAAGCGCCCAGATAAGTATACAGAGGAGTTCGACCAGTATGCCTCACCAACGCTTATAAACAGGTCCGGCGCGCCTTCCGCGGGCGAGGTGGGACTAAACATTAGGACTCACACACAGCGAAAAAGGAACCAGCCGTGTGCTCACAGGCCGACCTGGGCCCAATTGCGTCTTCACTACCAGAACACAGGGCCAACAAAAAAAAGAGAGGCCACTGAATTTTTTTTAAAAAATGCCACATACCATACACAAACACAGGCCGAACCAAGCGTTCGCAGTTCGTCGTGATATGACAATGCAGTTCGCTATTCTCAAGTAAGCAGTACTGTTCCTTCTTGAATGCATTCGTGTTCACTGAATTAGACCCAATCCACCACCTAACGCCAACCACAACATTTATTACTTCCATTGCTCGATTGGTTGCATAAAAACTTATCCATTCGTGCTACAGCCTAACACAACTCCTCCCCACGTTCCTCATTTTCCTCAAAACGTAGATCTAGGGTTCATCACATCCACAGCTCTTCTCTGGAATTCCACTGAACCCGCCATGGACTGCAAGTGCGGGTGCTTGGCAAGGATGGCGCCGGTAGCGGACACATGCCTCTACGCAGAAGGCCTACAGCTCACCAACACCGAGTGGCGCAGCATGCTCGGCTGCCTGATGATACCCAACAGGGGGTTTCGTGCGCCATTTCTTCATCGCCTCACAACCACAGATCTACAGGAAAGTTGGGTATGTTTTCCACTCACAATTTTTGGACATAATCTAGACTGCAAATACACATCTGAATATATAGTTCAATCAATTTGTTAAGTAATATCAACAAAAAATACAAAACAGAATTTGTATTGTTGTTCAGATCTGTTAGCTATTAAGACTAGATGATTCCACCTATCTTTCTTCAGTACCACACCATGTATCGACATATGTACAAAAAAAGGGTCAGTAGATAAGCGTTGTAGTTATATTAACATGCTGGAGAAGTACACTGTTACTGACACTGCAGTGCACACATGTTGCAGTATAATATATATCACAGTAAAACTAGGAATCAATTGCGTACATAAGTTTGTTCATACATTGCAACTACTTTACAAAATATAATCATATGTATGTAACTATTTAAGTAAATATAAACAAATCATACTAAGTATAAAACAAAAACATTTGTTGTTTACTTATAAATTCTTTATCCACCCATTACAATATGCAGAAACTGCCATCCGCAATAAAAATTCATGCTCCGAGTTCAGGGAAGCTTACTTTGGAGACAGAACACAAAAATGGCTATGGAGACATGGAAGCTGACTACCACATCGACTCTGAAGACTGCATCAACATAACTACTGGTTGGAAAGATTTTGTCTAACACAATGGCTTTGAGGCCGGAGAAGTGGCCATGGTCTTTTTCTACAAAGAAGAAGACTCCATCAAGTTTACAATATTTGCACTCTAGGTTGTCTAATATGAAGCAACCAATATTTCTAATGCTTTGCTTATGTTGTATGCTTTTAAAATTATGTCAATCAGACAAATTGAACAATGCCTATTTAAAGTATGCAACCTCAACTACGTCATTTTATCATCCTTTTTAGTCAAAGTTGCTGTTGGCAGTAATGCAGTTCTCTCGAACACATAGTGTGGTACTAATAATAACAAAAGGCAGCCCTCCAAACAGTAACAAGGAAATGCAAATGGTCGAAACTTTGCCGTTAACATATGATGCTCAAAAACAATTCTCATAGTATGTAGTTCAAAAAAATTCTTATAATAACTATTCAGCTAACACAAGCGTATCATGGACCATCCCTTCTAATAGCAGAATAGAATATTAACAACACTGCTAATGCAGTACAGAAATGCATATTATGCAGTCATCTAGAACACAGAATGTAGTAAACACAGAATGTAGTTTACGAAAAGGAGAAATCTCATAAACAGCCATAACCACTGTAATAAAACTACAACGAAGTACGCTACCAAAGAAAATGCAGTGCACTAAACCGTATGCCGCGACTACAACAAATAAAATTAAAGCAGTAAAACTACAGACAATGTGATAGACTCATAGAGGTGTCAATTTCACTCGCACTTCCATAACTCGCCTAAAAATTCTACAGCCACTAAACCATCGAAAAATACACCCGCAAAAATTTACATGGAAGATATGGCAACTTGACGAACAGCATCACCTTTCATTTAAAAAACGCGATTCAAAAAATGACAATTATACCCGCAATACAATGAATTCAATCCTACAGCAACATTAATTACAATATTCAAACACGCGTGGACGGGCAAAAATCAAAAAAATCAACAAGAACCGAGGAGCGGACGAAGCTGACAAGCCCGCACAACCAACAAAAATCAACAAGAATTGAAAACTAACTCCTAAAAATTAACAATTATAGAGTGAACGGACCGATTAAAACGAACGCAATCAAAGAATTCCTACTAAATAACAACATCCGAGCACAAAAAAAATCGCATCTGACGCGAACACGAACGAACAGAGAAAGCTCGTCCGCCAAATCCATCGATTTGCAAGCACTCTAGTATATTTTCCTGTAAATTAGAAAGAATAAAGCTAAAATGAGATGCAGACACAAATTGAATCATCCCGCGACACCCGATTCCACATAGAACGCGCGGGCGGAAAACCGGAAAATGAAGCAGTTCTCCCGTGAAGCATTGGAGTGCTCAACGTAAAGAAGATGCAGTGCACTTTCGTTCAGCGTGCAGTGCCAAAGTGGTGTGCAGAATAGTTATTCTGCTAATATTAGCAGAATAGACCGTCTGTATATATAACGGAGGATAATCCCCTAAGGATGGACACCCCCAAAGAAAGCGATCGCAATAATGTAACGGAGGATAATCCCCTCGAGAAGCAAAAACAGGATACCGGCACAAGAGATAATAACACTACGGATGGTGCCGAAGACGAAGACAATCCCCCCAGCCAGGATTCGAGCGAGATAATGGGCAAGCTAGCCCTAAGGAACAGGCAACAGATGGAGAGTCAGAGGATGACAATTACATGCCCCTCCCCGAAGACGAGGTGAGCCTCGACGACGAAGATTTCAGCGTGCCTGAGGATCCCGTCGAGCAGGAGCCCTTCAAGCGCCGGCTTATAGCCACTGCAAAAAGCCTGAAGAAAAAGCAGCAGGAGCTTCAAGCTGATCAGGATCTGCTAACTGATAGATGGACCGAGGTCCTGGCGGCCGAGGAATATGAACTCGGGCGCCCAACCAGAAGTTACCCAAAGCGCAGGTTGCTACCCCAGCTCGAGGAGGAAGCATTAAAGCCTACTCTACCAGCGTATGATGCGGCTGAACGGCCACCTCGTGGCCCAGACAAAGCGGCGTATCAGCCCGAAGTCCAGCCCGCACCCTGTCGCCAGTCAAATAAAAATACCAAGGCACGGGGATACACGCAGGACCTGCGAGATGTATTGGAAAACAAAGCAGGACATACAAGATCGATCTACGAATCACGGGAGCGCGCCCCAACGCGTGACAACGACCGTCATGCCGGATATACTAAAAGCAAATCCGGATGGGCCAAATACAACAGATCAGACTCGTATGAACTGTGTCGTGACATAGCCCGGCATGGAGGAGCCGAACACCCCCCTATGCTTCACTGATGAAGTAATGGATCATGAATCCCCAGAAGGGTTTTAACCCATAAACATTGAATCATACAATGGTACAACGGACCCCGCGGTTTGGATTGAAGATTTCCTCCTCCACATTCACATGGCCCGCGGTGATGATCTACATGCCATCAAGTACCTCCCACTAAATCTCAATGGGCCGGCTCGGCATTGGCTGAATAGCCTGCCGGCAAACTCCATTGGCAGTTGGGAGAACTTGGAAGACGCATTCCTTGACAACTTCCAGGGCACTTATGTGCGACCACCGGATGCTGATGACTTGAGTCACATAACCCAACAGCCGGAGAGTCAGCCAGGAAATTCTGGACTCGTTTCATAACTAAAAAGAACCAAATTGTCGACAGTTCGGATGCCGAAGCCTTAGCGGCATTTAAGCATAACATCCGCACGACACCTCGGCGAAGAGAAACCGAAGTCCATGGCAGCCCTCACGACACTCATGACCCGCTTTTGTGTGGGCGAGGACAGCTGGCTGGCTCGTAGCAAAAACACATCAAGAAATCCTGGCAATTCGGATGCCAGAGACAGCAACGGCAAGCCACGTCGCAACAGACACAAGCGTCGCAGCAACGGCGACAACACCGAAGACACGACAGTCAATGCCGGATTCAGTGGTTCTAAATCTGTAGCGACCAGACCTCAAATAGTCTGATCTCTGTGCTTCAGTGTCATCCCTGGATCATTAATGCTGACACACACAGTACTTGAAGGATTTATAACAGAGTAGAAATCACACACTTATTACATCGAACGTCTTAAAAGAGAACTTATGACAATAAATATGGCTTAAGGCCACCTAATAATGATAACAGCGGAAGGCTTGGAAGATAAGTGAGTCCATCAACTCCAACGGCATCACTGAGTACAGAACCATGACCTAAGGCACCTTACTCGTCGTCTGAAAAATTTGCAACATGAACGTTGCAGCCCGAAAACGGGTCAGCACATGGAATATGCTCGCAATGTAACACATAGAGAGTATTGAACAAAAGAATGCTATACTACATGCATATAAGGCTGGTTGAAAGCTCTATGGTTACAGTTTTGCATAATGCCAATTTTTCCCTACTACAAAGGAATAGATTTTATTTAACTATCATGGTGGTTGTTAAACATTGAGAGTGTAGACACCCTCTCAATCCCAATTAAGCATCTTCATTAAAACCTGACAAAATTAATTAAAGTAACATGATGATATTCACATGATAATCCAAGTACTAGATACTCAAGATGTCCATAACCGGGGACACGGCTAATCATGATTAGTTTATACACTCTGCAGAGGTTTGCGCACTTTTCCCCACAAGACTCGATCTCCTCCGTTGGGATTCTCGCACTACATGGTGTTTGAGAAACGGATGACCGAGACATAGTCTTTCAGAAGTGCTAGAATCTTACGATCGGGTAGACAGTTACACCTACTTTCCCCTACATCTGCTAGTCTACCACTGTAAGAGTTCGCACGACTTAATCTACTATGCTAGAGCCCATAATAGCTTGTGGCTGCACATGGAAGTTTCTAGCATGAATAATCTCATGATCCGTTTGAGCCTTGGTGGCGGTCCATAAGGAAAAACAGGCAATCGCAGGAGTACCCAGGTGCCTCAATCCACCCAGATGTGTGTTAAAGTTGCCACCTTAAATAAACCATTAAATAACAATCTCACATCTTTCATGGATACAATCACCCAATCCACGTCTACTAGCATAGCATGGCATAAGCAAACGTAGAAGTAACTCCCAAGGGTTTGATAATAAAATAGGTAATAGGTACTACCTCATCTACTTCGCAAAACCCAAATATTAATCATATCCTGTTCACGCAATTGTTTGAGGATTGATCTAATGCAATAAAACTGGGTAGTAAAGAGGTATGATCAAAGTGTTACTTGCCTTGTTGATGATCCGTGAAACCTAGCGATTCGAAGTAGCAAGCGGCGCACTCCGGGTACTCTATCGCAACAAACAAGCATACAATAAGTACTCAAATAATGCACGGGTAAAACTCAAATAAGAAATCTAACCAGAAATTTCAACTTAAGAACTCCGGTTTGCAAAAAGAATCAAATCAAACGAAACAAAGAAAGTCGAACGGCGAAAGAAACAAGCTTCATTTACTAATCTGGACCTAAGTCAAATTTTACGGAAGCAAAAACTTGTTTGAGTTGGTTAAACGGAAAGAGGGTTTCGAGAAGAAACTCTAGGCGCTTGAATCGCCTGATTCCGATAAACGAGCGAAAAGTTATACTAAAACGAAAATTGGATCAGAAATCTCGATCAAAAATAATCGCGGAAAATCCGAGAAAAAGAAAAACTGACGAAGGGTTTAACGAACGGACGTTTGTTAACTGTAACTAATTGATGAACTCGTCCGTTAAAAGGAACGAATGAGCGAACGCTCGCTAAATAAGTGAACCGATAAAAATAAATAAGAAAAACCGATATAATAAAAAAAACCTAGGGTTTAAAAAAAACGAATCAGTTTTCTTCAGAAAACCGGCGGCGGACGGCGGCGGACGGCGGCGGACGGCGGCTACCTCGTCGGAATCCGGCGGAACTCCGGGCTCCGGCGGGGTGGGGTGGCGTCAGCGGCGGGTGGCCGCTGCAGGAGGCGGGGCGGGTTGGGGTGGCGGGGTGAGGAGGGCGGTGGCGGGCGGTATTTAAGGAGGGGGGGCGTCCGGCTTGGGGAAGGGGTCGCCGGGTTGGGGTCGGCCTCGGGAGGCGTGCCCCGGCCGGACTCGGCGGCGGCGGAGGGTCGGACTCCCGCGGGGGAAGGCGGCGGCGGCGCGGGCCTGGCCTGGCTCGGCTGGGCCTTCGCCCCAGTCGGGCGCACGGTACTTTTAAAAAAAACTTTCACCCGAAAATAAGAAATATTCTAGAAAATAAAATAAAAATCTAAAAATGCCAAAATAAATTTTCACCTCCTAAATAAAATATTTAGAACGAGATGAACATTTTCTTGGCCCTAAAATGCAGTTTTGTAAAACATGCAATTTTCCTAAATTCAAATAAAATGGACAAAAACTCCGAAATAAAATCTTATTTGATTTTTTTATTAAATCCTCAATATTTCTTTATTTTGGGCAAGTCATTTTATTCCCTCTCTCATATTTTTTTAATAGAAATAATTGCAGATAAAATAAATAAAATCAAATGATCCTATTTTCAAAATTTGAGAAGACTCAAATATGACAATAACGAAATCCCAACTCTCTCGTGGGTCCTTGAGTTGCGTAGAATTTCTGGATCAGGCCAAAAGCAATAAAATATGATATGCAATGATGATTTAGTGTATAACATTCTAAATTAAAATTTTGGTATGTTACAAACCTACCCCCTTAAGATGAATCTCACCGTCGAGATTCGGGTTGGTTAGAAAATAGGTGAGGGTGGTCCTTCAGCAGATCTTCCTCTCGCTCCCAGGTGGCTTCATCCTCGGTGTGGTGGCTCCACTGAACTTTGCAAAACTTGATAACCTTGTTGCGGGTGACTCGGCTGGCATACTCGAGAATCTTGACTGTTTCTCCTCATAGGTCAAATCACTATCTAACTGAATGGCTTCCAGCGGCACTGTATCTCTCAGTGGTATATCAGCCATCTCTGCGTGGGACTTCTTCAATTGGGAAACGTGGAACACATCGTGTACTCCTGACAATCCTTCGGGCAATTCTAATTTGTAAGCAACTTCTCCCATGCGTTCCAAAACTTTGTGTGGTCCAACAAAACGTGGCGCTAACTTTCCCTTAACTCCTCGAAGTGGAGATACACGAAGATAAACTCTATCTCTGACTTCGTAAACTATCTCCTTGTGTTTAGAATCTGCATAGCTCTTCTGCCTGGACTGGGCTACCTTGAGCCTATCGCGAATCAACTTCACTTTCTGTTCAGACTCCTTAATCTGGTCCAAACAACTGGCGGTCTCGAACTTCATACCACGACAATGGTGTTCTGCACCTCCTTCCGTACAAGGCTTCAAAATGGGGCCATCTTCAAACTGGATTGATAACTGTTATTGTAAGAGAACTCCGCATATGGCAAATTGCCGTCCCAACTAGATCCATAATATAGCGCACAAGCTCTCAGCATATCCTCCAAAATCTGATTGACTCTCTCGGTCTGTCCATCTGTCTGCGGATGAAAGGTTGTACTGAACTCTAGCCTGGTACCCAAAGTTTCGTGCAACTGATTCCAGAACTTTGAGGTAAACTGGGTTCCTCTATCTGATACAATGCTCCTTGGAAATCCATGCAGACATACGATCCTGGTCATGTATATCTTTGCCAACTTAGCACTGGTGTAAGTGGTCTTAACTGGGATGAAATGAGTTACCTTCCTCAAGCGATCGACTACAACCCATATCGACTCATAGCCTGAACTTGTCCTGGGCAATCCCGTGACAAAATCCATGCCTAGCTTATCCCACTTCCATTCAGGTATCGGCAATGGCTGTAACAATCATGTTGGCTTCTAATGCTCTGCCTTCACTCTCTGACATACATCACAATCTGCTACATACTCTGCAATATCCTTGTCCATTCCGGTCCACCAGAAAGTGTCTTTCAAATCGAAATACATCTTGGTATTTCCTGGGTGAATCGAGTACGGCGAATCATGGGCCTCTTGCAAAATCAACTTCCTGATCTCCGGATCATTAGGCACATAAACGCGGTCCTCAAACCATAAGGTATCGTGTTCATCCTCACGAAATCCTTTAGCTTTCCCTTGCTCATCTTCTCCTTTATAGAGGCAATCTCCTTGTCAGTCTTCTGAGCTTCTCTGATCTTATCCATCAAAGTAGACTGAATCTCCAATGCTGCTATATAGCCTCTCGGGACTATCTCCAAACATAGCTCTCGAAGATCCTTGGCTAACTCCTTTGGTAACTCTCCGGTCAAGAGTGTGTTGACATGGCTCTTGCGGCTCAACGCGTCAGCTACTACGTTAGCCTTTCCGGGATGATAATGCAATCTCTTATCATAATCCTTGATGAGCTCCAACCATCTCCTTTGTCTGAGATTCAACTCCTCCTGCGTGAAGATGTACTTCAAACTCTTGTGATCCGTGTACACCTCACAATGGTTTCCGACGAGAAAATGTCTCCACGTCTTCAATGCATGCACTACGGCTGCTAACTCCAAATCATGTGTAGCATAATTCAACTCATGGGGCTCGAGCTGTCGTGAGGCATACGAAACAACTCTTCCCTCCTGCACAAGCACTGCTCCAAGTCCTCGACGTGAAGCGTCGCAACCTTGCGCTGATCTGGCAGAATCAACACTGGCGATGTAACCAAACGTTTCTTCAACTCCTGGAAACTGGCCTCACATTCTTCGGTCCATTTGAACTTGGTATCTTTCTTCAACAACTCCGTCATAGGTTTTGCAATCTTCGAGAAATTCTCAATGAATCTCTGGTAGTATCCTGCAAGTCCAAGAAAACTCCGGATCTCTCCAACTGTCGTTGGTGATACCCAATTTGTCACAGTGACAACCTTGGTTGGATCTATTGCTATTCCTTCTCCGGATATAACATGTCCGAGAAATCCAACCTCCTTTAACCAAAAATCACATTTGCTGAACTTGGCGTATAACTGATGTTCTCTGAGCTTCTCAAGTACCAAACGCAAATGCTCCTTATGCTATTCTTCATTCTTCGAGTAGACCAAAATATCATCAATAAACACCACGAAGAACTTATCCAGAAACTCCATAAACACCTTATTCATCATGTTCATGAAATAGGCAGGTGCATTAGTCAGACCAAATGACATAACGGTATACTCATACAGCCCGTACCTGGTGGTAAAAGCCGTCTTAGGTATATCCTGCTCTCTAATCTTCAACTGATGGTATCCTGATCGCAAATCGATCTTGGAAAATACCTTAGCTCCTTGCAATTGGTCAAACAGATCATTGATCATCGGCAGTGGGTACTTGTTCTTGATTGTCACTTCATTCAATCCTCGATAATCAACAACCATCCTCAATGATCCATCCTTCTCCTCCACTAGAAGCATTCGTGATCCCCAAGGTGAAGAACTTGGGCGAATATAGCCTTTATCTAGTAACTCCTTAATTTGCTTCTTAATTTCCTCCAAATCTTGTGCGGGCATCCGGTACGATCTCTTAGATATCGGCCCTGTGCCTGACAAAAGCTCAATCAAAAACTCAATGTCTCTATCCGGTGGCATGCCTGGCAACTCCTCTAGAAATACATCAGGGAAATCCTTCACCACTGGTAATTCCTCTTGCACAACTCCTGATAAGGAATTTACTTGTGTCCTCTTCGGCTCATGTCTTGATACATACTTGATCCTTCTCCCTTCCGGAGTGGTAAGAAAAATTGACTTACTGGCGCAATCGATGTTTCCTCCATACATCGACACTACAGGAATCAGCTACTTTGCCATCTCCCACGGCAGAGGGAAAAGGTATGGATGGCAGATGGCAAAGGTCTTTGCCGTCCGCGGTAGACAACAAAAGTGGACGGCAAAGTACGGGACGGCTAAGAGCTATGTTGCCGTCTGCTTCGGGTGGCTGACGGCAAAGGAGCCTTTGCCATCAGCAGCCGACGGCAAAGAATGCAGACAGCAATAAATGCGTGTTTACTTCCGTTAGGTGGTTAACGGCAAGCCTTTGTCGTCGGCCTCTGACGGCAAACTTCGTAAGGCCTTTGTCGTCATCCACTGTAGGCAAACTGACCAAATTGGTCAACCTCCCAGGAAGCACAGTTGCCTGCCACGTGGCCTCTTTGCCGTCCGCTGCTGATGGCAAAGAGCCCTTTGCCGTCGGTGGCAGACGGCAAAGATCTTGCATATTGTCTTTTTCCCTGTTTTTTTAAATCCAACAATTTTCATAGCAAATATATATGACATATATAGATATATTTCACAGGGCTATTTAACAGCACATAAGTTTCATCGTACATACATATATAGCAAGTTGCACATACACATAAGTTGCAACCATTAGGAAGTTGCAAATACATATTACAATGCAAAGTTTCATCAAGATAGCAAGTTCCATCGTAGCAAGCTAGAAGAATACTAGAAGAGAATGAAATAAAAAACAAGCACTCCATCATAGCAAGCTAGCTTCCGAGAAGTGAATCAAATCTGCAAAATGGCAAATAAGAAAGTTAGGAAAAGGTGACTAGAAGAAGAAGACTAGAAGAAGAAGCACACCATCGTTTCTGAGGTAACTTAGTTGAAATGGATCGTTTATGAGCTAACTTAGGTAAAATGCATCATTTTAGAGCTAACGTAGGTAAAATGGATCGTTTATGAGCTATCACATAGCGCCTCCAGATCGACTCTAGCCTTAGTATTATCCTTTGACTTCCCATCTATGACGAACAATGTACCAAAAAGTGCCTCGGCGATATTCTTCTCAGTGTGCATCACATCGATGTTGTGTGGGCAAAGGAGGTCTTTGAAGTAAGGCAGATCCCATAAGCATGTTTTGTGAGTCCAGGCGTGCTCAGAATTATACCCCTTGAAGTACCCTGGACGCTCTGGATCTGGCTTGAGAGCGTTTAACTGATCCAGGGTCTGTTGGCCTGTCAACACAGGTGGTGCAGAGTTTTTTACAACTCTACCTCTGATGAAGTTCTTCTTGTCTTTCCTGAACTTATGGCGAGGATCCAGGAACTGTCTATGCATGTCGAAGCAAGAAAACTTGCGACCGTCCTGAAGCCAACGAAAGTCAAGAGCTCCCTTGCATGTGGGCACGGGAACCTTCCATGCACACACCAGCCAACGAATAGCGCATACGTCGGCAAGTCATGCGTCGAGTACATGTACCAGACACGCATTATGAAGTTTCGTTTTGCTATAGGCGTCGTATGTCTTGAACCCATTATCCAAGGCTTCTTGCAATTCGTCCTTAAGCGGCTGCATGTACACATTCATATGTTTCCCCGGATAGTTGGGCCCTGGAATTATCAACGTCAGGAAAATGTTCTTTCTTTGCATAATCTGTCCGGGGGGAGATTGAGTGGAAAGACAAATACGGGCCAACAACTGTATTGGGTTGCCTTCATACCAAACACACTGAACCCATCGGTGCTGATGCCGACTCGAGGATGCCTCGGATCTGCCGCTTTGTCAACATGTAATTCATCAAACTTTTTCCACGCAACACCATCCGATGTGTGTACCATCATCAAATTCCCATCTGCATCTAGTTCGGTTCTTTTGCCTGTTTTGTGCCATGTCATCTGTCTGGCCGTCTCTTCGACCATGAAAAGACGTTGAAGTCTTGGTACGATTGGCATATACCGAAGAACACTAACAGGGATTTTGGTCTGTGTCTTCTCACCCATACCGTTGTCTACCACAATATACCTGGAAGACTTGCAAATGGGACAATAGTTCAAGTCCGCATAGTCAAGCCTAAATAAGGCACATCCTTTCTCACAGGCATGTATCTTCTCATAGGGCATC
>LR880967.1:947081163-947091837 GCA_904067115.1 Aegilops sharonensis
GCGGAGGCGATCGAGTCTTGTGGGGAAAAGTGCGCAAACCTCTGCAGAGTGTATAAACTAATCATGATTAGCCGTGTCCCCGGTTATGGACAATTTGAGTATCTGGTAATTGAATATCATGTGAATCTCAACATGTTACCTCTAATAAATGTATTGGGTTTTTGATGAGTACTTTTAATTGGGATTGAGGATGCTGTCAACCATTCTCAATGTTTAACAACCACCATGATAGTTAAAAAAAAATTATTCCTTTGATGTAGGGAAAAATCAGCTTTATGCAAATGTAACCGTAGAGCCTTACCACCAGCCAAATGTGCATGTAGTATAGGCTTATTCATTCATTGCTCATATGTGTTATATTGCCAGCATATTCCATGTGCTGACCCGTTTTCGGGCTGCAACTTTCACGTTGCAGACTTTTCAGACGACGAGTAAGGTGTTAGGTCGTGGTTCTATACTCAGTGATGCCGTTGGAGTTGATGGACTCGCTTATCTTCCAAGCCTTCCGATGTTATTATTAGATGGCCTTAAGCCATATTATTGTAATAAGTTCCCTTGTGGACAACGATGTAATAAGTGTGTGATTGCTACTCTGCAATAAATCCTTCGAAGTACTGTGTGGTGTCAGCATTACTGATCCAGGGATGACACTGAGCACAGAGAGTGGATCCATTTGGGTCTGGTCGCTACACCATTCCACATCAAAATTCTGTTTTTATCATTTACCTACTCGAGGACAAGCATGAATTAAGCTTGGGGATGCTTGATACGTCTCCAACGTATCTATAATTTTTGATTATTCCATGCTATTATATTATCAGTTTTGGATGGTTAATGGGCTTTACTATACACTTTTATATTATTTTTCGGACTAACTTACTAACCCAAGGCCCAGTTATTCGCAGAAAAGGAATATCAAACGGAGTCCAAACGAAATGAAACCTTTGGGAGACTTATTTTTGGAACAAACGCAATCCAGGAGACTTGGAGTGGACGTTAAGAAAGAAACGAGGAGGCCACGAGGCAGGAGGGCGTGCCCAGGGGGTAGGCGCGCCACCACCCTCGTGGGCCCCTCGTGGCTCCACCGACCCACTTCTTTCGCCTATACATTATCATATACCCCGAAAACATCCGAGAGCAGCACGAAACCCTATTTCCACCGCTGCAACCTTCTGTATCTGTGAGATCCCATGTTGGAGCCTTTTCTGGCGCTCTGTCGGAGGGGGAATCGATCACGGAGGGCTTCCACATGAACATCATAGCCTCTCCGATGATGTGTGAGTAGTTTACCACAGACCTTCGGGTCCATAGTTATTAGCTAGATGGCTTCTTCTCTCTCTTTGGATCTCAATACAAAGTTCTCCTCGATTCTCTTGGAGATCTATTCGATGTAATTCTTTTTGCGGTGTGTTTGCCGAGATCCGATGAATTGGGGGTTTATGATCAAGATTATCTATGAACAATATTTGGTTCTTCTATGAATTATTATATGTATGATTTGTTATCTTTGCAAGTCTCTCCGAATTATTGGTTTAGTTTGGCCTACTAGATTGAGCTTTCTTGCAATGGGAGAAGTGCTTAGCTTTGGGTTTAATCTTGCGGTGTCCTTTCCTAGTGACAGCAGGGGCAGCAAGGCACGTATTGTATTGTTGCCATCGAGGATAAAAAGATGGGGTTTATATCATATTGCTTGAGTTTATCCCTCTACATCATGTCATCTTGTCTAATGCGTTACTCTGTTCTTATGAACTTGATACTCTAGATGCATGTTGGATAGCGGTCGATGTGTGGAGTAATAGTAGTAGATGCACAATCGTTTCGGTCTACTTGTCATGGACGTGATGCCTATATACATGATCATGCCTAGATATTCTCCTAATTATTCGCTTTTCTATCAATTGCTCGACAGTAATTTGTTCACCCACCGTAAATCATGCTATCTTGAGAGAAGCCACTAGTGAAACCTATGGCCCCCGGGTCTATCTTTCATCATATTACTTTCCTATCAATTTACTATATTTGCTTCCGTTTATTTTGCAATCTTTACTTTCCAATATATATCATAAAAATACCAAAAATATTGATCTTATTATCTCTATCAGATCTCACTTTTGCAAGTGGCCATGAAGGGATTGACAACCCCTTTATCGCGTTGGTTGCAAGGTTCTTATTTGTTTGTGTAGGTACGAGGCGATTTGCGTGCGACCTCCTACTGGATTGATACCTTGGTTCTCAAAAACTGAGGGAAATACTTACGCTGCATCACCCTTTCCTCTTCAAGGGAAAAACAACGCATGCTCGAGAGGTAGCATAAAGCCAACCACAACATTAAGATAAATTGGCCCCCTTCAATCATGTATGCAACGACTCATGAATTGGGGTTTGGGCTTCTATCACTCGCAACCCATCATAAGCAAATCAATCACATATTGCAACACCCTACAGCGTAATCCATATAGTGCACGCTCATATGATTGGCATCGAAGAAAAGAAAAAAATAAAACATGCAACTCAAACCAATCATGATCACCAATTAAACCATAGGACAAAAATAATCTACTCAGACATAATAGTGATGAGGCAAATCATTGGATAATAATATATGGCATGAATCACCATGTTCAAATATGGGATTTCAGCGGGTTGTTGGAGAGTGAAGCGCTGAATAGAGAGGGAGGAAGGTGATGGATGTTTGATGAAGACGGCGAAGTTGATGTAGATGGTTGACGTGACGATGGTACCCCAGGCGGTGCTCTCGCGCCACCATGAGTGAGAGGGGGAGAGAGGCCCCCTGCTTCTTCTTCCTTGGCCTCTCCCCTAGATGGGGAGAGGGTTTCGCTTTCGAAAGACGACAATGGCAATTCTCAATCAACTGTCATTAGATCAATAGTAAACAGGAGATTGCTTTGCGTATCACGGATCGAGCTTCTCTGGTCCATGGCCTCTCCCCGAGATGGGGAGAGGATTCCCTCTCTGGTCATTGGCCTCCATGGCTCCCGGAGGGCGGGAGACCCTCCAAGATTGGATCTCTTTCTCTCTGTGTTTTCTTTTCTATTTCTGTTACTTTCTAAAACTGTTTCGGCGGTTGAGCGTCGTTTTCTAAATATCCGAAGATCTGTAACTCCGATCGGGCAGAAATGTTTACACGTTTTTGCCCGTAAATTAGTTTTCTTGTGCCCGAAGTAGAGCCCCAACAGACCTATGGTATCCCCACAAGCCCACATGGCGTGGGTGGGCCCCAGGCCGTGTGGCATGCCCTTGTGGAGCCCACGAGCACCGCCTTGCATTGATTCTTCCACCACAATTCAGATATATTCCATAAAAAGTCCACAAAAAAATTCAGGTCATTCCAGCTCCGTGAATTTTTCACCTAAAACCCCAAAAAATAGGCTAGTCAATAGGCCTTGCATTCAATCCCTTGATACACCTATGTTCCTCGCTGTACCTTGTACAATGTATCAATTCAATACAATTGAGCACGAGTTGGGTTTTAGATCCAGAGCAATGTAATATCCAGTCTCCCGCTTCCCCTCTAGATCTTCCAGCTAGTCACAACAGCCAATCGGGAGTCTACCGGATTTCACATCGACATATGTAGTGACTGCTTTTGTGGCATCGCACGAAGGGGGTTAAATGACTGGTTTTGTAGTTGAAGGTGTGAGTTTTACCTTCATAGAAGAGGATAAAACTTGCTCGTTATGTGTCTTTTAGTTTGCCTCCGACAACCAATATCATGCATATGTATGTGAATTGGTTGAGGGAGGCTAGTGAATAAAATGATGCACAGATCCGGGTGAGAATATGCACCTTTTTGCTGGGACCCTTACTTTGTTCAAAAAAAGTATATGCACATTTGTTTGTACTAAATGGAATTGTCATAATGCTATTTTCTTCCAATTTTTTGCACGTTTCCACAAAATCCGTACTTGATGCTCACTTGAGGTATGTTAGCACGCGAGTCTATTGCCTCCGGGAGAAGCCATTTGGATATGGTAGCATGGGCTATATTCAACTAGTGTGAATAACGATATAGCAATATGACTAATGCCACACAAGTGCTACATGAAATTTCTATTATGGTTTTCATAGGCCTAATCAGCTTTTTAAGCCCCTTTTGTTTGTGATTAGAACTACACAATAAAAAGTAGTTACATTGTTGGATTGATGCGGAGACCAGAAATCTTCCTCGTTTTGGGAAAAAGAATAGTGTTCATAGCACTAGAACTCCTCTCAAACAGATAGACTCGGCAATAGCCGGGGACACAAAATATCGATTTTTCTTTTGGGTGTGACTAGGTCTCAGTCGACTGAGACTTAACCAAGTCTTAGTCAAGTGATATCGCATATGAGAACAAAAAAGAAAAATTGAGAAGAACTTTTTTGCATGAATCTTCATGCAAAATCAAATGAAGATAGTATCGACTGAGATATAACAAAGTCTTAGTCGACTGAGACTTAGCAAAGCCGTTTTCTTTTCTCTTATGAAGCTATTCTCATACACTTTGCGAAATAACTCTTCCGTCGGCAAAATTTCCTAGTTGCAACGCGGCTATTTCGCAGAAACAACGCAGCTGCGAAGGGGAACTATATAACCTCAATATTGGAAATCTTGCCAAGTGTCGTACGGGCTTTTTTTTAATTATTGTTGGTAGTTGGGACATACCAAATGTGGAACCGTGGAAATTTGAGTGCGGCCACAAACTCCACATTAGGAAGTTGCTCGACGTATGGCCACAACACTTTGCTGAGGAAAATCTAGCTGGATATCAGTTTAGACGTTAATGTATTCCTTATTGGGAAGTAGACATCACAACCCATGTCCCATTCCTAGTACCCAAGCTGCAGGTGGACCAATATAGATGCTCATGAAATTAGCTACCGCTCCCGATCCATCTAATCTAGACCTAACTTGGTACCGCCACAGTGATGGTGATGATGAAGAAAGGGCAACATGATCTGGCGGCCGGTGGGTGTGGCCATGCGAAACATAAAGCAGGATCAATGTTTATATATATACCATATGAACACAAGAGGGCAAGTATAGTACCCCATTTAGTTCAAGCCCAAGAACCCTATGGTCTTTTTGTTGG
The DNA here is from genome assembly GCA_904067115.1 of Aegilops sharonensis. Taxonomy (NCBI): domain Eukaryota; kingdom Viridiplantae; phylum Streptophyta; class Magnoliopsida; order Poales; family Poaceae; genus Aegilops; species Aegilops sharonensis. The sequence continues at coordinate 947,086,254 of LR880967.1, forward strand.
AGCTAGAACATGAGGTTTTTACTAACGTCTTCTCTTAGGCCAACTCCACCGCGCGACCCTATCCTGTCCGCCCCCGTCCGTTTGGGGTAAAAAGGACAAAAGAGGCGGCGCAGCGCGCGGCCTCAAACGGACAAATGTCCGGATTCCGTCTGTTTTCGACCCATCCTCGGCCCAAACTTGCGCTCGGTTTGGGGTGAAACGGACGCGCGCGGACGGGCGGGACGCGCGCGTTTGTCCTCCCCTGCCCCGTCTGTCGGTGGGAGAAACCAACCCCCCCCCCCCATGCCATTTGGCGCCATTTGCCCCAAACCCTCCCACGTCCCTCCCGTCGCCCCCTCTCTCCCCCGTCCATGGCCAACGCCCCGCTGGGTTCCGGCGGCCTGGCCGTCGATCCGTCCGCAAAGGTGAAGAAGAAGGCGCCAAGGAAGACGCGGTCGGAGTGCACGCCGGAGGAGATCGCCAAGTTGGACACGGAATCAACGCGGAGGGGGGAACGGAGAGCGGTCGTCAAGGTCAATGCCACGGCGGCCAAGTTCGCCGCCCAGCGCGAGGAGCTGGAGGCCGCGCGGCGCAAGGCCGCTGCCGACGAGAAGGAGGACCTCGTCAACAAAGCGCACGCCATCTTCATGCTTGGCATGGGCCATCCTGCCGGGTTCCCTGCAGCGGCCGTCGGTCCGGCGAGCACAGGCTCGTTGGTCGCACGGCCTACGCACTGCCAGTCGCCGACGTCGCGCACCGCGCCCATGTCGCCCTGCTTCCCTCCGCCAAGGCACGACGGCCAGACCCGTTTCTCGGGGTCGCCGGACGTGGGCTTGTTCGTGCCGACCACACCGCGCCCCGCGGCCGTCATCGACCTCAACATCACGCCTGGGTCCAGCAGCGGCGGGCGGCCGTCCGTCGAGATGCAAAGAAAGCAGGCACGGGCCCCGTTCACGGGCACCATGCCGGCCCCCCGCGTCTTGTTTGACGAAATGCCAACCCCAACGCCAGCGGTTGACGACCCCTTCTACAACCGCTACATGGAGGACGTGATCTTCGACGGTGGGCATGGCCGTGCCTACGACCCTGATGAGACCCAATGTCAGGATGGCCGCGCCGAGTACGTCCCCGATGAAGGGGGCGACGACCGTGCTGACTACGACCATGGTGACTCGTGGCATGAAGACGATGACATCTATGTCGAAGGTGATGAAGAAGAAGAAGGCAATGACTTTGATATTAGTGGTGCGCCATTGTTCATCGACGAGCTCATCCAAAGAGCGGAGGCACAAAAGAAGAGGAAGAGCATTCACACGGGTTCATATAGACAAGATGAGGACAAGTTGATTTGCCAAGCTTGGATGGAGATTAGCCAAGATCCGAGGACCGGCGCGCAACAAAAGGGCATTGTTTTTTGGACGAGAGTCCACAAAACATTCCACGAAAGGAAGATGTTCGAGCCCTTCCAAATTACAAGCAACCGTGGCATCGGCTCGATTCAAAAAAGATGGTTGTTCATCCAACAAGAGTGCAACAAGTATTGCGCCGCATTTGAGAGCGTTCAAGCACGGCCCGTAAGTGGTCTCGGCGCTGGGGACATGGTATGATCTCCTCTTTCTAGCCCTTTCCTTGCTACGACCATGAGACTCCGGCCGTGTATATGTTTGCATGTTCACTTGTTGTTGATCATGTTGTGTAGGCATTCCAATCTTTGGAGGCATTCAAGGCCCGACACAATGACAAGCCATTCACTCTTACGCATTGTTGGACGCTCATCAACATGTGCCCTAAGTTCAAGGACCAATACCGTGAACTACAATGGAAGAGAGGATTGAAGACGGCCAAGTTCGCCGGAGGTGGAGATGGCGAGGCGTTGAAGAGGCCGAGGGGCAAGACCAACTCCAAGGTGGACGACATACGTGACGCCTCATCCATGGCCTTGCATGAGACTTTGCATAGCATGATGTCTCAAAAGGATGTGAGGGACGAGAAGAAGCGCCAGAGCAAGGACGAGCAAATGAAGCAATACCTAGACCTTCAAAGACAGAAGATTGAGATGGAGGAGGCGGCCAAGAGGAGGAAGATCGACATGAAGGAGGCGGCCCGGCAAAGGCAGCTCGACATGGAGGAGGCGGCCCGGCAAATGCAGCTCGACATCGAGGCCGACAGCGTCAAGGCCAGGCAGAGCCAACTCGACATCGAGGCCACCAATACCGCCACCAAAGCGAAGGAGGTGGCCCTTGCGATCATGGGCGTGGACTTGTCGAAGATGAGCGACAAGACGGAGGCCTGGTTAGAGGCCAGGCAGAAGAAGATGCTCGACGCCGAAGGCCTGAACTAGGTCGTCCGATCGGCGTGGCCGTTCTTTTTTAGGCTGGCATGGGTGCCACCCGCCCGCCCATCGGGCCGCTGGTAGTGTGCCGGCGAGAAAACATTCATTTTGGAGGCCGGCTGTGTTGCCGGCGAGGACAACTATTCATTTTGGAGGCTGGCTGTGTTGCCGGCCGCTGGCTCTGTTGCCGGCGATGAACGCGTAGGCCGCTGGCTCTGTTGCCGGCGTGATGAACCTGGGCCGTCGTTGGCCTGAACTAGGGCTTGGCTTTGAAATGTTGCTTTTAGTTTTTAAAGTGTACGCGGACAGGATGGGGCAAATGGATGCGGCCGCGCGCTGGGCGCACGGCCACCGCATCCCATGACAAGCCCGGATACGACCCCAAATCTCCAAATAGACAGAATCCGGACAAAACGGACGTTCGTTTGGGGTCGCGCGGTGGAGTTGGCCTTAAGTGTTTTAATGCAAGGTTATAGGTAATAGGTGGCTACTGTTATCTTTCCGTGAAGAGAACATGATGCCGGTAGCGGTCATGCACGTCACCCGATCCTTTTCTCCCTCTTTTTCTGAATTATTGATGCCGTATAGCCTCATTGTTGTCCTCGACCATGACTGGTGGATCACCCTCCGAAGTTTAAGCATCGTGACATGAGGTCGTCGTCAATAGGTTAACAAGAACACGAAAATCCAACCGACTCTATATTCATACAGTTTCTTCTTTTCTTTTCTTGGAACACACTAGATGTAGTTGCAAGTTAATAGCAATCATGGAGGACGAAGATGGCGACATGACCGACCCGGGTGCAGCTACATAACTATAGCTAGCACCGAATTGTTAGTAGTAGAAGTTAGGAGGTAGGACAATACTGTACATTGGAGCGGCTTTCTTTCATTGGTTACCCTTTCTTTTTCACCCATGTTGTTTGTTGGCTGTTAGAAGTAGCAATTCATTACTATTAAGTCCTCCTTGTCACTTGTTAGGAAAATGTCAGGTGAAGGGACGCCTTTCGGGGGGTAGCATTTTGTCGACGGATGTAATGTGGTGGTTGGGTTGAGTCGAGAGATTCAAACTTGAGATGTTGCAGCTTCAGACTTGAACGCAGGGCATGCATCATCTCTTTCCCGTGCCGTATACTGATTAAACGTGTAAGGAAACAAAACAAACCATGTGCCTACCTGCTCCTCCTGCTTCTGCTGCGCTCTACAGCGAGGAAGGGCCTCTGCGGCCACCCATGGAGTGAGTATCCAGAAGTGGAGGAGTTGTGCCAGTACAACTATACTACGAAGGCCTGTCTACTTCAGACTGTTTGTCCTTACACCGTTACATATGAGCTACAGCAGCAAGGGAGATGGTACTACTGTCCTGCAGACTGCAGTGGCAGCCGTTACGCGGTCGAGATTTGACGAGTAAAAAAGGATGCGGATTTACTGCCCACCTATGCATGCAGTCAAGTCTTTGCTCCATCACCAACCACAAAAGTTGTACGTACCATATGATTTTTTGACCGCGCAAACAAAGGTATATATGCATGGACCTCCTGCAAGTGTCGCGTCACAAAGCCACGCATCTCCTCTTTTGGTCATCGTCTACCTCTGCCTGGCTCCTCTTCAAACCCCTCTTTACTATCCTCTGCCCCGATCGCGTCACGCCACTCACCTCTTTTCCCTCTGGTTCCGCACAGACAAACACCAAGAGGAGAGGACCACTCGCCGGCCACTTTCCCTGGTTCACCGGCCGATCTCAGAATCCTCGACTGATACACGGTGTCCTGAAACTGAAACCAAAGCGCCTTTCGGTGCATGTCTCCCTGGCCTGGCCGCTGGCCGGTCACCTTCACTGCACCTCGGCATGCCATGCGGCAGCGGCATCAGGCGCGTCATCTTTCTCTTGCATGGCGACAAGCCAGCCGGGCCTGCACTTGTGCAGAAACAGCAGCTCCGCGTAGGACATGCACGGCACGCATGCATGGTGCTGCATGCATGCGCAGGCGAACTCAAAATTTTCCGTGGGCGAGACACACGGAATCAATGCAGGCCGTGGTCTGAAAAGGCCGGGGCGCCTCACAGTCACAGGAAAGGAAAGGGGGAACTTGCGTTGCGTTGTGGGCATTCGACCGGGCAGATACGAGAGCTCAAGCAAGGAAGCAACCGGCTTCTTCTTCCTTCTATTAGAGCATTTACAGCCGGATTTAACAAATCTGACCCCTCAAACGTCCGCAGACATGCCCATAGGTGCATACAGACGGGCCCTCATATTTCCTCCCGTGCATTCACATATCATAAATCCGGACTCTCAAATCCATGCAAATAACAAAGGTTGGTATCAAGCATACATAGTGTTTACATAAAATTTATTTGAAGTGTCAAACTCAAGCATTGCTTCCTTGGTTGCCATTATGGATCCACATGTGCTCCACAAGATCATTGAGTAGTTGCATCTGCACCTACTGATTTCGAAGATTCTGATGCATCTGCAGAAAGTTCATAAGCTGAGTCGCATCTTGATCTTCTGGATTTCAACTTGTTCTCCGGATGCTTCGAAATCATGGGTTTGGGCTACACCATCACCCTCATCCTCGACAATCATATTGTGCAGAATAACACAACATGTCATCAACTGCCACAAAGTTTCCGATTCCCATATCATTGCAGCACTCCGCATAATTCCCCAACGAGCCTGAAGCACACCAAATGTGTAACATCCCAAATTTCCCTATTTGGAATGTTTTACAATTATAGATAAGCATCCTATGCATCCTGTTTGAATTTGAATGCCATTTGAAGTTTCTGAGAATTTTGAGTTTTGAATTTGAATTTCAAACTTTGGCATGTGGGAAACATTTCAAAAACTAAGCCTGATAAATACTTGATCAAAAGTATGAGAGGAGCAAACATGACACTCCAAAAATATCAGAGGAAACATTGCCAAAAGAATTGGAATTCAAATCTGAATTTTATTTGAATTTGAAAAAATGGATTTTTATAAAGTTTGGATTTTGCCTTTGGAAAAATGTTCAAATGAAAGGGAATATTCCCCTGATCATTTTGGTATATATATACCCTATATAAAATATTTATAGTTTAGGTCTTATTTTTGTTTTTTGTTTTATTAAAAAAATAAAAGAAAAAGACCCAGGGGCGCCAGCCAGGCCACCCCAGGCCCAGCCAGCGCCGCCTCACCCCCTTCCCGCATCAGGCCCAGCCAGCACCGGCCCAACTGGCCAGGCCAGCCGAGCCGAGCCGGCCCAGCGCCTCACCCCGCGCCCCCTCGCC
>LR880967.1:947094876-947124218 GCA_904067115.1 Aegilops sharonensis
AGTGCGCAAACCTCTGCAGAGTGTTATAACCTAATCGATTAGCCGTGTCCCCGGTTACGGACATTTGAGCATCTGGACCTTGGAAGTATTCGGATATCTCAACACTAAAACTAATGGATTAATTTGATGGGTTTATGACTTAATAATAATTTGGGAACGAGATATTGGTTGGCGGAACCATCTCAATAACTACCAACAATTTGTAGTAATTTGCAAATAAGTCCACTGTAGTAGGATAAAATTGGCTTTACGCAAAATGATGAAACTTAGAGCTCCACAGCCAAAATGCATATAGTGTTAGCAACTTTATTATTGTTATTCTTCATGACTTGCCAGCTTATTCCAAAAGTTGACCTACATGGCTGCAACGTATTATGTTGCAGAGATATATTCCGATCAGGAGTGAGGATACGCTCCGCGCTTGGCGATTGCCCTTTGGAGTCGGATGGACTCGCTTACCTTCGACGCTTCCGCAGCATTTTAGTTTATTTCTCATGAGTTGGCCTTGAGCCGAATTTATTCCCTTGTAATAAAGACTCTATATGAGAATCGATTAATGATATTCAGGTGTGATTGAACTTTGATTACTTTATCGATGTACTGTGAGTACCAGCATGATCTTGGGATGGTACAGACACAGAGATTTGACCGATTTTGGGTCAGGTCGCTACAAAATGCCTTCTCCACGTCCTTCCTAGCTGCTTCCTGCTTTGAAAGTGGCTTTGTTTATTGCCATGCGGCTCAGATATGGTCTTCACAAACGCCGCCCACTGAGGATAGATACCATCGGCAAGATAGTACCCCATGTTGTAGTCCCAGCCGTTGACGATGTAGTTGCATGGCTGTGATTCCCCATTGCAAAGCCTCCTGAACATCAGAGATCGTAGAAGCACGTTGATATCGTTGTAAGAACCGGGCATTCCAAAGAAAGCATGCCAAATCCATAAGTGATGTGATGCCATCGCTTCTAGTATGATAGTGGCCACTCTGGTGTGACCTTGATACATTCTCCGTAGACCTTTGGGACAATTTTTCCATTGCCAATGCATGCAATCAATTGATCCGAGCATTCCTGGAAACCCCCATTGCCTCTTCAATAGCCAACAACTTCTCTATGTCCTGCGCATTTGGTTCTCTGAGATACTCTAGTCCAAACGCCTCAACCACGGCGCGAGCAAATTTGACAGTAGTCTTGAGGCACGTGTACTCCCCCATCCTGACCATCTCGTCAACGGCTTCTGCAGCAGTACCAAGTGCAAGCATCCTCAGAGCAGCCGGGCACTTCTGCTTGGACGAGAAAGAGAGTTGGCCGCAGCAATCCCTTCTCAGCTTGAAGTAGTCATCGTGTGCCTCCACTCCCTCCATAATGCGCAAAAACAATGGTTTCCGCATGCGAAAACGGCGACGAAACCAATGGATCATCCGAAAAAGCAGGTGTAGGAGCAAAGTAGTCATTGTGCAGTAGCTTTGCTCCGGACGCTCTGTCCCAGTTTATCACTCTTCTCCCTTTGATTGAGCCCTTAAAGTTTAGAATATGCTCCACTTGCCGGTCCATTTCTCTTGCATGCTCAAGAGCATGATCATGTCCACTTCTTCGTCTGAATCCGATGGATCGAAGAAATCATCTTGAATCATTTGTTCAAGCTCCGTTGGTCCATACTCCCCATCCGTTGAAGCATCGGAATCCATCATTTACCTAACAAAATCACAATAATTACGGTCGGTCAATGTGTCGAACACATCAAGCACAAGGCGGAGCCGAAGAATTGTGGACGTACCACGGTGGCGTCTGGGCCGGCGACAACGTCCCCCGCGGCGAGGGCGGGAGCGCTCTTCCGGAGCTGGCGGCGGACAGCCTGGGACAGCTGCGGAGCTGCGAGCCAGACGGCGCGTAGGAGAAAGAATAGAGGGGAGAGCAAATGGATCCGGCATCTCATGGGGGGAGGGGGATTTGGTGTAATTTGGGGTGGGGTCGGGTTGTCGGGTCCGACGTGGCGCGCGCACTCAGGCGCCCCATATCCGTCCCATATATGGGCTGAATATGGGGGGTGCCGGCCAGCCCGGACGTTTGAGGGCCGTTTGAAAGGCCCATCTGTGTCGAAAAATCATGACCGGACGGTGACCGGACGACCTACCCAAACGTATGAGACGCGTTTGAAGGGTCTAGTTGTAGATGCTCTTACGTTCTTCTGAACTACTAAACCGCAGGGAACCATTTATGGTAGGCGGTAGCTTCTGGCTGTCAAATCCTACGCCGCATCGCTGCGAGCAGCCGCTTTTTTTCTATTTGAATGGAAGAATTTCTGGAAGAAGAAAAAAAGCTGCTCAGCTAATTACGGAAAATCAAGTGATAACCAGATTGCCTAGTTAATTATAAAGAACTAGGTTGAAACCATCTCAACTGCTAAGGGCAAGGCCAACAGGTAGCCTCAGAGGTGATGCCTCACAAGACAGCTAGGCTCGGATGCCAGCGTGGTGCTAAAGTGATAGCTTGCAGAGCACAACGAGTTCCTGCAGAGGAGGCGGCCTCTTCAAGAGAGAAAGTATGAGAGAGATGAAAAAGTGAAGAGAAAGAGAGGTAAAAGTGAAAGAAAGAGAGAGGAAGGAGAAAGGCCGGTGCAGATAACATCTCGGTGGGAGAGTAGGCTCACGTCATGGGGCTGTTGTTGCATTGGATAGGTGTGAAATTGCACGGTGGTCTCATCTCTCCGGACCGACGTGGCTGTACTGAGGCATCATTAAGATAATGCTACCATTGTACATGCCCTAAGCGGCACACATAAGGTACCCCACGCACACCACTTTAAAGAGAACCTCGTTCAATCAGCACGCAGGTGTCATCGTCATCACTCTTTCCCTAGAAGCGCTATCGCCATGCCTAAGATTTGAGCAAACGACTTCGACTTTGTTGTTCGTGATTTCAACATAGATTTCAACACATACTCACACCGCAATGAACACGTGAAGCTGAATGAACATCCGCGTCAAAACTCAGCCACCCACGACCAGGCAACGTAGCTCCGACTTTGACGGAAGACGCCGAAGGGAAAAAAAACAAGCACGCTGACGCCATGAAATATTGCCGAACGAGCCACCTGCAGTCAGTTATCGTATACCGTAGGTACGACTGACTCCACAACAACAAACAAACCGAGACCATCACGCGGACACGCCCGAGAAGAGGCGATTGCCGCAACCATTGTCGTGTTGTCGACATCGCTCCCACCATCATCTTTGCCACTGAAACATGGACACCACGACCGCCGCCAACCACCAGGTCCACTTGCCGATGCAGAGCTCCGAGACGAAGCCCCCAAGAGGGAAAAGGGCACACCAAAGCGTTGTCAACGTCCGATCAAAAGATCAAGGGTTTCCTCTTAAGAGGCCACGCTGGTCGAATCCGTGCGAGAGGGGTGCGGCAACAAAGCAACGATGCCTTCAAGAAAGTCAACGACGGCCATAGGCGCCACCATTGTTGGTCCTTTCAAAAGCCAGGTCTTCACCCAAGCATGCGCACCACCTCACTGCACAGCATCCCGCATCGATGCCGGCAAGCCCACCAACCACCACCACCCTTGAAGAAGCCCGTCGATGAAGAAGAACATCGAGCTGCCATAGCCAGCCGCCCTTCCCGGAGACCGTCGACAGTCCAACATCATGACGAGCCACCAGATTTGCCGATGACTGACCGGACGCAGGACCATCGAACGCAGCACGAGCCGCCACTCCCAGCCGAGCATCATGCCGACAAGGCGAAGAGGAGCGCTGCCCGAGACCAAGAACTGCCACGGTCCCAAGTCGCAGCCATGCACCAAACGCACAGACTCGCTGTACGCACGCCCTTGTAGTCCACCGGAGCCCACATCAAAGCATATTCTGCCATTCATATCCTCTATATAAATACAATATCCCTCAAATACAAAGCAAGGGTGTGTATTCAAGTGCAATACAACTGTACAAGTTCTCGGTTTTACACGGAAGAGACGCGTTGCGGTTGGCTGCTCGGTTGGTCAGTACGAACTCAAATCTTAAACCGTTAGGCAAGATCGACAAGTACAGAACTTCAAAAAAAAAAGAAAGATCGACAAGTACAGCAGATGGGGGAACTTGGCGACACGCACGCTCCAGCATCGGTGCAAGTGTTTTTTGCTTTGTACCGTCGCGTCTCCAGCTGCGTACGTACGCTCCCAGGCTCAACGCCTACACTTCCACTGTTCCATTAACTTCTGTTGCAACGTACGCACGCACGGCCTTTCGTCAGAGAACTTATATATGCTGCCGTGCGGCGCATGGGGAACCGCACGGCACGGACGGACGGACAGGGCGACACGTACATTGATACACTGCCCGTTTCCGACACGGCGGTAATTAGTACTTCTTCTGGTATTTTTTACTCTGCATATAATAATTTTCTGAAATCAAACTTCATAAAATTTGACCATATTATATAAAAAAATATCAACATCTACTATGCTAATGTTATATAATATAAAAATTTAACTCATGACACATCTAGTTATATCGATTTCACATTGTGAATATTAATATTTTTTCTATAAAATTGATCAAACTTTACGTAGTTTAACTTCAAACAAATCTTATATACAGACTAAAAATGACCGGAGGAATATATCTCAATCGCAAGGGAATACAGGCGATCAGCTGTTGCTACGGCATGCATCTCTAGATGAATCCATTCATTCAAGTCCCTTGTAGTAGTACGTACTAGCATTCAGAACAAGCATGCGAGCTGGGCTGAGTTGGATCGATCTAAAGATGTAAAGTATCTTTTCGCGTGTGACCGCTGGCACATGCATGCATGGCATCCATGAACAGAAACATCGTACAAGTGGTGCCTTGTTTACTTCCTCGGAACACAACAACCTCTCCGTCGACAACGATCCATCGTGCATCGCATTGTTAAACATGGAATGGATCGATGGATCGATGGATCGTCTTTGTTATTTAGGGTTTGTTCAGGTGGTTAGGTAATGCGCTCACGGCTGACGCATTCGGGCATTACCGCGAGCATAAACTAGGCATGGTGGTGTTACCTCGTCTCGTCACCAGCAGCCTAATGCTATAAAACAGTCTTGATTTGTCTCACTGATTATCTCAGGGCAGGACCACACATAAACAACCGATGCTTAATTTGTTGCACTCGTTGATCAGAGTGTCAACGCACCATCTGATCTCATCCTGATCGATCCCGGCTTATCATAACTGAACTAGCACATAAACATATGATAATAGCTTGGATTCATTTCATATATCACATATTTTTACACAACATGCAGAAATGCATGCACCTGATCGATCCAGAACCCAGAGTTTATGATTGACCTACCTGCAGCTACCGGTACAGGTGCATAGTCGTGGCCGTGCGTACCGTACCGTACTATACTGCCACTATGGGTGATGTTACATTACCATGGCCGGCCGAGCCGTCCCGTCCCGGAGTGTAACAACAGCGGAGAGACCGGCGCGGCCGTCGTTGTCGCCTCCGCGACTCGCCCGTCGTTGTAGTAGGAATGTTCGGAGATGCTGAAATAGTTGCTCACTGTAAGTTTGAGCAATGTTGGCGTTGGTTTCTACTATGGCCCTGTTTGAATACTCAAACACAGTTAGAGTTAGAGTTATTTTCTAACCCACTCTAACTCAAATAAGCACCTCTCCATCGGGATAGTTGGGTTAGATGGAACTAACCCACTCTAACCCTCTCTGTTTTGATACTTTTGGGTTATTTGAACCCCCAACTAACCCAAACTAGCTCTAACCCCATGATCCAAACAGGGCGTGTGACTCCATCTCACTCAGAGACCAGCCGATCCAGCTGCTACTGCTTGTGAGACGTGACGTTTCCGGATCACACTCGGATGGGCTACTGTTCGGGACTGTAGGCGAAAACAGCAACGTCAAGCACGTACGGTGAAACGGTTCTTGACGGGTACGTTGCCACCGCGTGTTGCCATCGACGTTGTTTTTCATGCAACCGGCAACGCCATTTGCTGGAACCGACTATGCATTTTGCTGGAACGGATGGCCGCGCCGGGCGGACGGCTACGACTGGGGGGCTGTGCATCCGGCAGCAAAAAATGTTGGAACCATGGTGTAATTTGGCTGGAACCGGTGAGGTCGTTTGCTACATCCAGCGAAACAAATGTTGCGACCTGCACAACGAGCTACAAACGGCGGCCACAGCGGCACTTATTTTCTCTGTTTTGCTACAACCGGCAACGAAAATCATTGACACGACGGCGGCAATTTTTTTTGCACCCCCTACATGCCCAGCTACAACCAGCGCGACGGTGAACACAATATTTTCATTGCAACCGTGTCTCCGTTTTGCTATGGCCGGCATTGGAAATGCTGCCATGATGGCGACCTTGGTTTTCCGAGCAACGCGGGTAGTTTCTTGATGGGAGATGGCGAGCACGATGACCAAGGAGCGAGCAGTGGTGACCAGCAGCCGCGGATGAGGACAGGGTGGTGGCACGGGTGCAAAGGGGGGAGCGGAAGAGCTCGCTGCAAAGAGGGAGGGGCATATGGGGGATTTTGACCCCGTTCGGGAGAAAGGAGAAGAACAGATCATGCGGCCCTACTCACGCCAATCGAATGGCTGGCGCCTATCGCTGCCTTTCTGTTGAACACTTAAATGATACTAGAAGTCAGTCCCGTAGCACTAATGAAGCAAAGATATCACGTTCGTGCGAGCACACTGATAAGAGGTTCCTATATATATATAAGATGTTTTGACAGCTCAATTTTTCTTTTGCTTTTCTGCAAAATTAACATGTTTTTCATAGTAGAAGACATTTTTTTTTTGCAAAAGAGCATCTAAGGCATCCATCATTTTCCTTTGAAATGTGGAGTATATGAATAATTGAATACTATTTTCTTACAAACTAATTAAAGGGCTCGAAAGGAATTTTTTCCATAGAATCACTACAAAATTCCTGCAAATAAAAGGACTAAGATATCCCTTTTTAGAGAATGTGCGACTCCCAGCGCCCCGTACGCTGGTAGAACATGACGCCACCCCACCTTTTCTTGGGCGATGGGGCGGGGCCTCCTCGACCTCCGTCGGCCGCTGATGCGGTCATGGAGGCCGATAAAACCACGCCATGCGCCCGTTGCCGGTGCTGGCACCAAGTATGGCTAGGGTGGAACTTGCGCGTGACGATGGCCTTGGTGGAGTGGTCCTTGTCGTCATCGGGTATCTCGACCATCCCAGTGGCCGATCAGGAGGAGGCACCAGAGTCGTCGACAGACGAGGACAACGGCGGTCGATGAGTCATTGAGATCCCACATATCCATCGAGTTTCCCTCCTTAGCTGGCTCCCCTCCCCTTCCTCCCTCATCCCTGCTTGTTGTCAGTTGTTTTTGTCCACCCCTACGCATGTATCTATTGGCTCTTGTTGGCTGGGCTAAAGATAAGGATATTTCCAAGGTCGTCAATCAAAATGGACACTCCAAACATCCGCGGACACATTTAGACATGTCCGCAGACAGTGGATAGGGGGCAGCCATCCAACCTAATGAGGTTATTTCCCATCATGTAGGCCCACGGTGACATGAGACCGAGCTAGGGCCGAGGAAATCCCAAATGATGATCCCCAAGTGGAAGGTATTGTCGTATCATTTTCCAAAGATGGAGATGGTAAGTATGGAGTGTCGAACCCACAAGAAGCTAAAGGTAAGATCAATATTCTCTCAAGCATATCTGCCACTGATACAACCCTAAGTACATCATGTATTTACTTTATCTAGAAACGAGAAATAAAACTATAAATTGGGTATAAAATGATAGTTTTTCAAGATAACAAAGAACTTTAACTTAAAAGTAGGTGTTGCCTAAGTAATAGTACAATATAATACAAATAACAAGTGTGAAGTGGACGAGAATCCCCTGACATGTGACAGGGTGCCGTTCCATCACTGGCACGTCGGCCCGGCTGGAACTTGGCCCACCTGACAGCGGCCCAACGGCACCCTGCCGCATGTCAGGGGAGCTCTCTCCGTGTGGAGTAGTGGTGGTATGCTATGTGTAATTGTCCATATGCAATTTTATAAGTTACCAAATCGATTATTGTTTAGGAGAGGCCTCTACTTGCGTATCAACCCTTACTTGGAATTTTATGCACTTATTGTTGGAATTATTAGCAAGCATCCACAACTACTCATAAGTTCTTTATAAGGTAAACCCACATTAAGATATTTGGTCCCTCTTCAATCTCATCAATTTCTACACTCAACCTCTCTAATATATAGATTAAATCTGGTTGCTATGCATCTCCTAGATTAGATCTTGGGTGTTTCGTAGGATTTTTTTTGATTTTCATGCAATGTTTCCATCATGTGGCACATGGACCATTCTCTTCCTCCCATCGACAGCAAGCACCCGGCCGCCCCACCCCACCGTCGCCCCCGCCCAGTTTCGGTGCCCTTGCCAGCCGTCCACACCCTCATACCTCCCTCGCAGCAGGCACCCTTCCAACGTCGCCGCCACCACCGCCTCACCTCCGGGCCACCGCATCTTCCCTAACGTCGCCGCCATCACCACCTCGCGCCCCCACGCCACCGCCAAGCTCATTTTTCCACGCCGCCACGCTTGGCGGACACCGCCAGTCCAGCTACCTAGTCCAGGGGATGCGCGCGGGTCTTCGCATACCTGCTTCTTCGGCGACACCCACAAGTTGTTCGACGGTTTGCCCACAAGGTACAAATGGACTCTGCCGACGAGTTCTTTTTCCACAATTCCATTTGTGACTCGGATGATTCTTCATCCGACGACGAGGAGATGGTAGTTGTTGTGTTGGTCGCCCATGACCACCTGAGTAGACAACGGCCGTTGTTCCGGGGCTCGATCCCGAGGCACACACTGGTGTTGAATCGCAACCAAGAGAGCGGCCATTTGCTTCTCTCGAAGGACTATTTTGAGACACCGAACCCGCTCTTCAAACATCACCTATCCCGGCGTCGTTTTCGTATGGCTAGGCATGTTTTCAACCATACCCTTGAGGAGGTGGTGGCATACAATAAGTATTTCGAGTGCAAGGAGGATGCACTTGGAAAGATTGGCTTCTCATGTGATCATAAATGCACTGTAGCTATTCAGATGCTTGCATACGGAGTTTCGGGTGATCTTATTGATGAGTATGTGTGTATGAGCCAGTCCACGTGCCTAGAGCCCATGTAAAAGTTCTGCAAGGCTGTGATCGTAGTGTTTGGCCCTGAGTATTTAAGAAAGCCAAATGATGTAGATAGAACCCGCTTGTTAGCGATGAATGCCAGCAGAGGCTTTCGGGGGATGCTTGATAACATAGGTTGTGTATCTTCAGTGGATTACTATGGTGAAGACAAATCTCCAACCCTGTAGGAGAGAAGAGGAAGATTTTCCCAAGAGCAAGATAGTGCTAGGAAGGATGTCGAGCGTGCCTTCAGTGTTCAACAATCTCGATGAGGCATCGTTCGATATCCTGCTAGAACTTGGAGGACCGAAAAGTTGTGGGAGGCGATGATTGCTTGTGTGATCATGCACAATATGATCGTAGAGGATGAGCGTCCAGAACGTATCTACGACCAAGGGTTTCATTTTTTCATGGTGACAATGTTGTGCCTGAGCGTGGAGGAGCGGCAACGTTTGCACAGTTCACCCGATGTCATCATCAAATGTGTGATTGAAAAACGCACATTCAGTTTGTGAAATGATTTGGTTAAGCATACGTTGGCAACCAATATATTCATCTTCTTTTAAGTATTTGAGTCAATTTAATTTGGCTTGTAAACTATGATATATTTATTTGGCTTGTAAACTACGATATATTTGTTTGGTTGTGAAACTATGCAAGATGTTTGTATTTTTCTTAATTGTGTTTGAGAAAAAGCAGGTTGGCCATGGGGGCAGAAATCGATCTGCGTGCGTTGGGCGCACGGCCGATCCAAACGCAAAAGCGGGCTCCCGACTCAAACGGACCAAAAGCGGACAAAGCCTATGTCCGGTCGGGTTGGCGCGTTGGAGTTGCTATAAGGGCATTTCCAACGCCGACCCGCAAGAGTCGCTGGTGTATGTTCGTTTTGATGTTCGGGCCTGGTTCGCGGACACGAAACCGGAGTGAGTTAGCCAATGCTACTCACAAAATAGTATCCGGTTGGAAGGATAAAAGGTAGATGAAAACTATGCATGTGGTGTGGTATCCGATTGGGAGGAGAGAGAAAAGAGGGAAGGCCGTGCATGTGAAGAGAGAGAAAATAAAGGAGCACCATACAGATGCTTTTGGTTGGTCACGTCCATGTCGGGACCATTTTACGGACCGATGAAAGACCGCATTTGATTGTAAAAATGAACAAAAATATTCCATCAAACATATACCGAGGTTTTACGGGTCTCCCTTGGATATGACCTAAATGCGAACTCTTCCATGCAACAACTCCTTTACTCTCTCTGGGCGCTCTGCCGTCCGTAGACTATGTTGCTGGCGCTGTAGCAAAAACTGACTGACATAGCCAATTCAGGAATGTCTTACACTTTTTTAGTTTACCAGTAGACCGTCAGAATTATTTCAGTGTAGTCGGGGGAGTCCATGTTCCCCTGATTCCTTTTGAAGTTGGTCATCGGCCCTGTTTGGATATTCTAACTTAGCTAGAGGTTAGAGTTAGTTTCTAGCTCATGACTAACCCTGAACTAACTCTAGCCAAAGAGGTGTTTGGATGATAGAATTAGATTATCGATAAATGCACTAGGAGAACTAGCTTCAATTTAGATAGATTAAATGCTCTTAGATGGAATAGTTTTTTTTAAAGCCCAAACTAACTCTAACCCATGGATCCTGGGGCTATAAGTCGACATACGGTGAGCCGTCAGTGGTCAAGAAAATGCCCTCCGGACGGACAAGCAGGACTTGGGCGCATTCACATGTATGTGCGTGAGCGTGACCGAACGCTCAGAGCCAACAAACAGGTTCGGCCTTTGCCTGCCTCTGCGCATGTACCGATCGGAAGTTCCATATGGGCCCGGTACTCGGTTCCGTTTTCATGACCTGTCCAGCCATCAGAAAAAGGACTGCCATAATTTCGTCCACAGTGTTTTCGATTTCCAATATTTGGTTCTCGTCGACGTCAGACGGCAATGTGCGTGGAAATCTTCCCTTATCTCTTCTATAGGAAGCATCGAAAATACTACTTCCTCCTTCCATCTATATAGGACCTAATGTGTTTTTCAAGACCACCTTTAACTATTGACATTCCTTTTTTCTGATACATGAGATGTATAATATGAAAATTATATCATTGAAAGCTCCTATCATATACGATTTTGACCGTATGCTTTGTGTAAGTTGCATGTCATATATTATTGCTATGACATTTGATTAAAATTAGCCTCGAAAATCACATTAGGTCCTATATAGATGGAAGGAGGGAGTACCAAATACCTATGCATAGATATTCTCCTCTTTTCAGTATGGGACGCTCGACGGCTGGCTCCGGCCGGTGGGCCCCGCCTGTCAGTGAGTGAGTGAACTTTCATTTGGCCGCAACACCCAAAGTCGCTAGGGAACATCTATCATCTGATCTCTATGTGTGGGCCCTCATCGACCAATGAGCATCTCCGTTGTTTCATTCATTCATGTCATTATGTCTTTGTCATCGTCGTACTACTACGTAGGAGCGAGCCCTGTGTCTCCAACGTCAAAAACGTCAGCGTTGGTGCTACACGGCCGAGCCGGAATCCACCCGCCCAATGGGCACGGCCCGTCCGAGCGCCGGCTCGTTGTCATCCTCGAAAACGGAAAGCGACGACCCGCCCTCTCCGGTCGTCTCCTTCCTCCTCCCGTCTTGCCGCCATCGACCCATCCATCCATCCCATCCCGGCGCCTTGATTAACACGTACGGCGACTCAACTCCGGCGAGCCGTGCGGGGTTGCTCTCGTGCCTTTTTCAGACCTTAATTGATTGTACGATCGTGGGAAAGTGGTTGCCACACACGCCTTGACGATCCCAAATCTTTCACGTGCTTTTCCTTGTTCACCGGCGTGATCTACAAAAATAATAGTAATCTCCTGACGTCTGGGAACTGCTGATTGACACATGGACTTCCGATTTGATTTTACCACGCTTTTTCCTCTGGCATGCAGAGGCTTTGGGTGGGAAAAGTCGCCACACGGAATGAAAAAAGAGAGTGTCCTGCCTGACTGAATTGTGTCATGTGCATGCATGCATGCAGATGTTGACCGGTCTCCCGCGAGGGAATCGTGCGATCGATCCGTGGAAGCGTGCGCTACAATTGGACGAGATCGATCGACCCATCCGTGGAGTTGGCACTTGCATGTCGACGCCGTGCAGCACGTAGTACGAATATTCTCTCCTATTGCCAAGATTAAAGAGGAGGCTCTGCTGCAATGCGATAGGCCTAAAGACTAGACAAGATGCTTACGCAAAGGACTGGGCAAACAGTGCTCATGGCCTTTCCCTTGTTGACCAACAGCCATGTGAGTCGTGCTGGTACGTACGTACACTAGGTGCCTATGTTAATTGAGTGATTTGAATTCGCAAATATGCGTACCGTGTCCTTCCTCCGTTCCTGGCACGTAATATTTTCCTTGCTTTATGCCAGCTATATATTGGATCGACCCGATTGATTCACCATGAAACGGAGTTTGGCGGTACAATTTTTGTGAACGATCGCATTCGTACCGACCACCAACTACCCCGGCCGCGTGTACTGAGCCGTGACGATGCAAGGCGGATGCGATCTGCTGGTTGTTGCCCGTTGGCAGCTATGGCGCTGGCTGGGGCTGGGGCTGGGGTAAATGGAAAAGTCATGCTAGTACCACACACGAATAAGGAAACCATAGTCTGCACCGATGCATGCTCGTCAAGCGCGCGCTGGTCCACGCAAACTTTGGAGGAGACTACAGCGACCTCTCCGATGCTCCAACTACGAGTCCCTAGCTAGCCTAGCCAGGTCCATGAACTCCCCCTAGCTGGCTCGCCCTGCTCTAGATATCTAGACTAGTACTACAACCTTTATCTTGCTTTATTTCTTCAAATTAAGGACATCTCCAACACCAACCGTCGAACCTCCCGCAACCGTCATGACCGCGCTATCCAAGACTTGTATAGGTCCGCTCAGCGATCCAGACGTACTTTTCCCCATAAACCAAAGACAAAGTGGGGGGGTGGGGGGAGGAGGTTGCGGGCGTCCGGACCGCTCACACGTCCGTTGCTGACTGTCCTGGCCCACCCAAAACCCTCTTTCCTCGTCTGCGTGCTTTCCCGCTCAGCGATAGCTGCCCGCAATCATGCCGCTGTGAGTGGCCGCGCTGCATTGACGCCGACCAAGTGCGGAATCGACCTCTCACTGATGCCGGTATTGAAGCGGCGCACCGGCCGAGATAGCATCGTCTGCTACACGCCCGACTACACACGCCTCCTCACCTGTTGTTGGTGTGCTGGATTAAGGGGTGCTTGCCACATCGGCCCGCCGGTTATGGGCCGGGCCGAGGAACCACCGAAGACTGATGAATGGGCCTTGCTGGCCCAGACCGTCGGCGTAATCAAGATGAAGATCCCCTGGAGATTTGGCTTACACTTCAACCGTATTTCAGCGATCGACATGCTTATCCCTAGATTGTTACCGACCATGTGTAAATCCTAACTACCCCCGGTGCCTATATAAGTCGTGGGGTTTAGTTTGTAGAAGCACACATACGCAGTTTTAGAGCTTAGAACATCTTCATATGATCTCGAGGTAGATCATCTTGTACATTGTACTGCATCACAATTAATATATTAGAAGTAAAACGTAGGGTTTCACCTGATCAAGAGGGCCTGAACCTAGTTAAAACATCGTGTCCCTACTTCTCTTGTTACCATCTAGCTTTAATCACCAAGCTTGAGACCACCTACCCAAGATCTGTCGGATTTAGTACCGACACTTGCCCGACTGAACACGCCTCCTCGCCTACCCGGCTGAACACGCCTTGTCGACTGCATCCATTAAAGCCACGCGTGGGCCGAGAAACCTACTCCAGCAACACGTCCATTCACGAGCCGACCGACATTAAACACAACACAGGTTGGCTCCTCCCGTCCATCGGCTATTTAAACGAGGCCAGACGCCGAGCAAGAACCGCACCACACCTCCGCTCCCCATTCATCCTTGCACATTATTCTCCACACTGTCCATGGCATCTGATGAGCAGGAAGAGGGGTTCTCCGACATAAAAGCCGGCTGGGTGGCCCATTGAGCCCACCGGATACGAGCTAGGCAACTCGCTGCTCGACCTCCCTCGCCGTTTGAGGTCGTCAGTACCATGGGCGAGGCTGCAGGCTGGCATGAGGATGAGCAAGTGACGACTCCAAGCCAACGCATGGTTCAGCAAGTCGCCGCTCCAAGCTAGCTCATGGAGGAGCACAACGTCACGGGCAAAGTTACTGCCATGGACGGGGCAGTGTTTGTACCGCTCCTCCCACGCCATCCGTCGTCAACGTGCGCGAACCACGCCCTGCCGGTGGAGAAAGAAGTCAATGTCATGGAGATCAACGAGGCGACCAATACGTCCGCAGCAGCAGCCGACAGCAAGGAAAATCAGATCATGGGAGGCCGCTGCCGCTTGGGTCCCATGAAGGCCATGACAGCGCGTCGCTGGCGTGCGCAACGGTGTCTTGCCCTCTTTGCATGCCACCATCGTACCCTACCCCAAAAAGCAACCCTGTCCCGTGCTTCACGGAAGCGAAGGCTTCTCCGGTGAACGGCGGAGCCGAACATAGGGTTGGTATGGGGGGAAGCAGAGGCCATTATATCCCTCTCGCTGAACCATATCCCCCCAGGGCATCTGGTAGTCCAACAAGCGGGTTGTCGGACATGGGGAAGACATGTCAACGGAGGGGCCGTGGAGGGGCGGCGTTTCATTTTTCGGGGCTCATGGCGGTCGGAGATGGGGAACGAGTGCCGACGGTCATTTTAGTCTATCTTTAGTGTCCGATCTAATTGAAAATTGTCTAAATGTAATGAATTTACCCCGATTTACATGAAAATCATCCGATTTTATGTAAAAGCAGTGTTTGGGTTTAGATGAAAATCATTTTTGTTGAATTTCATTTGAAATCTAACCGGACATATGTGGCTACCTTTGGATGGTTGGTCCCCATCCATATTCACAGACTGGTCCCACGCTGTCCGTGGATAGATGCGAGCAAGTTTGCGGGTCAGCATCGCAGTCCGTAGACGGATGCAAGAAAAAATTTGGGGGTCAGTTCTTCGGGGTAACAATTTATTTCATCCACTTCTGATACGTCACTGTTCCTGTTTCACCGCCCTGAGGTAACTATATATATATGCTGGTCCATGTTGATGACATTATCCTTATTAGCTCCTCTGTTGCAGCTGCTGATCGTCTCGTCTCTGCATTGAGTGGTCATTTTGCCGTCAAAGATTTGGGAACTTTGCATCAGTTTCTTGGTCTGGAAGTCTCACAGTCTTCTGCTGGGCTGACTCTCACTTAGCACGAGTATTCCCTGGACTTGTTGTGTCGTGCTGGTACGCTGAGGTGCAAACATGCTACTACTCCTATGTTTTCCACTGATCGGTTCCCTGCTCT
Organism: Aegilops sharonensis; assembly: GCA_904067115.1. NCBI lineage: Eukaryota > Viridiplantae > Streptophyta > Magnoliopsida > Poales > Poaceae > Aegilops > Aegilops sharonensis. The sequence continues at coordinate 947,110,479 of LR880967.1, forward strand.
TTATGGTGATCCACTCACTTCTGATGATGCCAAGTACCGTGGCATAGTTGGTGGTCTGCAGTACTTGACTATCACCAGGCCTGATATCTCCTATGCAGTTAATCATGTGTGTCAATATCTTCACGCTCCCAGGACTTCACATTGATCAGATGTCAAGCGCATACTGTGCTATATCTGTCGCACCGCCTCATATGGTCTATACCTTCAGCCTACACTATCCTGTGCCCTCTCGGCATTTTGAGATGCGGATTGGCCTGGGAGCCCTGATGACAAGCGATACACGGGGAGCTATGCAGTCTTCTTTGGTCCTAACTTGAAGGCCTGGAGTCCTCGCAAGCAAGCTACAGTCTCGCAGTAGCACTGAAGCTGAGTACACGGCAGTGCCAATGCCACAGCTGAGCTTATATGGGTACGGACCTTATTTAGAGAATTGAGAGTCTCCCAAGATCAGCCACCAGTCCTTTGGTGTGACAACATTTGCGCAACATACCTTTCGGCCAATCCGGTATTTCATGCCTGAACGAAACACATCGAAGTTGACTATCACTTTGTGAGGGAACCAGTTGCACATAAGCTACTCATATCAAGTTTATGTCCTCCAAAGATCAACCTACTGACATACTCACGAAACCACTACCACAACCTTAGTTCGAAGGTTGTAGGCGCAATCTTAACTTGCTATGTACTTCATGCCACAGTTAAGATTGAGAGAGGGTGTTAGACTATATTCACCTAGCCTCTGTACATGTCTTTGTATCTTGTATTGTACACTTTGTGTACCCCTATATATATATATATAGAGCGAGAGAGAGAGAGAGCTCTCTCTCTCTCTCGCTCTATATATATATATATAGAGCGAGAGAGAGAGAGAGTTTGTGTTTTTTTGGGTGTTTCTCTCTATCGCGCTCTCTCTCTCTCTCGCTCTATATATATATATATAGAGCGAGAGAGAGAGAGAGTTTGTGTTTTTTTGGGTGTTTCTCTCTATCGCGCTCTCTCTCTCTCTCGCTCTATATATATATATATAGAGCGAGAGAGAGAGAGAGTTTGTGTTTTTTTGGGTGTTTCTCTCTATCGCGCTCTCTCTCTCTCTCGCTCTATATATATATATATAGAGCGAGAGAGAGAGAGAGTTTGTGTTTTTTTGGGTGTTTCTCTCTATCGCGCTCTCTCTCTCTCTCGCTCTATATATATATATATAGAGCGAGAGAGAGAGAGAGTTTGTGTTTTTTTGGGTGTTTCTCTCTATCGCGCTCTCTCTCTCTCTCGCTCTATATATATATATATAGAGCGAGAGAGAGAGAGAGTTTGTGTTTTTTTGGGTGTTTCTCTCTATCGCGCTCTCTCTCTCTCTCGCTCTATATATATATATATAGAGCGAGAGAGAGAGAGAGTTTGTGTTTTTTTGGGTGTTTCTCTCTATCGCGCTCTCTCTCTCTCTCGCTCTATATATATATATATAGAGCGAGAGAGAGAGAGAGTTTGTGTTTTTTTGGGTGTTTCTCTCTATCGCGCTCTCTCTCTCTCTCGCTCTATATATATATATATAGAGCGAGAGAGAGAGAGAGTTTGTGTTTTTTTGGGTGTTTCTCTCTATCGCGCTCTCTCTCTCTCTCGCTCTATATATATATATATACTTTAACTTCTTAAGTAATTTAGTTATCACACTTAAAACCTGTCTTAGCTAGAGAGTCTATGGTAAAGTAAACACTAAAGTTCATAGTAGTTGTGTAAGTGACATACATAAATTGAGAGGATAGAAAACCTACCTTTAGCTCATACGGGATATCTTCTTGCACAATTATATAGAGAAGTGCTACAAAAGTCCGCGCATTTGGAGTTAGCCATGACCTGACGAACACCCCACTTATTTGGAAAACTACAATCTCCCTCTCAGTCGATGCCAAATTCTCAATCACACACATATAATACAACACATTTCCATCGAAACCTGGTGCGTCCATTTTGCATCATGTTTTTCTACTGTTATTTATAATGTTTTTTATGCATAATAATGCTTTTTGGAGTATTTCTAATATCTTTTCTCTCATAATATGCAAGGTTTACACAAAGAGGGAGAATACCGGCAGCTGGAATTCTGGACCTGAAAAAGCTACGTCAGAGTTACCTATTCTGCACATCTCCAAATGAGCTGAAAATTTACGGAGAATTATTTTGCAATATATGAAAAATATTGGATCAAATAACTGCTAGAGGGGGCCCACCAGGTGGGCACAACCCATCTGGCACTCCAGAGAACCTAGGCGCGCCCTGGTGGGTTGTTCCCTCCTCGGCCCAGCTCCGGTGCCCCTCTTCTGGTATATAAGTCATTTTGACCTAGAAAAAAAAATAAGGAGAGGACTTTCGGGACAAAGCACCGTCGTCTCGAGGCGGAACTTGGGCACGAGCACTTTTGCCCTCCGGCGGAGCGATTCCTCCGGGGGAACTTCCCTCCTGGAGGGGGAAATCATCGCCATCGTCATCACCAACAACTCTCCCATCTTTGGGAGGTCCATTTTCATCAAAATCTTCAACAACACCATCTCCTCTCAAACCCTAGTTCATCTCTTGTATTCAATCTTTGTACCGTAACCTTAGATTGGTACTTGTGAGTGACTAGTAGTGTTGATTATATCTTGTAGTTGATTACTATATGGTTTATTTGGTGGAAGATTATATCTTCAGATCCATTATGCTATGTAATATCCCTCTCATCTTGAGCATGATTATTTTTTGTGAGTAGTTACTTTTGTTCTTGAGGTCACGAAAGAAATCACGTTGCAAATAATCATGTGAACTTGATATGTGTTCGATATTTTGATGATATGTATGTCGTGATTCCCTTAGTGTTGTCATGTGAACGTCGACTACATGGCACTTCACCATATTTGGGCCTAAGGGAATGCATTGTGTAGTTATTAGATGATGGGTTGCTAGAGTGATAGAAGCTTAAACCCTGGTTTATGCGCTACTTTGTTAGGGACTGATTTGGATCCAAAAGTTTAATGCTATGGTTAGATTTTATCTTAATACTTTTCTCATAGTTGCGGAACACGGGTTAATCATAAGTAGGAGGTTTGTTCAAGTAAGAACAACACCTAAGCACTGGTCCACCCACATATCAAATTATCAAAGTAGCGAACACGGATCAAACCAACATGATGGAAGTGATGTGATGAAATTCTCGTGTACCCTCAAGAACGCTTTGCTTATTATGAGAGACCGTTTTGGCCTGTCCTTTGCCACAAAAGGACTGAGCTATCTTGCTGCACTTTATTTACCGTTACGGTTACTTGCTCGTTACAAATTATCTTGATATCAAATTACCTGATACCAACTATTTCGTCGCTTGCAGAAAATACCTTGCTGAAAAACACTTGTCATTTCCTTCCAGTCCTCGTTGGGTTCGACACTCTTACTTATCGAAAGGACTACGATTGGTCCCCTATACTTGTGGGTCATCAATGCTCTTTTCTAGCACCATTGCCGGGGAGTGAAGCGCTCTTGGTAAGGATTATTTTTTACTATGTGCTGAAATTAATTGTTACTTGTTACTATGGAGAATCATCCTTTGAGTGGTTTGTTCGGGGTATCTTCACCTCAACCGGAACCACAATTAGTTGCCCCTCAACCTACTGCACCTATTGAAATATTGGTTATGAAATTCCTTCATGTATGATAGAACAACTGCTAGCTAATTTTATGCAGGAGATGGAACTAAACATCGTGATATGCACTTGATATATGTGGACGAAATTTGTGGATTATTTAAGCTTGTAGGTTTGCCCGGAGATGAATCTAATAAGAAGTTTTTTCCCTTTGTCTTTGAAGGGAAAATCATTGGCATGGTATAGGCTATGCGATGATATTGGATCTTGGAACTGGAATCGAATTCAATTGGAATTTCACTAAAAAAATTATCCTATGCATCTAGTTCATCATGATCGGATATATATATATATAATTTTTGGCCTAGTGAAGGAGAAAGTATCGCTCTAGCTTGGGGGAGGCTTAAGTCAATGTTATATTCATGCCCCAATCATGAGCTCTTGAGAGAAATTATTATTCAAATTTTTTATGCTTGGCTTTCTCGTGATGATCAATCCATGTTGAATATCTCTTGTACTCATTCTTTTATGAAAAATACTATTGAGTTCAGGTGGGATATTTTTAGAAAGAATTAAACGCAACTCTGAAGATTCGGAACTCGACGAAGGTAAAGAGTCAGGTATTAAGCTTGAATTTGATTGTGTTAAATCTTTTATGAGTATCAATGCTTTTCAGAAAGTTAGCACTAAATATGGACTTGACTCTGAGGTAGTAGCCTCTTTCTGCGAATCATTTGCTACTCATGTTGATCTCTCTAAGGAGAAGTGGTTTTAATATCATCCCCCTATTAAAGAAGAAACTAAAGAACCGGCCATAGCTAAATATGAAACTATTATTTACAATGTTGTCCCAGTTGTTCCTACTGTTTATATTGAAAAAACCACCTTTCCTAGTTAGGATAAAGGAACATGGTAAGGTTTCAACTGTGGTTCCCAAAAGTAATATTAGAAAAACTAAACCTACTTAACAAATTAAACTAGAACCTAGTGTTGCTATGGTTAAATATCTCCTTGTAGAAAATGTTGATGGGCATGTTATTTACTTCTGTGATGAAGCTGTTAGAATAGCCAAAACCGATGAAAAGATAAACATAGACCCGTTGTTGGCGTGCCTGTTGTCTCAGTCAAAATAGGAGATCGTTTTTATCATGGTTTATGTGATTTAGGTGCTCGTGTGAGTGCTATTCCCTTTACCTTATACCAAGAAATTATGAATGACATAGCACCCGCTGAAATAGAAGACATAGATGTTTCTATTAAACCTGCTAATAGAGACACCATCACACCACTTGGGATTGTTAGAGATGTTGAAGTCTTGTGTGGGCAAATAAAATACCCTACTGATTTTCTAGTTCTTGGTTCCCCACAAGATGACTTCCGTCCCATTATCTTTGGTAGACCTTTCTTTAAAACTGTCAATGCTAAAATAGATTGTGAAAAACAAACTGTCGGTGTTATCTATGGTGATGAGTCTCATGAGTTTAATTTTTCAAAGTTTAATAGACCACCTCACAAGGAAGAATTACCTAGTGATGACCCACAAGTATAGGGGATCAATTGTAGCTCTTTTCTATAAGTAAGAGTGTCGAACCCAACGAGGAGCAGAAGGAAATGACAAGTAGTTTTCAGTAAGGTAGTGTCTGCAGATGCTGAAACAGTAAGTAGCGAGTAGTTTGATAGCAAGATAGTTTGTAACGAGCAAGTAACACTAGTAGCAATAAGTATGCAGCAAGGTAGGCCAATCCTTTTGAGGCAAAGGACAGGCAAAAACGGTCTCTTATGATAAGCAAAGCGTTCTTGAGGGTACACGGGAATTTCATCTAGTCACTTTCATCATGTTGGTTTGATTTGTGTTCGCTACATTGATAATTTGATATGTGGGTGGACCTGTGCTTAGGTGCTATTCTTACTTGAACAAACCTCCTACTTATGATTAACCCTCCCGCAAGCATCTGCAACTACGAGAAAAGTATTAAGGATAAATCCTAACCATAGCATTAAACTCTAGGATCCAATCGGTCCCTTACGGAATAGTGCATAAACTGGGGTTTAAGTTTCTGTCACTCTCACAACCCACCATCTATTTACTACTCCACTATGCATTCCCTCAGGCCCAAATATGGTGAAGTGTCATGTAGTCGACGTTCACATGACACCACTAAGGGAATCACAACATACATACCATCAAAATATCGAACACATATCAAATTCACATGATTACTTACAACATGACTTATCCCGTGACCTCAGGAACAAAAGTAACTACTCACAAACAACAAACATGCTCATGATCAGAGGGGTATTAATATGCATAATAGATCTGAACATATAATCTTCCACCAAATCAACCATATAGTAATCAACTACAAGATGTAATCAACACTACTAGTCACCCCCTAGCAACAATCTATAGTTCTGGAGATGAACTAGGGTTTGAGATGAGATGGTGCTGGTGAAGATGTTGATGGAGATTGCCCTCCCCAAGATGGGAGAGTTGTTGGTGATGATGATGACGATGATTTCCCCCTCCGGGAGGGAAGTTCCCTGGCAGAATCGCTCCGCCGGAGGGCAAAAGTGCTCCTGCCCAAGTCCCGCCTCGAGACGGCTGCGCTCCGCTCCAAAAGTATTATTCTAATTTTTTCTAGGTCAAAAGCACTTATAAACCAGAAGATGGGCACCGGAGGTGGGCCGAGGAGGCAACAACCCACCAGGGCGCGCCTGGGGGGCTGGCGCGCCTAGGTCGGTTGTGCCCACCTGGTGGCCCCCCTCTAGTAGTTATTGGCCCCAATATTTCTTAAATAATCCATAAAAAATCTCCATAAAGTTTCAGCTCATTTGGAGTTGTGCAAAATAGATGGCCTGACGTAGCTTTTTCAGGTCCAGATTTCCAGCTGCCGGAATTCTCCCTCTTGGTGTGTACCTTGCAAATTATGAGAGAAAAGGCATTAGAATTACTCCAAAAAGCATTATTATGGGTAAAAACATTATAAATAATAGTAAGAAAACATGATGCAAAATGGACGTATCAACTCCCCCAAGCTTAGACCTCGCTTGTCCTCAAGCTAAAACCGAAATCGAAAAACATGTCCACATGCTTTGAGAGAGAGGTGTCGATAAAAAAATACGAACATAGAAGCACCATGTTGATCATTGTAAGAGCAACAAGTTTAAACATGACACTTTTATCATAAAACTTTTATCATACACTTCCCATGAATAAGTAACAGTTCATCACACAATCGAAGTATAAAGCAAAAACTCTATTAGAAACCAACAAACTATGTTCTCAGTAAACTTTGCAACTACAATTCATCATCTTTTCAGGAAGGGTCACATGTCGGAGCCTTTAGGAAAGTCCACATACTCAAACCATCATATAGTCTTATATGATTGCTAACACCCACCTTGTACACATGAGCAAAACATTTCGACCAGACACATAGAAAGATAGGGGCTTATAGTTTTGCCTCCCAACATACTCACCTCAAAGGTGATGTCAACAATAATAACTCATGCTATGTATATTCAACTGGACATATGTGCCTAGATCTTTCCTCGCCACATGATGCTTGCCAAAGGAGAAAAATAAAAGGAGTAGAAGGAAAACTTTGACTCTTTGTATAAAAGTAAATACATAAAAGTAAAGGATAGGCCCTTCGCAGAGGCAAGCAGAGGTTGCCATGCGCTTATTTGTTTATATGCTCAATCCCTTAGTGCAAAAGAATGTCACATTACATTGCCCCTTAAGATGACAACCTTTATTATGCATTCTGTCGCTTTTATTCCTTCTCATCCAAGTTCGTGCAGCGCTCAATTTTCTCTTACACTAAACAATCTCATACATTTAGAAGCAATTTTAATTGCCTTTTTTCACCGATGACAACTTACTTGAGGGATCTTGCTCAATCCCTAGGTAGATATGGTGGACCCTTGAAAAAGATTTGGGTTTAAGGTTTTTTGGATGCACAAGTAGTATCTCTACTTAGTGCTGAATTTTGGCTAGCAAAGATAGGGGGCAGGCATCACATGTTAAATGATCTATGACAATATGCCTTCTATATGAATATAAACATACATAAACCATTACGTTGTCTTCCTTGTCCAACGTTAACAATTTTGGCATCTAATATTTTGATGAGGGCTCACAATCAAAAAAATTTTCTAGGATGGTATATTTATATGTGAATCTTCCCTTCCCTTATTAATTCTTTCATGAGTTGCATCACTGACCAATGCTATGTTTGTCAATCTCTAATAAGATTTTCTTACTTATACTTTTCCTTATGTGGTGCTATCACCTACCATAGGATTAGNATAAAAGTAAATACATAAAAGTAAAGGATAGGCCCTTCGCAGAGGCAAGCAGAGGTTGCCATGCGCTTATTTGTTTATATGCTCAATCCCTTAGTGCAAAAGAATGTCACATTACATTGCCCCTTAAGATGACAACCTTTATTATGCATTCTGTCGCTTTTATTCCTTCTCATCCAAGTTCGTGCAGCGCTCAATTTTCTCTTACACTAAACAATCTCATACATTTAGAAGCAATTTTAATTGCCTTTTTTCACCGATGACAACTTACTTGAGGGATCTTGCTCAATCCCTAGGTAGATATGGTGGACCCTTGAAAAAGATTTGGGTTTAAGGTTTTTTGGATGCACAAGTAGTATCTCTACTTAGTGCTGAATTTTGGCTAGCAAAGATAGGGGGCAGGCATCACATGTTAAATGATCTATGACAATATGCCTTCTATATGAATATAAACATACATAAACCATTACGTTGTCTTCCTTGTCCAACGTTAACAATTTTGGCATCTAATATTTTGATGAGGGCTCACAATCAAAAAAATTTTCTAGGATGGTATATTTATATGTGAATCTTCCCTTCCCTTATTAATTCTTTCATGAGTTGCATCACTGACCAATGCTATGTTTGTCAATCTCTAATAAGATTTTCTTACTTATACTTTTCCTTATGTGGTGCTATCACCTACCATAGGATTAGTATATAATCTTATTGATTTATTTCCTTTCTTTTATTTCCTTTCTTTTATTTCCTTTCTTCCTCTTTTTCTTTTCTTTATTTGCAACATGAAAGTAAAGAAAAGTAAAAACTGGAGCTGGCTTTATTATAAGACTTGCACACGATAACAATGACAGATCACTAAGCATATTCTCAAGGAAGAAAAGATCGAACTAAACTTTATTCATCTAAGCAAAAGATTGAACTAATGATAAGTAAAAGTGAAAAGATAGTGGGATGATACGATATCGGGGCACCTCCCCCAAGCTTAGCGGAAGCCAAGGGGAGTGCCCATACCCGATATTCAGTTCTCCTTTGGTGGTCCCCATAGGCTCCTCCCGCTTCATCTCGATCCTCATTAGCCAAGCATCTGCTTCCATATTGTTGGAGGAGCAGGAAGACATGATGCCTGGTTTGACAAATCTGACCAGAAACATCAAGAAAACAAAACACAGGATTTCTCCGAGATACGGTGGTTAACAAGTTCGGGGAGTATATATAGATTTTTTTATCTTGCAGGACAACTATACAGAAGAAAAACAGAGTACGGAAGGTGTCCGAGGTGGGCACAACCCACCTAGGCGCGCCAGGCAACCAGGGGACGCTTCCTAGAAGTTTCTTTACTTCCAAAATTCTTAAATATTCCAAAACTGATAAAAAATATTTTTGCAGATTTTTCTGAGTCCGTTTGCTTACCGTATCACACACCTCCTTATTTTGACCATTCTGGAGTGTTCCGGAAGGACTCTTTTATGTATTCTTCCGGTGTCAAAGTTTATATAATATTGATTTCAATATTATTGGGCGTACCTGAGATATAATGCTTTATTCGTTGCCCATTGACAACCTTCGGGTTAGTACCTTCAGAGTTATTTATTTTGATGGCTCCAGACCGGTAAACCTCCTCGATGACATATGGGCCTTCCCATTTTGAGAGGAGTTTTCCTGCAAAGAATCTGAAATGAGAATTGTACAAAAGAACATATTCTACAAATTTAAACTCACGCTTTTGAATTCTTTTGCCATGCCATCTTTTGACCTTTTCTTTGAATAATTTTACGTTTTCATAAGCTTGGGTTCTCCATTCATCTAATGAGCTAACATCAAATAACCTCTTTTCACTAGCAAGTTTGAAATCATAGTTGAGTTTCTTTAACTGCCCAATAAGCTTTATGTTCTAACTCAAGAGGCAAATGACAAGCTTTTCCATAAACCATTTTATAAGGAGACATACCCATAGGATTTTTATAAGATGGTTTATAATCCCAAAGTGCATCATCTAATTACTTAGACCAATTCTTCCTGGACCTATTGACAGACTATTGCAAAATTAAATTTATTCCTCTATTGCTAAGCTCAACTTCACCACTAGACTGAGGATGATAAGGTGATGCAGTTATATGGTTAACATCATATTTAGCAAGCAATTTACGAAAAGCTCCATGAATAAAGTGTGAACCACCATCAGTCATTAAATATCTAGGGACTCCAAACCTTGGGAAAATAACTTGCTTAAGCATTTTAATAGAGGTGTTGTGATCAGCACTACTAGTTGGGATAGCTTCTACCCATTTAGTAACATAATCAACAGCAACCAAAATATGTGTATACCCATTAGAAGAAGGAAAAGGTCCCATGTAATCAAATCCCCAAGCATCAAATGGTTCAACAGCAAGAGAATAGTTCACATGCATTTCTTGATGCTTACCAATATTACCTATTCTTTGGCATTCATCACAAGATGAGACATACTTACGAGCATACTTGAAGAGAGTAGGCCAATAAAATCTAGACTGCAATACCTTGTGGGAAGTTCTATCTCTAGCATGATGCCCCCCATATGGTTCAGAGTGACATTTCTGTAGGATTTGTCCCTGTGCATGCTCAGGTACACAATGTCTAATAATACCATCTACTCCTTATTTATAAAGATGTGGGTCATCCCAAAAGTAATGTCTTAAATCATAGAAGATTTTTTTTTGTTGGTAAGTAAAGCTAGGTGGTAAATATTTAGCAACAATGTAATTAGCATAGTCAGCATACCAAGGAGTACTATTAGTAACATTTATTGAAGCTAACTGCTCATCAGGAAAACTATCATCAATAGGTAGTGGGTCATCAAACACATTTTCAAGCCTAGACAAGTTATCAGCTACGGGGTACTCAGCTCCTTTTCTATCAATAATATGTAAATCAAATTCTTGTAACAAGAGAACCTAACGAAGAAGTCTAGATTTAACATCTTTCTTTTCCATAAGATATTTAAAAACAACATGGTCTATGTGAACAGTTACTTTAGAATCAACAATATAAGGTCTAACCATATCACAAGCAAACACCACTGCTAAGAATTATTTTTCAGTTGTAGCATAATTTCTTTGAGCACTGTCTAGAGTTTTACTAGCATAATGAATAACATTCAATTTTTTATCAACTCTTTGTCCTAGAACAACACCAACAACACAATCACTAGTATCACACATAATTTGAAAAGGCAAGTTCCAATTAGGTGGTTGAACTATTGGTGTAGTAATTAAAGCATTCTTGAGTGTTTCAAAGGCTTCCGGCAATCATCATCAAAAACAAAAGGAATATCCTTTTGCAAAAGATTAGTAAGAGGCCTAGAAATTTTAGAGAAGTCCTTGATAAATCTCCTATAGAAACCAGCATGACCTGGGAAACTACGAATACCTTTAATGTCCTTAGGGCATGGCATTTTCTCAATTGCATCAACCTTAGCTTGGTCCACTTCAATACCTCTTTCAGAAATCTTATGACCAAAGACAATGCCTTCATTGACCATAAATTGGCACTTCTCCCAATTCAAGACAAGATTTGTTTGTTCACATCTCTGCAAAACTCGATCAAGATTGCTTAAACAATCATCAAAAGGCTTCCCATTAACAGAAAAGTCATCCATGAAAACCTCAACAATCTTTTCACAAAAGTCAGAGAATATAGCCATCACACATCTTTGAAAGGTAGCAGGTGCATTACATAAACCAAAAGGCATACGTCTATAAGCATAAGTTCCAAAAGGACAAGTAAAGTAGTCTTTTCTTGATCAGGTTGAGATACATGTATTTATGAAAAGCCATAATATCCATCAAGGAAGCAAAAGTGTGTGTGCTTAGATAATCTGTAACATCCCAAATTTTCAATTTGGAATGTTATACATTAAGTCATCATGCATTACATATTTCTTGCATTTTGCCGATCCTAGAAATTTCACGCAACTCAAGGACCCTCGGAGAGAGTTGGAGATTTCGTTATTTTCATATTTGAGTTTTCTCAAATTTTGAAAATAGGATCATTTGATTTTTATTTATTTTATCTTCAATTGTTTCTACTATAAAAATATGAGAGAGGGAATAAAATGACTTTCCCAAAATAAAGAAATGATGAAGATTTTTATTTTCGGAGTTTTCCGCTTTTTATTTGCCTTAGGGAAAAATGCGTGTTTTCAAAAATTGCATTTTAGGCCCCGTGTTAAAGTTCATTTTGATCGACTCATTTTTTGGAGTCGGGAAAAATTTACTTTGTAAATTTTGGAGTTCGTTTAGATTTTATTTTATTCGTTTTTCCGCGCGTGATTTAAAATAAAATGCGCAGCGCCCCGCCTGGGCCAAGGGCCCGGCCGGCCGAGCCGCCCTCCCCTCGCGCGCCCGCGCGCGCGCGCAGAGCCGCCTCCGCCGGCCGAGTCCGAGGAGGACTCCTCCTCCTCCCTTGTTTGCCCCCTCCCCCAAGCTACTACCCCCCTCTTTAAATACCCCTCACCCCCCTCTCCTCCCCAACCCGCGCCGCCGCCGCCCCCAACCCGCAGCAGCCGCCGCCGCCAGTTGTGCCGCCGCCGCCGCCGCCACTTCCGCCGCCGTCGCCCCTAGCCGCCGTCCCGCCGGAGCCCCACCTCGTCGAGGTAGCCGCGCCGCACCACCCTCCCCTCGGTTCGGTTTTTTTTATAAAAAACGTTCCGGTTTTCTTTTTCCGTTGTCGGTTTTTTTTTTCAAAACCCTAGATGGTTTTATTTCCGTTGTTCGGTTTTATTTTCGAAACCCTAGATCAGTTTTATTTCCGGTTTTGTTTAGCGAGCGTTCGCCGGACCGTTCGTCTTAACGAACGAGATCACCGGTTATTTCCGGTTAACGAACGTCCGTTCGTTTGACCGTTCGTCATTTTCTTTATCAGATTTATTCCGCTATTTTTTTTCTGATCGCGATTTCAGATCCGATCTTCGTTCTAGTTTATTTTCTCGCTCGTTTATCGGAATCAGGTGATTCAAGCGCCTGGAGTTTCGTTTCGAAACCGCCGTTCCAACTAATCAACTTAAACAAAGTTTTGCTACTGTAAAATTTGACCTAGTTTCAACTTGCTAGAACCGAGCTATTTTCTTCCGCCGGATGTTTTCCGTTGTTTTGTTTGATTCGTTTCTTTTGCAACCAGGGTTCTTAAGTTGAAATTTCTGCTCAGATCTTTTATTCGAGATTTACCCGTGCATTAGATGAGTACTTATTGTATGCTAGTTGTTTGTCTGCGATAGATCACCCGGAGTGCGCCGCTTGTTACTTCGAATCTCTAGGTTTCGCGGATCATCAGCAAGGCAAGTAACACTTGATCATACCTTTTCTACCACCCTGTTTTTATGCATTAGATCCATCCTCAAACACTTGCATGATTAGGATCTAAATAAATATTATGGGATGGGAAGTAGATTGAGGTAGTACCTATTACCTGTTTTACTTATGAAACCTTTGGGAGTTACTTCTACGTTTGCTTATTATGCAATGCTATGCTAGTAGACGTGGATTGGGTGAGTGTATTCCATGGCAGATGTGAGATTGTTAAATTAATGGTTTATTTAAGGTGGCAACTTAAACACACATCTGGGTGGATTGAGGCACCTGGTTTCCATTAGGACTTGCCTGTTTTTCTTCGGACCGCCACCCAGGCTCAAAGGGATCATGAGATTATTCAAACTAGTAACTTCCGTGTGCAGCCACAAGCCATTATGGGCTCTGGCATAGTTGACTAAGTCGTGCGAACTCTTATAGTGGTGGACTAGCAGATGTAGGGGATGTAGGTGTACCGGTCTACCCATCGTAAGGTGCTA
>LR880967.1:947139990-947159472 GCA_904067115.1 Aegilops sharonensis
CAGATGACATATCGCTGCGTCTCATAGTTGGGTCTGTCCGACTCGGACCTTATCTCGACTCGGATCCGACTATGTTGAATCCGACCAGACCTTTCCAAGTCCATATTATCCGGTTAGCATCCAATGCTCCATGGCTAGTGAGACCGAGCCATCGACCGTGTCATATGCTAGTCTAGTCGGCTGCGCGTCCACACAGCCCTTTCGACTAGGGACCTTTTAGGACAGTCATCATACAATGCATAGTCCCACAAACAAGTCACGTACTTGCTGATACACATCATTGATAATGTCCAAGGACTATCTTTATTCATAAACACATAGGAAATATCATCATACATGATTGCCTCTAGGGCATATCTCCAACAACCGCGCCTATTCCGGAAGACGCTGACGCCAAGATGCTAGAGGCACGCCGCCTTCAGCTCGTCAAAGGCGCGAGAAAGCTGGCAAGCATGAGGCGCTTGTCAGAAGCCTACCAGCGTGAGATGGATCGCGCTGTGGGCGGCTCGCCGGTCCCGATAGGACCTAGCTGCCTAGGCGCGGTCCAGCAGCACGGCGTGGCCATCGCCAACCTGTTCGGGGCCAATCGCCCTGTGTACGCCATGCCTGCGGAGAACATCCACGCCGCACAGGCGGCGGCGGACGAGCTGGACAACTTCGAGGGCGAGGAGCGCCGCCTGATGACGGAGCAAGTCCAGCAGCTCCTCGACGCGGCTGCCGCGTAGGACGAAGTCGGCTGCCGCACGGAGGCGCCGCGGCGACAAAACGACGACCTACCTCCCCGCCGAGACCAAGGCGCGACGTCTCGGACACCGACTGGTGGTGTCCATGGAAGAAAAAACAAGGATCCGGCTATCAGCCACAGTCGGACTCACATCTCCATCGAGCGCGACCAAGACGGCCGCCCAAGAGCAGTGGAGCGGCGGGACGACTATCTGCCTCCTCCTCCCCGCTGAGAAAGGCGAGTCTCCCCGCCACCCGTCGAGCATCCGACTCTCGGCGACCGCCTTGGCCGCCGAGAGGGAGTCGGAGAAAACGACGCCCGCCACCGGATCGACCGACTCCACCGATCCCTGGCGCTGGAAGAAGAAGACGAGTTGGGTCCGCCCTATTTCGGACCTCGCATCCGAGACGAGCCCTTCCCCAGAGGGTTCACACTCCCCCGAGACACGCCCAAGTACACCGGCTCCGTAAAGCCGGAAGACTGGCTAGTTGACTACTCCACGGCCGTCAACATAGCGAACGGCAACAAGCGTGTTGCCGTGAAGTACGTTCCCCTCATGCTCCAGGGCACGGCCCGAACATGGTTGAACATCCTAAAGCCCCGCAACATCAACAGATGGGTCGACTTCACCGAGGCCTTCGTCCGCAACTTCACGAGCATGTACAAGCGACCTCCCAAGCCTCGCCAGCTTTCCTTGTGCGTGCAAGGCCCCAACGAGTCAACTCGCGACTACCTCACGCGCTGGGCCGAGCTCCGGAACTCCTGCGAGGGCGTGCACGAGGTGCAGGCTATCGAGTACTTCACCGCCGGGTGCAGAGAAGGCACCCTCCTCAAGCACAAGCTCCTTTGCGACGAGTCGGAGATCCTCGACGAGCTGCTGATCATAGCAGACAAGTACTCCACAACCGACTCCTCCATGAAAGCGGAGATTGAAGTTAGTGCGACTGGCAAAGTGGCCCCTCAGGCTCCCAGAACTCCGGCTGGAGACACCAGTCGGCGACAGCAACAGAACGATCACAAGCGCAAGGCCCCACAGCCGGCAGGTGGCGACAGTCGAAGACCAGCAGCCAGAGGGGCAGCCTCCGGCCAAGCGACCGAAAGGCGGCAAGTCCAACTGGTTGCCGGCCTTTTCTTACGAGCAGACTCTAGATGGTCCCTGCAAGTTCCATAGCGGCGCGAAGCCGTCAAACCACACCACCCGGAAGTGTCACTGGCTCACCAGGATCGCCAAGGGAGACGGCCTCCTGCGTCCCCCGCCTGCTGGGCCGCCGCCTCCACCGCCGCCCCAGCAGCCGGCTGTCAGGCCAGTCGGCGCAGTGCAAGACGAGTACCCAGAAGAGCATGGAGCTTATGTGGTGTTCACCAGTGTGGCCGATGACCGACGCAGCAGGCGACTGCAGCAGCAAGAAGTGAATGCAGTAGCATCAGATACTCCAGAGTTCATGCACTGGTCCGAGAAACCTATCTGTTGGAACAGAGCTGATCACCCAGAGGTGATGCCGAATCCGGGCTCCTACGCCCTGGTCTTGGGAGCCACCCTTGCCGCGGATAGGCGGGCCGCTCGCTTCTCGCGAGTGCTGATAGACGGAGGCAGCAGCATCAACATCCTGTACAAGGACACTATGGAGAAGTTAGGAATCAAGCAAAGACAGCTTCAGAGTAGCCGGACTGTGTTCCACGGCATTGTACCTGGCCTTTCCTGCTCACCGATCGGCAAGATCCTGATAGACGTCCTTTTTGGGGACAAAGATCATTTCCGCCGAGAGCCAGTCTGGTTCGAAGTGGTGGACCTCGAAAGCCCGTACCACGCTCTTCTTGGCCAACCTGCTTTGGCCAAGTTCATGGTGGTCCCCCACTACGCCTACCTCAAGATGAAGATGCCAAGTTCCAAGGGGATCCTGACCGTAGCCGGCGACTACAGAAAGTCGTCCGCTTGTGCCGCTAAAAGCAGTCGGCTGACCGAGTCCCTGGTAATCGCAGCTGAGAAGCGGCTTCTTGATCGGGTCGTGGCGATGGCTGGCAAGCAGCCCGAAATATCGCCCGACCAAAGAGACGAAGAAGATACCCTTGGACCTGGAGCACCCGGAGAGGTACGCTGTCATAGGTGCAAACCTTGACAGTAAATAGGAAGGCGAGCTCGTCGATTTCATCCGTGAGAATCGGGACATTTTCGCATGGTCCCCTAAAGACATGCCAGGTGCACAACCCCACTTGCCGAGATCACCGGAAGCCGAGACGCTTCTGGCCGAGTGGCCAAATGGGCCATAGAGCTGGCCCCCTACACCATCTATTACCAGCCCCGCACCGCCATCAAGTCGCAAGCACTGGCCGACTTCCTCGTCGACTAGGCCGAGACCCAGTACCTGCCGCCAGCGCCCGACTCCACCCATTGGCGGATGCATTTCGATGGCTCCAAGATGCGCACCGGCTTGGGAGCCGGCGTCGTCCTCACTTCCCCCAAAGGCGACAAGCTCAAGTATGTGCAGCAGATCCATTTCGCCGCCTCCAACAACGTCGCCGAATACGAGGTACTCATTCACGAGCTTCGGCTTGCCAAAGAACTTGGCATTCGCCGGATCCTGTGTTATGGCGACGCCGACTTGTTAGTCCAACAGTCATCCGGCGACTGGGATGCCAAAGATGCAAACATGGCGAGCTACCGTTTCCTGGTACAGCAATTGAGTGGATATTTTGAGGGGTGCGAGTTCCTCCACGTGCCAAGAAACGACAACGACCAAGCAAATACCCTGGCAAGAATCGGCTCCACCCGCCAGGAAATTCCATCCGGCGTCGCCCTTCAGCGCCTCCTCAAGCCATCTGTCAAGCCTTCACCAGAATCAGACTCCATTTTTGTGCCGGCTCCCCCTAAAGAAGTCGGATCCGACTCCAAAGCCTCAGCAGACGGCACGAGAATTCTTGCTGATGGCCCCAAGAATGCCGCAGTCGAAGCCAGCCCAGGGACTTCGGAACCCGGCCCGGGGACTGCGGCGACCATTGCGAAGACTCTAGAGCTCGGCCCGGGGACTGCACCAGTCGGCCCGGGGACTTCGTCAACCCAGCAAGCGGCCGCGGACTCCAGCCCGCCGCCTCCCAGCCCAGCCGCCCTCGTCCAAGTAGCAATACTGGTAGTTGAAGAAATAGCAACACCATCTTGGGCCCAGCCCATCCTGAAGTTCCTAGTAAGCGGAGAGCTACCAACCGATGAAATCTTGGCTCGGCAAGTACAACGCCGAGCGGCAGCCTACAACATAGTCAACAGAGAGCTGGTCAGGCGCAGTGTCACTGGTGTCTACCAGTGTTGCGTCGAGCCAGAGCAAGGCCAAGTGATTCTCGAAGACATTCATCAAGGCGAGTGTGGCCACCATGCGGCCTCAAGAGCACTCGTCGCCAAAGCCTTCCGACACGGTTTCTTCTGGCCAACCGCCCTAGAAGAGGCCAAGGAATTAGTCCAAAAATGCAAGTGGTGCCAGATGTTCCGCTCCAAGCCGTTTCAGCCGGCTTCCGCACTCAAGACTATCCCCATCGCCTGGCCCTTTGCTGTTTGGGGCCTGGACATGGTGGGACCATTCAAAGCAGCACGAGGCGGCCTAACTCACTTACTTGTCGCGATGGACAAGTTCACCAAGTGGATAGAAGTAAACCCCATCAAGAAGTTGAATGGTCCAACTGCAGTGACTTTCATCGCCGACATCACGACTCGGTACGGCGTACCACACAACATCATCACCGACAATGGCACAAATTTTGCCAAAGGCGCCCTGGCTCATTTCTGCGCGATGCAAGGCACCCGACTGGACTTAGCGTCCGTTGCCCATCCGCAGTCAAACGGCCAGGTGGAGCGAGCAAACGGCCTCATCCTGTCTGGCATCAAGCCTCGACTGGTTGAACCACTGGAGCGCTTGGCCGGCTGTTGGCTTGAGGAGTTGCCAGCTGTCCTCTGGAGTTTGCGCACGACTCCAAACAAGTCAACTAGCTTCACACCCTTCTTCCTCGTCTACGGTGCCGAAGCCGTCATCCCAACGGACATAGAGTTCGACTCCCCGCGAGTCACCATGTACACCGAGGAGGAAGCAGAAGAAGCACGACAAGACGGCGTCGATCTGCTGGAAGAGGGCCGGCTGTTGGCACTCAGCCGGTCCAGCATATACCAGCAGAGCCTGCGCCGCTACTACAACAGGAAGGTCAAGCCGAGATCTTTCCAAGAGGGCGATCTTGTGCTCCGGCTGATCCAGTGAACAGCCGGCCATCACAAGCTGTCGGCGCCTTGGGAAGGCCCCTTCATTATCAGCAAAGTGCTAGGCAACGACTCCTACTACCTGATCGACGCTCAGAAGCCCCGAGCACGCAAGAGGGACGACTCCGGCAAAGAGACGGAGCGGCCATGGAACGCAAATCTTCTCCGAAGATTTTACAGTTGATGCAGTATGTACCACGCTACCTTTTGTGTTAAAGTACCTAGACTTTGGGCCCCCCAAGACGAGCTCGGGGACTGCCCTTTTTTATTATATGTATGATAAGAATTATGCCTTCGAGTATGTTACTCTTTGATTATGCCGCTTGGCACCGGGTTCGACTAGTCGGCCCGGGGACTCACCGCCTTGCGCTATGAAATGCTTCCTGCAGTCGGACAAGTAGCGTGCGGTGCCTAAGCCGTCTCCTGTCAAAAGCCGCAGCTCGCAGAGCGACTGTTTGGTGGGAAGGAGTACGGAAGAATGGGCGCTCACACGAAAAATGGCTAATGACCCAAAGCATAATCATAGCTCAAGCCGGCTTCCAGCCCCTTTTTTGCAAAACCGACGCTTGAGTGGTCGGCTTGCTGCTTTCTATCCAACTTGTTTAAAAGACTCTAAAAACGGCCAAGTACTTGCCTTCCAAGAGTAGCCAAGCGCTTGATCCAAACGGCAGTCCGCAGAGCGGTTGTCTGACAAGCAATACGGCGAACAAGGGAAGGCGGCAAAGGAAAGAGCCATAAGAGCAATGGGCAAGGAAAGATAGAATTAGGATAATATTTACACAACAGAGGCCCTTGGCCGAATCTTCGAGCAGAAGTTCAAAATACACCCCGCGGGTGGAATTGTGCGAATTAACAAGTTTTTTCAAAAGACTACCAAAGCAGATAAAATAAAGACGAGACAGCAGCCTAGGAAGCGCAGACGGGTTTGGAGGGCCGAAGGAGACGGTGGCATCAGGCGCCGGGGTGGCCGACTGGGCAGTCTCGGCTTGATCATCTCCAGCGGCAGCCGGCCCAGACGGGCGCGGCTCGTTGCTGGAGGCACGGTCGAGCTGAGGCTGGTCGCCCGCTCCGTCTTCTGGCGCCTCCATCTCATCTCCGTCCTCCGCCTCGCCTTCCTCCTCTGCGCTGGAACCGATCACCGCCGTCGAGTCCTCGTCGTAATACGGGTTCATCCCGAACCACTCCGGCGGCAGCCAGCCCAGACGGGCGCGGCTCGTTGCTGGAGGCACGGTCGAGCTGAGGCTGGTCGCCCGCTCCGTCTTCTGGCGCCTCCATCTCATCTCCGTCCTCCGCCTCGCCTTCCTCCTCGGCGCTGGAACCGATCACCTCCGCCGAGTCCTCGTCGTAATACGGGTTCATCCCGAACCACTCCGGCGGCGCCTCCCTACCGTCCTCAGCCCGCTCAGGGACGAAGACGCTGGTGTCCGTGTAGTCGGCGATCGCCGCCGCACGCTCGACGAGGGTGTCTTCCGTAGCCAGCAGCTCCGCCTGGGCCTCTGACCGGAACGCGGCCAGCCGGTCCAGATCCAACCCTGGATACCACGCCTTGACGAATTCCAAGGCCCGACGTGCTCCAGCCCAGGCCGCGGAACCCTTCCAGGCCTCAAGACGGCCAGCCGCGACCTCCATCCAGTCGGCAATCCGACTGGGAACACGCAGAGCCGACATGTCTGGCCATAGGGCAGCAATCGCCTGGGCGCCGACACGTTGAAGCCGGCGCATCATCCGATGGGCCGGCCGCAGACGAGCCTCAATGCTCAGAAGCTGCTCGTCAAGGGTCCGGGGGGCGTTGGCAGTGATCTCAGCACCACTCGCCCTCCTCGCCTCGCGATCAGCCTCAATGGCTTGATTGGCCGCCTGCGTATGGCCGGGGAAGAAGTCTTCCAAGACGAAAGAGAACCAAGTCAAAAAAACCAGGAGTCAGCCTGACCAATAGTCAGCGGCTCAAAGAAGGAAAGTAAAGAAACTCACCGTCGACGATGTCCTCGATTTCATGGAAGCCGGAGGTCATCTGTGCCTCGTTGTCGGTCCGGGAGGAGCGCTCGCTTTCGAACTCGGCCAGGAGAGCGGCCTCTCTCTGCTCCCCTCGTCCCGCGCCTTCTTAAGCAGCTCCCTTTGCTCCGCCAGCTGCATAGCCAGCAGGTCGCGCTCTGCGGCGAGCTTGCTGCACTCCTCCCCCTTGGTGCGCAAGGCGGTGTCGGCTGCGCTCAGCTCCCGTCGGAGAGTGGCGTTGGCCTCTGAAGAATAAAAAGAAAAGGGACTTTAAGTCGTCAACTAAGAAGGTCGCCAGGAAGATCCGGCCCGACTGCTCAGCAGTCGGCCCGAATCTCGGGGACTACAGCCCGCGGGTGCGCCAGCGCGCCCCCGCGAAGAAGAAAGAAGACTCACCCCGGCTCCTCGACAAGTCGGCGGTCCGCTTGCCCAGCTCCTCAACATTGCGGTTGAAGGCAGTGGCGCGGAGGTTGTGATACTCCTGCGATAAGCATTTCAGACAAAGGTAAAAATTTGGAAATCGACAGATAGAGTTCCGAGCCGCCTGCTTAGCAGCCGGCCCGAAACTCGGGGACTACACCCAGTGGGTGCGCTGGCGCGCCCCCACAGGGAAGAACAAGGCAAATTTCAATGAAGAAACATACCCGAACGGCGGTAAACGACGCCAAGTGCGCCTTGGTGCAGTTCTGGATGACGTCACCTTCGGCTCGCAGCTTCGCCTGAATGTCCAGAAGCGCCTGGTTCAGCGGGCCTGTGCCGCCTCCTCGCACCCACCCAACGGGCGTGGCGCTTGTCGCCTCGGCGTCTGGAATGGCCGAGCTAGCGGCTCCAGTCTCCAAGGGGCGTGGCACCGAAGTCGCCTTCTCAAGACGGCGGCGTGCTGGCGAGGCGACTTGAAGGAGCAGCTTCGCCACAGCTTCATCTTCAGTCGGCGGCGCCGGCGGGTCCGCCTGCTGTTTACCTCGCGCGCTCTCAGACGGCGGCGGAGGCGACGGTGATGGCGCGGCCGTGCCTGACATGGAGGTCTCGCCGCCTCCCCTCTCCATGGTGGGGAACTCGCTGCCGGCTTCCTCCGTCTGCCCCGTGAACTCCGGCGGTGGCGGCACAGAGCTCAGCGGGGTGACGAACAACGCTGATTGGAGGCGCACGGCCTCTTCGGCTCGCTGCTTAGCTGCGACGGCGGCCTCGGCCTCCTCCAGCTTGTTCTGGGCGGAAGCCACCGCCTTCTCGGCCTCCGCCTTCTCCAGGTGGGCGGCCTCCTCCTTGTCGCGCTTCTCCTGCGCGTTCCGCTCCGTCGCCTCCCGGAGGTCGCCAGCGGGGTCAATTCGCCGAGTATTAGCGGACGTCTCTGTCGACCCCATGACGGAGGCGGCGGCGACCCTCTCTAGAGTAAGGGGAGCCCTGATGCGAAGAAGACATGTAAAGATTTGGACAAGATGAATCAGAAGGAAACAAGACAAAGCAAAAGCACTTACGCGGAGACCAGAGGCGGCTTTTTCACTTCCTTGCGGACCTTCGCGACTGCCTCTTCCCGTTGGGTCGCGGCGGCCGTCCCCTTAAACTTTTTCGGCCGGCCGCCTAGCGAGCTCGGCCCGGCCCGTCGCTTCTTCGCGCCGCCTCGACCACACAAGCCGGCGGAGGTACTCGCGCCCGGATGGCCGACCTTCGGTTGGCGGCGGGGGGACGACTTCCCTCTCGCCGTCATCTTCAGGCCAGTCGACGAAGGTAGCCGAGGGCCTGAAGTCGTCAGCCCCTCCTCCTCCCCCTCCTTCGGCGTCGGCCTCCATCGCCGCCGCCCCCAAGTCAGGGTCGTCGACGTCGCTCTCCGCCCGGTCGGGGACGAATTCGCGGGCCAGCCCCGTGGTGACGGTTGAGGCTTGCATGAGGGGGTTCTGACTCGGAAAAACCAAAAAAGATAAGAAGTTGGATTCGGCTAAAAAGAAAACAGAAGAGGAAAAGAGATGACTTACCACAGGCGGGGGGTTGGCGCGCGAGTATGGCTCCTTGCCGAACTGCCAGTCCGCCGTAAGGTTGCAGTTCGCCAGGAAGTTCACCGTGTCCGCCACCTCCGTGTGGGGCATGTCCTTGGAGCACAGCCGACTTGGGTCCCGGTGGCCGCTCATCTGACAGATCAGATGAGGTCAGTCTTGGAGCGGAAGGATTCGGCGCGCCACGAAGGAGGGCAGCAAGTCGGCCCCAGTCAGGCCCTCCAACTGCCAGCACTCGGAGTTGCGCGACGGCGGCGGCGCCTGCAGGAGTCAGCTTCCTGGCCCGATGGGACCAGCTGGGGAGCCGCCCCGACAACACGCCGGCTTCGTAAAGCGGCAGATTGACCCAGTCGCCTTCCAGAGCGACGTTCTTCACGTAGAAGTAGGAGCGCTGCCACATCTTCACCGATTTGATCAGCGGGATGGAGGGGAAAGGGTTGTCGCCCACCGGCCTCCGCATCGCGATGAAGGTGCCGCACGAAGCCGGCACACCAGTGACGTGCGTGCCGAGCTTGGCCTGGAAAAATCCCCCCCACAGCTCGATGGTGGGGAGAACGCCGAGGAAGCCCTTGCACAAGGCGGCAAAGGCAGCCAGCAGCACCACCGTATTCGGAGTGAGGTGGTGCGGCTGGAGCCCGTGAGACTCCAAGAAGGCGCGGAAGAAGCCGCTCGCCGGCAGCCCTAGAACGCGCATGAGGTGCGAGAGGAATATGACCCGCTCGCCCTCCTCCGGCGCCGGCCTTATTTCGCCCGTCGGTGCGGCGCGGGTCTGCACTAGGTTCTTGCCGGGGATGTGGCTCGTCTAGCGGAGGAACTCGATGTGGTCGTCGTCCACCTCGGAGCCGTCCCACACGCTGGAGCGCAGGGTGGGAGGCGCAGCGGTGGATGAGGAGCTCATCTCCGCGGCGTGGCATGGTTCGGTGCGACAGCGGCAAGAAGAAGAAGAAGCGAGAGGAGGAAGGAGCAAGAGGAAGCGGGGAAGCGGGGAGATGGGTGCGCGTGCTTCGCCGCCCCCCTCCTCCCCTCCTACTTATAGGCCCACGGGCTGAGAAGCCGATGGGGCGGGCGTGGGATTAATTGCGCCCAGTACCCCACGCCCCCATGATTTAACCCACGAAGTTACTGCGCGCAGTAACGACGTGGGGAACCCAACCGCCCGCGCGGCCGCAACGGATCCGCCCGTGCGCCAAGGCGCGGTAGTGGCGGGCCCCGCCTGACAGGCCTGTCTGGTCACGCGCGTGGTTGGGCAGACTGACCCTACCGCATGGCGTCGCGTGACGGGCCCGCGACGGGGAGTTGCCTGGAAGCTTATCAGGCATGCTGCCTGGATCCCGCCACAACCTTCAACCCTTGGAGGAGCAAGATGGCCTCCTGCGAGTCCGACTCCAGCTAGTCGGCCTAGAGAAAGACGGTGAGCCCAGCCCAGATTCTTCCATCAGAGGGGATGAAACTGTTGAGGCTCCTCGACATGTTGACCTCGGCGCCTCACCAGCTTCGGGGACTACTGTCGTAGTAATGGGCCACGGGTAGGCAAACCCGAGCCCCTGGACCTTTCAAAACATCGGGGCAGACTGCGCCCCTCAAGACCCCAAGACGGAGAGCCGCCTTCTGAGAGTCGGCGGCAGAGCCGCCGACTGCCCCTCCCAGCCGAGTCCCAGAGACGCCCTCGAGACGAGCCGACTCCCAACTGGCGGCTTCCAGAGAAGCCAGCTATGGGGAGTCGGCCCGCGACTCCAAACACCTCCTGCCTATGCAACTACGGACGGGATGGGATGTCGCCGCCACACAGCCCGTCCCTGCCCCGTTCACGAAGGGCAGTCATGGCCACAGTGCGCCGTACTGACGGAGATCTCCGTCCGGCGCGGCACCGTTGCCACGCCGGCCCTGACATCAGCCCCGTGGGCAGATCCCTGTACCGACGACGGCCTGTCTGTACGACCCAGAGATGGCGGGACCCGCCTATCGGCGGGAGTGCAGAAGACGGCGAGAGCGCCCCAAGATGTACCCGCTGGGAGTCGGCCCCCGAGAGTCGGCCGGCCCCTCCCATGGGCTCCGCACGCCATTAACCATACAAGACAGGGAATGGCAACAGTGATCGCCCGTCAGGCGGCGGCACTGTTGCCATGACCCCATGACCAAGCTAGCGTCATTAGAGGCGCGGCTACAGTAATCTGCAGCCGGCAAGACCCACCCGCGGCGGGCAAGGCCTGTCGGCCCCATGCTGGGCCGTCGGCAGGGCTCACTAGTCTGCGGGCCCCAGAAGTCGGCGGAGAAGACGGCGACCCAAGAGACTGCCGGCTGGGACCCGTGCCCAGCCGGATTACCATTGTACCCCCGGGGGTAGGCCTATATAAACCCCCCGGGGCACCCATGCGAGAGGTTGGACCCTAATAGTTTTAGACACACATAGAGGGAAGAGAAGAGCGAGCCTGGCCCTTCTCCTTCCTCACCCCGAACAGCTCAAGGAGCAACCTTGTACCCACTTTGCCTTAGTGATCATACGGAGACCTTACAGAGCAGCAGTAGGGGTGTTATCTCCACGGAGAGCCCCGAAGCTGGGTAAGATCCGCTGGCGTGCATGCCTTCGCCTCATCTCGTTTCCAGGAACCGGCGACATTCTACTCGCCCCCACCATGATAAGCCATCCTTTGGCATATGTCGCACCCAACCCTCGACAACCATTCTATACCCTGTAACAATTCTTTGTGGAATAAGTTCATTCTTATCATTACGAACAAAAGTAATACCTTCTTGCTTAGGGACACAATGAACAAGACTTACCCATCTACTATCAGCTATAGGATAGATTATACCTGCTTCGAGAAGTTTTAATATTTCCGTTCTTACCACTTCTTTCATCTTCGGATTTAAGCGACGTTGGTGATCAACAACTGGTTTAGCATCAGGTTCCATATTAATTTTGTGCTGACATAGAGTGGGACTAATGCCCTTTAAATCATCAAGAGTATATCCAATAGCAGCTCGGTGCTTCCTTAGAACTTTCAATAATCTTTCTTCTTCATGCTCTGAAAGGTTAGCACTGATAATAATAGGATACATTTTCTTTTCATCAAGATAAGCATATTTCAAAGTGTCTGGCAATTATTTTAATTCAAACACAGGATCACCTTTAGGTGGAGGAGGACCTCCTAGAGTTTTAATAGGAAAATTGTGTTTAAGTAGAGGACGTTGTTCAAAGAAAAACATTATAAATAACAGTAACATTATTTGCTAGACCATGAAAATGATATGCATATGCATGAAAGAAATGAAATAGATAAATTTTTCTTCAAACAACGACCTCTGCTCAAACATAATTTTCATATTGGAACTCTAGGAGGTCCTCCTCCACCTAAAGGTGATCATGTGTTTGAATTAAAACAATTGCCTGACACTTTGAAATATGCTTATCTCGATGATAAAAAGATATATCCTGTTATTGTTAGTGCTAACCTTTCAGAACATGAAGAAGTAAGATTATTGAAAATTCTGAAGAAGCACCGAGCTGCTATTGGATATACTCTTGATGATCTTAAGGGCATTAGTCCCACTCTCTGTCAACACCAGATTAATATGGAACCTGATGCTAAACCTGTTGTTGATTACCAATGATGTTTGAATCTTAAGATGAAAGAAGTGGTAAGAACTGAAAATATTAAAACTTCTGGAAGCATGTATAATCTATCCCATAGCTGGTAGTATATGGGTAAGCCCAGTTCATTGTGTCCCTAAGAAAGGATGTATTACTGTTGTTCCTAATGATAACAATGAATTCATTCCACAAAGAATCGTTACTGGCTAGAATGGTAATTGATTTTAGAAAATTAAATAAAGCAACTAGGAAAGATCATTACCCTTCGCGTTTTATCGCTCAAATGTTAGAAATATTATCAAAGCACACACACTTTTGCTTCCTTGATGGATATTCCGGCTTTTCTCAAATTCCCGTCTCACAACCTGATCAAGAGAAAACCACTTTTACTTGCCATTTTGGAATTTATGCTTATAGACGTATGCCTTTTGGTTTATGCAATGCACCTGCTACTTTTCAAAGATGCATGACTTCCATATTCTTTGATTTTTGTGAAAATATTGTTGAGGTTTTCATGGATGATTTTTCTGTATATGGAACTTCTTTTGATGATTGCTTGAGCAACCTTGACCGAGTTTTGCAGAGATGTGAGCAAACTAATCCTGTCTTGAATTGGGAGAAGTGCCACTTTATGGTTAATTAAGGTATTGTTTTGGGGCATAAAAATTCTCAACGAGGTACTGGAGTGGACCAAGCTAAAGTTGATGCAATTGATAAAATGCCATGTCCTAAAGATATTAAAGGTATTCGTAGTTTTCTCAGTCATGCTGGTTTCTATAGGAGGTTTATTAAAGACTTCTCTAAAATTTCAAGGCCTTTTACAAATATTTTTCAAAAGGATGTTCCATTTGTTTTTGATGATGATTGTGTAGAAGCCTTTGAAATACTTAAGAAAGCCTTAACTTCTGCACCTATTGTTTAACCACCTGATTGGAACTTCCCTTTTGAAATTATGTGTGATGCTAGTGATTATGTTGTTGGTGCTGTTCTAGGACAAAGAGTTGATAAAAAATTATATGTTATTCATTATGCTAGCAAAACTCTAGAGAGTGCTTGAAGAAATTATGCTACTACTGAAAAAGAATTTTTAGCAATTGTGTTTAATTGTGAAAAAATTCAGATCTTACATTGTTGATTCTAAAGTTATTGTTCACACCGATCATGCTGCTTTTAAATATCTTATGGAAAAGAAAGATGCTAAACCTCGACTTATTAGGTGGGTTCTCTTGCTACAAGAATTTGATTACATACCATTGATAGAAAAGGATCTGGGAACCCCGTAGTTGATAACCTGTCTAGGTTAGATAATACTCTTGATGACCCACAACCTATTGATGATAGCTTTCCTGATGAACAAAAAGATGCAATAAATGTTTCTCATAATACTCCTTGGTATGCCGACTAGGCTAATTATATCGTTGCTAAATATATACAACCTAGATCACATACCAACAAAAGAAAAATTCTTCTATGATTTAAGACATTACTTTTGTGATGACCCACATGTTTACAAAGGAGTAGATGGTATTATTAGACGTTGTGTACCTGAGCATGAATAGGAACAAATCCTACGGAAATGTCACTTCGAAGCCTACAGAGAACATCATGCGAGAGATAGAACTGCTCACAAGGTATTGCAATCTGGTTTTTATTGGCCTACTCTCTTCAAGGATGCCCTTAAGTTTGTTTTATCTTGTGATGAATGTCAAAGAATTGGTAATATNNNTGGAACTTCCCTTTTGAAATTATGTGTGATGCTAGTGATTATGTTGTTGGTGCTGTTCTAGGACAAAGAGTTGATAAAAAATTATATGTTATTCATTATGCTAGCAAAACTCTAGAGAGTGCTTGAAGAAATTATGCTACTACTGAAAAAGAATTTTTAGCAATTGTGTTTAATTGTGAAAAAATTCAGATCTTACATTGTTGATTCTAAAGTTATTGTTCACACCGATCATGCTGCTTTTAAATATCTTATGGAAAAGAAAGATGCTAAACCTCGACTTATTAGGTGGGTTCTCTTGCTACAAGAATTTGATTACATACCATTGATAGAAAAGGATCTGGGAACCCCGTAGTTGATAACCTGTCTAGGTTAGATAATACTCTTGATGACCCACAACCTATTGATGATAGCTTTCCTGATGAACAAAAAGATGCAATAAATGTTTCTCATAATACTCCTTGGTATGCCGACTAGGCTAATTATATCGTTGCTAAATATATACAACCTAGATCACATACCAACAAAAGAAAAATTCTTCTATGATTTAAGACATTACTTTTGTGATGACCCACATGTTTACAAAGGAGTAGATGGTATTATTAGACGTTGTGTACCTGAGCATGAATAGGAACAAATCCTACGGAAATGTCACTTCGAAGCCTACAGAGAACATCATGCGAGAGATAGAACTGCTCACAAGGTATTGCAATCTGGTTTTTATTGGCCTACTCTCTTCAAGGATGCCCTTAAGTTTGTTTTATCTTGTGATGAATGTCAAAGAATTGGTAATATCGGTAAGCGTCAAGAAATGCCTATGAATTATTCACTTGTTTTCGAACCATTTGATGTTTGGGATTTTGATTATATGAGACCTTTTCCTTCCTCTAATGGGTATACACATATTTTGGTTGCTGTTGATTATGTTACTAAGTGGGTAGAAGCTATTCCAACTAGTAGTGCTGATCATAACACTTCCATTAAAATGCTGAAAGAAGTTATTTTCCATAGGTTTAGAGTCCCTAGATATTTAATGACTGATGGTGGTTCACACTTTATTCATGGTTCTTTCTGTAAAATGCTTGTTAAATATGATGTTAACCATAGAATTGCATCACCCTATCATCCTCAATCTAGTGGTCAAATTGAACTTAGCAATATAGAAACAAAATTAATATTACAGAAAACTGTTAATAGGTCCCGAAAGAATTGGTATAAAAAATTGGATGAGGAACATTGGGCCTACAGAACAACATATAAAAATCCTATGGGTATGTTCCCTATAAAAGATGGGAGGCTATCTTTGGAGAATATTAATGGTTCCCTTATCACCTTAATACCAAAGATGTTGTCTCCTAAAGGACCTGAGGATTTTAGACCAATCTCTCTTACTAATACATGTCTAAAGTTCCTCACTAAGCTCTTGGCAAATAGACTTCAAAAAGTCATTCTGCAATGCATTCATAAGAATCAATATGGGTTTTTGAAGAGCAGAGCCATTCAGGACTGCCTGGTTTGGGCTTTTGAGTATATACATCAGTGCAATCGATCAAAAAGGCCAATCATCATTCTGAAGCTGGATTTTGCAAAAGCATTTGACACTGTGGAGCATGATCTGATTTTACAAATTCTCCAGCACAAAGGTTTTGATGAAAAATGGATTTCTTGGATTAAAAAGATGCTTTCCTCAGGATCATCATCTGTTCTTCTTAATGGGGTGCCTGGTAAACAGTTCAAATGCAAATGTGGGGTCAGGCAGGGGGGGTCCCCTCTCCCCACTCTTATTTGTCATAGCTGCTGATCTCCTTCAAACAGTGGTCAATGATATGCTGGCTAAGGGAGTTCTAACACTTCCAATTCCATCTCATGATCCTGATTTTCCTATTATTCAGTATGTAGATGACATAATAATCATCCTTTATGCAGTGGAGGATCAGTTGGTGGTTCCCAAGAACATGCTCCATATTTTCCAACAGTCTACTGGCCTAAAGGTAAATTTTGGCAAGTCTTCAATGGTGCCACTCAATATTGAGCCAGCAGAGGCACAGAGGTTGTCTACCATCCCGGGATGTAAGTTGGAGAAGTTGGCTTTCACATATCTGGGTTTGCCACTATTACCACAAGACCTAGAATTATTGATTTCTTGCCTCTAGTGGATAGTGTTGAAATAAGACTGTCTGTTAGCTCTGCCATGCTCAACCAAGGATCCATGTTGCAATTGCTCACATCAGTGCTTACTTCAATGCCAATTTACTTCCTATGTAGTTTGCATATTCCCCCTGTTATTATCAAGCAGTTGGATAGGATTTTCAGGCAGTGTTTATGGAGGGGAAACTCTGATGTTCCAAAGCTATCCTTAGCTTCCTGGGATTTAGTTTGCAGACCCAAGGATAAGGGAGGCCTTGGCATTCTCAACCTGACTATTCAGAACCAAGGTCTTCTTCTCAAATAATTGCATAAGTTTTACAATAAACAACAGGTTCCTTGGGTCCAGTTAATTTGGGATAGCTATTATGATGGAGTTGTGCCTCATGCAACAGTTCTCACTGGCTCATTTTGGTGGAAGGACATTCTCAAGCTTGCTGACCATTATAAGTCCATTGCTTCAGTGCAAGTTAATATGGGTGATTCTGCCCTTTTCTGGTTGGATTCTTGGCATGTAGGTGGCTCTTCAAGGCCCCTAAACTTGAGACTACCAAGGCTTTTCTCTTTTGTTTTGGATGATAATGTTTCTGTCAGGGAGTTTATGCAAAATCAGGACTTGTTCTCAATATTCCACCTGCCAATCTCCTAGGAGGCAGCAGCTGAATTGGAATCCTTGGAAGGATGGTTATTCAATCTTCAGAGAGACCCCACATTGCCTGATGTTTGGATATGGCCTGGAAAGTCTGGACAGTTTACAACAAAGAGCTTCTACGCCATCATGCATACACACTTGCCATCTATTCAACCCTGTAAGTGGCTTTGGCAGAGTAGATGTACTATGAAAATTAAAGTCTTTGGCTGGCTCCTCTTTTTCGACAGGCTCAACACAAAGGACATGTTGGTCCGAAGGCATTGGAGGTCCCCTACGCCTAATAATCTATGTGTCGTCTGTAATGCCTTTGTTTTCGAGGATATAGTTCATCTATTCTTTGAATGTAACTTCAGTGCCAGGGTTTGGAATTACCTGCAGATCGATTGGTCACATGGATCAAATATTCAACAATGTTTATCTCAAGCAAGGCAGAGATTTGGTCATCCTTTCTTCTTCGAAGTTATGCTCACAGCTGCTTGGAATATGTGGATTGTGAGAAATGGGAGAACTTTCAGGGGGATACATGCTACTTTTGCGGCCTGGAGGGGTAGCTTTATACATGATATTCTCCTGTTGTCTCATAGGCTTAAAGATAGCATTAAGTCTAGGCTTGTAGATTGGGTTAACTCCCTCATGTAAATGTAAGTTTTCTTTTCTTTTAGGTTAGGCTTGTAATTTGTATTTTTCTCTGTACAGTTTGTTTTAAGGCTGCAATAAAGGGCTGTGGGGTTTTTTACCCTATAGTAAATATTCAAAAAAAAAGCTTGTCATTTGCCTAGAGACTTAGAACGTAAAGCATATTGGGCAATTAAAGAACTCAACTATGATTTCAAACTTGCCGGTGAAAAGAGGTTATTTGATATTAGCTCACTAGAAGAATGGAGAACCCAAGCCTATGAAAATGCCAAGTTATTTAAAGAAAAAAGTTAAAAGATGGCATGACAAAAGAATCCAAAAGCGGGAATCTAACATTGGACAATATGTACTTTTGTATAATTTTTGTTTTAGATTATTTGCAGGAAAACTTCTCTCTAAACGGGAAGGACCATATATCATTGAGGAGGTTTACCGCTCTGGAGCTATCNGCTACTTTTGCGGCCTGGAGGGGTAGCTTTATACATGATATTCTCCTGTTGTCTCATAGGCTTAAAGATAGCATTAAGTCTAGGCTTGTAGATTGGGTTAACTCCCTCATGTAAATGTAAGTTTTCTTTTCTTTTAGGTTAGGCTTGTAATTTGTATTTTTCTCTGTACAGTTTGTTTTAAGGCTGCAATAAAGGGCTGTGGGGTTTTTTACCCTATAGTAAATATTCAAAAAAAAAGCTTGTCATTTGCCTAGAGACTTAGAACGTAAAGCATATTGGGCAATTAAAGAACTCAACTATGATTTCAAACTTGCCGGTGAAAAGAGGTTATTTGATATTAGCTCACTAGAAGAATGGAGAACCCAAGCCTATGAAAATGCCAAGTTATTTAAAGAAAAAAGTTAAAAGATGGCATGACAAAAGAATCCAAAAGCGGGAATCTAACATTGGACAATATGTACTTTTGTATAATTTTTGTTTTAGATTATTTGCAGGAAAACTTCTCTCTAAACGGGAAGGACCATATATCATTGAGGAGGTTTACCGCTCTGGAGCTATCAAAATAAATAATGCCGAAGGTACTAACCCGAAGGTGGTCAATGTGCAAAGAATTAAACACTATATCTCAGGTATGCCTATTAATGTTGAAAGCAATATTATTCAAACCATAACACCGGAGGAACACATAAAGGAAACCTACCGGAACACTCCAGAATACTAAAAAAGAGGAGGCACGTGATACGGTAAGTAAACGGACTCCGAAAAATCCGCAAAAAATATTTTATGTCAGTTTTGGGATATTACAATAATTAGGAGAACAAGAAAGAACCAGGAAGGCACCTGAGGGGGGCACAAGACACCAGGGCGCGCCTGGGCCCCCTGGCGCGCCCAGGTGGGTTGTGCCCACCTCGGAAACCTTCCCCATTCCGTTTTCCTCATGTTTGCTTGTTTCCCAAGATAAAAAATCTTTATATATATCCCCCGAACATATTGACCACCGTATCGCGGAGAAATCTTCTGTTCTTCTTTCTTGATGTTTTTTGATAGATTTAGTTCGCCATGGCCACTTCTAGCTCCTCCAAGGACAAGTTCTTCGAGAACGCCATCAAGTTGTATTTGCGGGAGGTGATGCAGCACCCTCAAGGCATTGAGATGCATGAGGGGGTGCTACCACTAGTAGAAAAAGGGCCTATAGTCCCGGTTGGTGAGGGCCTTTAGTCCCGGTTCATGAACCGGGACTAAAGGGTCGGTACTAATACCCTCACCCTTTAGTCCCGGTTCTATCCAGAACCGGGACAGATGGTCCTCCACGTGGCCTGTCCGCTGAGCCCAGGCAGGAGGGCCTTT
>LR880967.1:947180557-947203470 GCA_904067115.1 Aegilops sharonensis
ATCGCACTATATAAGATGCAATAATAAAAGTAAGAAAATAATACAAGTAAGAATATTTTTCCTTTCAGAAAGAAGATAAGAACAAGAGGCTCACCACGGTGGTGCTGGCGATGAGATCGGCGCGGGTGATCGACGGCGGTGAAGACGGGGACGGGGCGTGACGGACCGCTAAACCTAGACAAATATTGAGGAAAATGGAGGTTAGAGGTCGAGCTTGGAGAGGAGAAAGCTTAAGTAGTGTGGCTCGGGCATTCCGTCGAACACCTTGTGTGCATAGGAGGTGAGCTAGAGCACCACCAAGCCCCCTCCCCCTCGGCCAGAAAAAACAGAGCAGTGTGCTCTGCTCTTGCGCGAGGGGCTATATATAGGCAGCACCATTAGCCCCGGTTGGTGGCATGAACCGGGACTAAAGGGAAGCCTTTGGTCCCGGTTCATGCCACCAACCGGGACCAATAGTGGTGGGCCAGGAGCGAGGCCCATTGGTCCCGGTTCGTCCCACCAACCGGGACCAAAAGGTCCGGACGAACCGGGACCAATGGCCCACGTGGCCCGGCCGGCCCCCTGGGCTCACGAACCGGGGCAAATAGCTCCATTGGTCCCGGTTCTGGATTGAACCGGGACTAATCGGCTAAACTGCCCTGGACGATAGCCCCTTTTTCTACTAGTGTACACATCCGGGACATACAGGGAACCAAGGGGATGGGGACCGTGGATGCCAGGCTCGAAGCATGGAGCAGGAGGTCTTCAAGTGCAAGGGGATGGTGGAACATGGACTCAATGCCAAGGACCTCATGATCGCGGATGACACCCATGATCTCAAGGTGGATGGCAAATCCATGAAGGACATCGTCTTCACCTTCAATGAGGAAATCAACTTTTTGCAAAGTTAAATCTATGATCTCCAAAACCAAGTCTTTGAATAAGAGGCAAGGTTTAAAGGTATGAGTTTGGCTGCCAATTGCAGGACTCGCGTGTCTCGCTTGTCCTCTTATGATGGTGAGCCATTGCCATGGAAGCCGGAAGATAAGATCGCTACTACCTCATCTCCACCATCATCATCTTCTCCAACAAAAGATATTTGAGTTCATGGTATGGACACTCCCCTTGGCTTGTGACAAGCTTGAGGG
Organism: Aegilops sharonensis; assembly: GCA_904067115.1. NCBI lineage: Eukaryota > Viridiplantae > Streptophyta > Magnoliopsida > Poales > Poaceae > Aegilops > Aegilops sharonensis. The sequence continues at coordinate 947,181,685 of LR880967.1, forward strand.
AGGTGTCCCGGTATTGTATCACCACCACTATCTTTGCTTTCATCTATTTTAGTTCGATCTTTAGTTACCTTATGATTTAGCTGAATAAGAGTTTAGTCCAATCCTTTCTTTTCGAGTGTTTGCTTAGTGATCTATCTATCGATGTAATCGTGTGCGAGATATATAATAAAGAGTAGTTTGAGTTTTGTTTCTTTACTTTAATGTTCCAATAAATGAAAGGGAAATAAATGAAAAGATCATATGCTAATCTTATGGTAAGTAATGACATCACATAAGGAAAAGTATAAGTGGTAAAATTTATTGGAGATTGACAAGCATAGCATTGGTCAATGATGCAATTCATGAAAGAATTAATAAGGGAAGAGAAGATTCGCATGCAAATACACTATCTTGGACATATTTTATGATTGTGATCCTCCATTAAATATTTTGTGTCAAAATAGTTGACGTTGGACAAGGAAGACAACGTAATGATTTATGTTTGTTCATATTCACATAGAAGTTATATTGTCATAGATCCTTTAACATGTGGTGCTTTCTCAATATCTTTTCTAGCCAACAATTCGGCACTAAGTAGAGATACTACTTGTGCATCTAAAAACCATTAAACCCAAATCTTATTTTGAGAGTCCACCATACCTACCTATGGAATGAGTAAGATCCTTCAAGTAAGTTGTCATCGGTGCAATAAGGAAATAAAAATTGCTTCTAAATGTGTTGGATCATTTAGTCTAAGAGAAAATTGAGTGGTGTACGAACTTGTGATGTCAAATTAATAAAAGCGACGGACTGCATAATAAAGGTTGCTATCATAAGGGGCAATATAATGTGATGTTCTTTTCCATTAAGGGATTTGGCATACAAACAAATAAGCACATGACAACCTCTGCTTCCCTCTACGAAGGGCCTATCTTTTTTAATTTTATGTATTTACTTTTATGCATGTAGCAACCCGACCTCAAACGGTCAAGTCTCTATGGTTCAGTGTCATCCCTGGATCGGTAATGCTGACACACACAGTACTCGAAAGATTTATAACAGAGTAGCAATCACACACTTATTACATTGAATGTCTCAAAAGAGAAGTTATTACAATAAATATGGCTTAAGGCCATCTAATACGATAACAGCGGAAGGCTTGGAAGATAAAGTGAGTCCATCAACTCCAACGGCATAGCTGAGCTGCACGGCAATGACCTAACGAACCGTACTCCTCGTCTGGAAAGTCTGCAACATAATACATTGCAACCCGAAAACGGGTCAACACATGGAATATGCTGGCAATATAACACAGTAGAGCAAGAACATGATAAATGCTATCACTAAATGCATATTTGGCTGGTGGAAAGCCAAATCGGGACATCCAACGAAGTTCATCACCGTGGGGAGCCCCAGTATGTATCTAGTATGTATCTAGGCAAGCGCCTAGGAGGAGCCAAGTAAATTCCCTCTCAGGAGTTGTTCAATAAGAAGTGCGTGTTGTAAGGGATTACCCAGATGTATTTCCAGAGGAGTTACCAGGCATGCCGCCAGATCGGGACATCGTGTTTTTGATAGAACTGTTGCCAGGCACCGGGCCTATATCTAAGAGACCATACCGGATGCCCACAAATGATCTGGAGGAGATTAAGAAGCAGATCAAGGAGTTATTGGAGTAAGGTTCGTTAGGTCGTTGCCGTGCAGCTTAGCTATGCAGTTGGAGTTGATGGACTCACTTTATCTTCCGAGCCTTCCGCTATTATCGTATAGATGGCCTTAAGCCATATTTATTGTAATAAGTCCTCTTTTGAGACATTTGATGTAATAAGTGTGTGATTGCTACTCTGTTATAAATCCTTCAAGTACTGTGTGTGTCAGCATTACCGATCCAGGGATGATACTGAAGTATAGATACTTGACCAACGCCACTTTACCAGAAGAGGAGCGCTGGATGATTCGAGTTCAAGTTCCAGGAAGTACGTTCTCGCCAACCACTGAGCCCATAGGGTTTTATTCTGAAGCACCAACCTGGAGTCTAGGCAAGAGCATGGCAGCCCACATTGCCATGGGACGTATTGGAGAAGTCTACAGCAAGGATCTGAAAGACACTATCTACCAGATATGTGGGCGCCGAGATGAGCAATGGGAGATGATCAGCACCAAGAAGGACAAATCCATTGCAGCTTTCATCCAGGAGTTAAACCAGCACATTCGACGCCAAGAGAATCAGATGTGCGCAGACATGATAGATTTGAAGAAGGCAAAGACAAGGATCATCGAGCTGGAAGAAGAACTACATCATCATCGACGACACCGACTCCGACCCCAGTGAAGATGACTTTGAAGACGAAGCTGGAGCAGACATCGTGGAGTCTTCTACCGATCAAAATTTCTAGATGACCACCAAATGATTAGTAGTATTCCCCCATGTATACAGTAGTAGTTGAGCACTTTTAACGATAGTTATAGACCGTTTGTATGCCCTTGCTTGATTGATTGAGTGATATGATTGTGTTTGTCTCATGTGCATATGGATAGTGTTTTCTCATTAGACCCCTTTTCTATTCTAATCTCTCCCCTCTAAACCCATCAGATGCCTCCGAGACATGACACCGGATTTGCCTTCCCACCAGAGCTCACTCAATTGATCTAGCAGCAGAACGGCCCAGATCTTGTAGCAACCCGACCTCAAACGGTCAAGTATCTATACTTCAGTATCATCCCTGGATCGGTAATGCTGACACACACAGTACTTGAAGGATTTATAACAGAGTAGTAATCACACACGTATTACATCGAATGTCTCAAAAGAGGACTTATTACAATAAATATGGCTTAAGGCCATCTAGACGATAACAGCGGAAGGCTTGGAAGATAAAGTGAGTCCATCAACTCCAACGGTATAGCTGAGCTGCACGGCAACGACCTAACGAACCTTACTCCTCGTCTGAAAAGTTTGCAACATACTACGTTGTAGCCCGAAAATGGGTCAGCACATGGAATATGCTGGCAATATAACACAGTAGAGCAAGAACAGGATAAATGCTATCACTACATGCATATTTGGCTGGTGGAAAGCCCTATGGCTATGGTTTTGCGTAAAGCCAAATTTCCCTACAATAAAGGAATAAGTTTTATTTAACTATCATGGTAGTTGAAACATCATTGAGAAGGTTCCTCCAACTCAATCCCAATTAATGTAATTATCAACCCAACAATATTAATTTAGAGTGATGAGATACATATGATAATCCAAGTACTAGATACTCAAGATGTCCATAACCGGGGACACGGCTAACCATGATCTCCTCCGTTGGATTTCTCGCACTACATGGTGTTTGAGAAACGGATGACCGAGACACAGTCTTTCAGAAGCATTAACTCTAACCCTGGGTAGACAGTACCAACCTACATCCCCTACATCTGCTAGCCTACCACTGGAAGAGGTCATGCAACATACTCAACTATGCTAGAGCCCATAATAGCTTGTGGCTGCACACGGAAGTTTCTAACATGAAATATCTCTGTTCCCTTTGAGCCTGGGTGGCGGACCTTAGGATGATCACACGGGTACTACGGGATATCCTAGGAAAACACTGAATTCTCCAGGCTCCCGACAAGCAATCCACCCAGATGTGTATTAAAGTTGCCACCTTAAGTTGAACCATTAATTAACAAGCTCACATCTGTCATGGATTCACTCACCCAAACCACGTCTACGAGCGTAGCATAGCAATATAAGCATTACGTAGAAGTAACTCCCAAGGGTTTTATAATAACAGGGCAATAGGTTCTACCTCATCAACTACTTCCCAATACCCACATGTTAATCACATCCTAATCATGCAATGTTTGAGGATTGGAGCTAATGCATAAAAACTGGGTATGAAAAGAGTATGATCAATGTATTACTTGCCTTGCTGACGATCCGCAAAACCTAGAGACTCATAGTAGCACGCTTCGCACTCCGGGAATTCTATCGCAAACAAACAATAGCATACATAAGCAATCAATCAAAGATGCACGTGTAATATTCAAATAAGAAAATTGACCACAAAGTTCAACTTAAAAACTCCGGTTTGCAAAAAGAATCGAATCAAATGGAGCAACAAAACTCAAACTGCGAAAGAAACAAGATTTGTATACTAATCTGGACTAAAGTCAAATTTTACAGTACCAAAATCTTGTTCAAGTTGGTTAAACAGAAAGAGGGTTTCGAGACGAAGAACTAGGCGCTTGAATCGCCTGATTCCGATAAACGAGCGAAAATATGAACTAAAACGAAAATCGGATCAGAAATCGCGTTCGAAAATAATCGCCAAAAACCCGAAAAAAAGAAAACTGACAAACAGGATAACGAACGAACGTTCGTTGTGTGTGACTAATGAGCGAAAACCGTTCGTTAAGACGAACGTACGAACGAACGTCCGCAAAATAAACTAAACCGAGAAAACCGGCGAATCGATCTAAAAAACTAACTAGGGTTTTTATTTTAAAAACCGTTAGTTTTTACCTAAACCGAAAAAACGAGCGGCTCCGGATCGGTACAGCGGCGGCGGCGCCGGCGGCCCGAGGTGGGGCTGCGGGGTGGCGGCGACGGCGGGGAAGTGCGGCGCGGCGGCGGTGTAGGGCGAGGAGAGGCGCGGCAGGCGACGGCTGGCGGCGGCTGCTGCTGCTGCGTGCGGCGACGGTGGTGGTGGCGACTTGGGGCGGCGGCGGCGGGGTATTTAAGTGGGGGAGAGGCGAGGTCGGCTTTGGGAAGGGGCAACCCGAGGCGGCGAATGTTTCCCAGACTCCGGTGGAGTCCGGTGCATGCACGGGGCGCGCGAGGGAGGCGGTGGCACGGGGTGGGCCGGCCTGGCTCGGCTGGGCTTCGGCCCAGTCGGGCGCTGAAGTTTTTTTAAATAGATTCCGCCGAAAATAAATCCTAGAAAAATAAATAAAAATCTAAAAATTCCAAAACAATTTTTCGCCGTCTAAATAAAATATTTAGAACAAGATGAACATTTTCTTGGCCCTAAAATGCAATTTTGAAAACATGCAATTTTTCCTGTGCAATAAAATATCAATAAAAATCCGAATGAAAATAAATATTTGATTTTAATGTTTTTCCTCCAATATCTCATTTATTTTGGAGAAGTCATATTATCTCCTCTCATATATTTTAATATGAAATATTTTCGGAGAGAAAAATAATAAAACAAATAATCCTCGTTTTCAATATTTGATAAAATTCAAATATGAAAACAGTGAAATTCCCAACTCTCTCCGAGGGTCCTTGAGTTGCTTAGGATTTTGAGGATCGCGAAACAAAATGCAACAAAAATATGATATGCATGAATGATCTATGTATAACATTCCAAATTGAAAATTTGGGATGTTACAATGCAAGAGTCAAAGTATTCTTCCCTATTCATTTTATTTTTCTCATTTTGCAAGCATCATGTGGTGAGGAAAGATCTAGGCATATATGTTGGATATGAGTGAGCATGAGTTATTATTGTTGACATCACCCTTGAGGTGAATACGTTGGGAGGCGAAACTATAAGCCCATATCTTTCTATGTGTCCGGTTGAAACTTTTTGTTCATGGGTATGCTATGATTGTTAGCAATCATGAAATATTATATGATGGTTAAGTATGTGGACTTGCCTAAACGCTCTGATACGTGACCCTTCCTGAAAACATGATGAACTGTAGTTGCAAAATTGACTGAGAGCATAGTTTGTTGGTTTTCAATAAGGTTTATGCTTTATACTTCAATGTTGTGATGAACTGTTATTGCTCATGAGAAGTTATATGATAGAAGTTATTTGATAAAGTTTTGTGTAAAAGTTCTTTGTTTTTATAATAACTAGCAAACTGGCCCGCTCGATGCGAGGGCTAGAATTTATGACGATTAATAATTTAGAGCATATATTTTTTTTAAAGAAAATATGGAACCAACTGTTATGACATTTATAAATATAATACTTTTGCGAGCATAGTTTCATCGGAAATAACAAATTTATTTGTTCATATTTACAAAATTGATTGTTAATCATATAATAAGTTTGATTGACAATCATTGTAAATTTTGTACCTACTGATATCTTAATGTGGCCAAAACCTTTGTAAGCATATTGTGTCATCCAAATTACACTGTTGAAAAATTGATGAGGCACATGCGAGGGCATGTCCTAAGGTGAGAATAGTTCCACAAACCAAAAAAGTATACATATTCATGTGTTACTCCACTTGTCATGGATATATAACCACCACAAATATTGTGCTAAATAAGATATGGCATGTGCATGGAACATCCTTAGTCATCTTTAATTAATAGACGAATGAGTATTATGCCATTTCAAAATTTAAGTACTATATGAATGATTATATGTGTCTTAAATATTGGATATTGTTACTGGTTTCCCAACATTAACATGTTATAGAAATTATTAATAAATACAAATACAAGTTATCCTTAAGCATCGAAACTCTCGCCTAGAACATGAATCTGAGAAGCAAAGTACAGGTATGTTAAATATGATTATGTCACTTGATTTAAAATATGAAAACATCGCAACTCTATCGTGTTTGATGGTAAGACCCCGGACGTGAGGCATGTACTACGAAGAATACAGGCCGAGGGTGTAGTGTGGAAGCAGGCAGGCATCTTGCATGCAGATCTTAACATCCTACTAGTAGACGTAGAGGTAGAGGGGTGGGTGTATGGTGAGTAATCCACCTCTAGCTAGCACGGTGGATGGCGTTGTGTAAGCGCCATGTAAATACTGCGGATGGGGCTCTTCCCCCTCTTCTTCTATCAATATATGATACGCACATTCGTGCGTTTTCGAGAAAAAAAATAACATCTCCTTCATCATAGTGCTGCAGCTATATTTCTTTTTTAAAACGGTACATTAGGTCGTTTGAACTGTCGCAAAATGAGATAAAATTCCAAAAAAAAAATCGTCACCGACACAAAAATAACCCTATTTTTTCTCTTAAAACAATGCGCGGGACAACTCGGATATTTTTTTCATTTTTTTTTCAAGAATAGCTATCAAGCTAAATCGCATAACTAAGTTACATGTGCTTACCTTAACGCCAAAATAACTATTGGTAGAGAAATCCATTTTATGCACACATTCCTATGCCGAATAGATTAAAGGAATGGATGTCATGTATTAAATATTGCTTCTGGCCTCCCAAAACAGAAAAGCAATGGATGTTAACTCGAAAATATTTATGGGGTAGAGGTAGTTATTAGTTAGACTTACAAATAGTTTTTTCTTGAAAAATAATACTATGAATGTGGATGTCTATCAGTATTAAGGAACAGATACTTCTCTGATTCGTATTCTCCTTTCATGCATCATGTGATGCAGAAAAGAAACATGGAACATATTGTCTCCTTCTGAAGCATCGATTTTGTCTTTTTTGCCCAAGCCTCCACGAATGTGATTCCATGGCGAAAATTGGCGCGCGTGTGGAAAACACATCAATTTCTTTTTGCCAAAAAATATATTCAGAATTTTATGTTTTTTTACTATTTTTTTTAGAATTTACAGTTCGTCGAGCTCATGTGAGCTCAAGCTCACATACTCCATGTCCCATGGTACCATGATTCATTGTCGCCGCTGGTTTTTACACTAAAGCAGAAATATGTGCAGGTGCTCAAACTTGTGATTCATGTATATTCTAGCATGGCATATCACCATGTATGTGTCTAATTAATTAGAGAACACAACAGTTTCGACCAAAGATATTGAAGCAAAGGAGCGTGATGTGTGCATGTGTAAGCAAGTAGAGGTATATTTCGCCACTGCAGATCAACTTCTATGTTTGCTATTAACTAAAGAACAAAACAATTTAGGCAGAAAATTAATAATAATGGGACGTGCATGGCATGGAAGGAGCAGTAAAAGTTTGAATTGTTTGAGAAAATGGATTAAGCACCTGCCCTGGTTCTAGCCGCTGCTAGCTGATGCAGGCAAGTTTTGTTGTATGAACGGAGGGGCCGGCCGGTGCCTTCTACTGTGTATGCTTCCGGCCGGTCGGACTCTTCCTTCCATGCATCGATCCCTCTCAAATCTAATCTAGATCTGCAGCATATAAGAAAGGATGAATTGAAGGACAGGGAGTTGGGACATGGCCAGCTCGTTACATGGCATGCTGACGGCCGTGCAAGGGCATCCCAACTTTTCTGCTGTTACATTCATCTGGTTGCCCCGCAATAGCCTGCTGTTTCTTGATAACATCATCTGCTTGTCCTCAATGGCTTGATTGCCAGATAAAACGGACATCATCGATGGTACCGGCCGCAACGGCATCAACATGTTCGATTTTGCTGCCAGATTGCTTCTTCTGTTCTGTGCGTGCGTGTCTTTGTCAGCATGCCTGACGCGCCAGACCCGCTGGGCAGCGACTACACCAACAACAACAACGACACTTCCCAGCGGCCCACAAGACCAAGGCGGCCCAACCCGTGAGTCTCTGGGCCGGAGTTGACCAACTGAGGCCTGCCTGGCTACTTAAGGGAGAGGCAGAAGAGAACAGGGCATCTAGTGGATCACGGCAACGGCGGCTCGGCTCTTTTTCCCTTTCCCCACCTGCCTCGCGACGAACCCTAGCATCCATTCTTGTATGGTTCCTGTAATCGCCACCCAAACTTGTATCCGCGAGTGATTGCTGCTAATAATCGAGAGAGTATCTACCAGTACCCTAACATCTGGTATCAGAGACGCCAACCACCACCTCTCCCCGCTCCGCCCTGGCGCATCTCATCGAGACGCGCGCCCTCCGCCTAGCTCGCGACGCCATGGATACCGGTGTGTCCGCCTTCCTCAGGCGCTTCGAGACCAAGATCGAAGCCGCCATCGATGGCCTCACCAAGGCGCAGCAAAACACGGCGATGAAAATCGATGATCTACTAAGCTGGCGCCCCGATCTCGAGCGCCGCGTTGCGGATCTCAGCGACGCTGTGGCCGCACTCCAAGCTGCACCGCCGGCACCGCCGAAGGAGCAGGAGGACCAGCGCGCCTCTACGCTGCAGTCGCCGGACGACCACATCGGCACCTCGGCAGGCGCAGCGGGCAACCAGCAAGGGCCCGATGGCCACGGCGCATTTCTTCTTCAACGGGGGCACCCGGTAGCGTCCCTGGTGAGGCCGCCTCCGCCTCCGGCAAAAGGTCAGCCCGAAGCCCCGATTTCACCTGTACCCCTGTCCCCGTTTACCCATGTTAGTCAGATGCTCATAGGGCTGGGTCAAGCACACCCATATATCGTTTTTCCTCAATTTTCCGGCGAAAATCCCAATCTATGGAAAACCTTGCGTGAGCAATACTTTAGCATGTTTGGGATTACCCCCTCTTTTTGGGTCCCCATGGCCGCTCTCAATTTCTCGGGGCCAGCGGCCATATGGCTTCAGTCCATTCAGAAACGACTGAACAAGTTCGATTGGGACTCGTTCACCGCCCTGCTGGCCATGCGTTTCGGCCGTGATCGGCACCAAATGCTTATCCGGCAGTTTTACACTATCCACCAGACTACTTCTGTTGCAGATTACATAGAGAAATTCGAACTTATCATCAATCATTTAAGTTACTATTCAGATACTATGCATCCTTACTATTTCTTGACCCGTTTTGTCGAGGGACTGAGGACTGATATACAAGCGGTGGTGATGGTGCAACGGCCTCCCGATCTGAACACAGCGTGTGCTCTCGCGCTGCTTCAGGAGGAAGTGGCCGACGGCGCACGCGCGGTCCCGTACGACCCTCGGAGTTACCGCAGCGCATAGGAGTGCCGCTGCCATTACCTGCACCTCCGATGCGTCACCCACCAGCCACGGTCGCCACCGATCGCCGTGGCACTGACGCAGCTCGAGCCGAAGCATCCAAGCTCAAGACGCTGCGAGAATACCGGCGTGCCCGCGGACTCTGCTTCAAATGCGGCGAGAAGTGGGGGCACGATCATGTGTTCCCCGCCTCGGTGCAATTACACGTCGTCGAGGAACTGCTAGACCTGTTCGGCATCGACAACTTCTCAAACACTCAGCTACCAGAGCCTGACGAAACCAGTGATACAGTCATGGCACTTTCCCTGTCTGAAGTGGCTGGGGGCGTTTCGGCCAAGGCATTTCAATTGCGTTACTCTGCACTTCTTTTGTGCCCAACTGTGCCTGGTACTCGCAAGGACACGAATTTTTCACAGATATGAAGGTGCTCACGCCCGGAAATTATGATGCAATCTTGGGAATGGACTGGCTCGAAGAGCACAGTCCTATGGTTGTCGACTGGCGTGCTCGGTTCATTGAAATACCCACGCCAGCAGGACCCCTCTGTCTCATAGGTCAAGATGCTTCTTCCACTCGCTGTGAATCTATCAATTACATGCAGCTACAGGGACTTTGCAGTCAAGGTTCAGTCTCTCATATCGTACATTTGTGCGTGGTTGCTCCTGACTCTGAAGCTACCGCTCCGGTTCCCGACTGCATTCAGAAAGTAATTGAGGAATTCCCTGACGTATTCGCTGAACCCACCGGCCTTCCTCCCAGGTGTGCCTGCGATCACAGAATTCCTCTGATTCCAGGTGCACAACCTGTGAATGTGCGCTCATAAAGACACAAGCCTGAAAACAAATCTGAGATTGAGAAACAAGTAGAAGAACTGCTCAGGTCAGGGATCATTCAGAGAAGTACCAGCCCTTTTTCCTCACCAGTGATTTTGGTCAAGAAGAAAGATTGAACCTGGAGGTTATGCATCGACTACAGGCACCTCAACGCTCTTACAGACGTCGCCAAACATCCCGTGCCCATCATAGAAGAGCTTTTGGACGAGCTCCACAGCGCAGCCTGGTTTTCCAAACTCGATCTTCGAGCTGGATACCATCAAATACGACTGGCCCCAGGGGAAGAATACAATACCGTGTTTCAAATGCACCAAGGGCACTTCGAATTCAAAGTGGTGTCATTCGGGTTGGCAGGAGCACCAGCCACGTTCATCGGCGCAGTCACAACTACCCTCCAACTAGTCAACCCTGTCTGCGGATTTTCGTTCTTCGATGATATCTTGGTGTTCAGTGCTACTCTGCAAGCACACGTTGCTCACTTGCGCCAAGTCCTGACATTGCTCCGGCGAGACAGCTGGTACGTTAAACTCAGCAAGTGCGCGCTCGGGCAGCAACAAGTTTCTTATCTCGGTCACACCATCAGCGCCCAGGGTGTTTCCACGGACCCGTCCAAGATCACGGCAGTTGCCAACTGGTCCACACTGGCAGATGTCATAGGGGTACGCAGTTTCCTGGGTCTCGCGGGCTACTATCGCCGTTTTGTTTGAAATTATGGGGCGATCGCTAGGCCTTTATTCAATCTGCTCAAGAAAGGCACTCCCTTCCTCTAGACTTCCACCACTGACACGACCTTTCAAGTGCTCAAGGACCAACTGGTGTCAGCTCCGGTGCTCGCGCTTCCCAACTTTCAACAGCTGTTCATGGTGGAAACTGATGCAAGCTACCGTGGCATTGGCGCCATCCTGCAACAGCAAGGGCATCCAATTGCTTTCATGAGAAAAGCATTGAGCCCGCGCTACCAAGGGCTATCGACATATGAAAAGGAGTACCTGGCGATTATAGTGGTTGTAGATCAATGGCGCCCATACCTGCAGCATGCGGAGTTTGTCATTCTCACTGATTAGAAAAGTTCAGTTCATCTCGAAGAGCAGAGGCTGACCACACCCTGGCAACAAAAAGCTTTTACCAAACTTTTGGGCCTTCGTTACTGCATTCGCTATAAGAAAGGGGCTGAAAATGCTGGCGCTGACGCGCTATCCAGAGCAAATACAACTGAAATCCTGGCCAACGTAACTTCTTGCTGCCCAGCCTGGATCGAGAACGTGACCACCAGCTACATCAATAACCCCCAAGCGTCAAGGTTGCTCGAACAATTGGAACTCCGGGATGATCCCAAACAGTGTTTCTCCTCGCAGCAAGGGATCATCCGCTTTGGCGGCAGAATCTGGCTCGGAGGCAGCACACAAATTCAACAAAGGATCATCTCAGCCTTTCATGACAGTGCCGTGGGAGGGCACTCAGGATTTCCGGTCACCTACAAGCGCGTTCGCCGGCTGTTTGCGTGGCCAAAGATGAAAGCACACATACTGCAATATGTGCGTTGCTGTCAGGTATGCCAGCAAGCCAAACCAGACCACGCCACTTCAGCAAGATTGCTCTTACCTCAGCCAGTTCCAAAGCAACCATGGGATATGATATCCATGGATTTCGTCGATGGACTTCCCCAGTCCAACAAGTTCTATTGCTTGCTAGTTATTGTGGACAAGCGAACAAAGTTTGCATACTTCCTTCCCCTGGCCCATTGAGGGAGTCCTGGATTAGGGGGTGTCCGGATAGCCGAACTATCATCTTTGGCCGGACTCCTAGACTATGAAGATACAAGATTGAAGAATTCGTCCCGTGTCCGGATGGGACTTTCCTTGGCGTGGAAGGCAAGCTTGGCGATACGGATATGTAGATTTCCTACCATTGTAACCGACTCTGTGTAANCAAACAGTGTTTCTCCTCGCAGCAAGGGATCATCCGCTTTGGCGGCAGAATCTGGCTCGGAGGCAGCACACAAATTCAACAAAGGATCATCTCAGCCTTTCATGACAGTGCCGTGGGAGGGCACTCAGGATTTCCGGTCACCTACAAGCGCGTTCGCCGGCTGTTTGCGTGGCCAAAGATGAAAGCACACATACTGCAATATGTGCGTTGCTGTCAGGTATGCCAGCAAGCCAAACCAGACCACGCCACTTCAGCAAGATTGCTCTTACCTCAGCCAGTTCCAAAGCAACCATGGGATATGATATCCATGGATTTCGTCGATGGACTTCCCCAGTCCAACAAGTTCTATTGCTTGCTAGTTATTGTGGACAAGCGAACAAAGTTTGCATACTTCCTTCCCCTGGCCCATTGAGGGAGTCCTGGATTAGGGGGTGTCCGGATAGCCGAACTATCATCTTTGGCCGGACTCCTAGACTATGAAGATACAAGATTGAAGAATTCGTCCCGTGTCCGGATGGGACTTTCCTTGGCGTGGAAGGCAAGCTTGGCGATACGGATATGTAGATTTCCTACCATTGTAACCGACTCTGTGTAACCCTAACCCTATTCGGTGTCTATATAAACCGAAGGGTTTTAGTCCTTAGGACAAACAACAATCATACCACAGGCTAGCTTCTAGGGTTTAGCCTCTCTGATCTCGTGGTAGATCTACTCTTGTACTAACCATATCATCAATATTAATCAAGCAGGAGTAGGGCATTACCTCCATCGAGAGGGCCCGAACCTGGGTAAAAACATCGTGTCCCTTCTCTCCTGTTACCATCCGCCTAGACGCACAGTTCGGGACCCCCTACCCGAGATCCGCCGGTTTTGACACCGACATTGGTGCTTTCATTGAGAGTTCCTCTGTGTCGTCACCTATAGGCCCGATGGCTCCTTCAATCATCAGCAACGACGCAGTCCAGGTTGAGACTTTTCTCCCCGGACAGATCTTCGTATTCGGCGGCTTTGCGCTGCGGGCCAATTCGCTAGGCCATCTGGAGCAGATTGAAAGCTATGCCCCTGGCCATCAGGTCAGATTTGGAAGCCTGAACTATACGGCCGATGTCCGCGGAGATTTGATCTTCCACGGATTCGAACCACAGCCGAGCGCGCCGCACTGTCTTGATGGGTACGATCTAGCTCTGCCGTTAAACAACGCCCTGGAGGCCGCACTAGTATCCCCTCCGACCCTTGATCCGGAGCCGGTTTCGCCGATCGAGGACGGTTGGTTGGACACCGCCTCGGGGGCTGAAATCTCCACGGTGATTGAGCCGAACACCATCCCTGTCCTTTGCGAAGCTCGTGACTCCCAGGTGCCGGACTCCTTTCTGGACTCCGAACCTCCCGCGCCTCTACCAGTCGAATCCGACTGGGCGCCGGTTATGGAGTTCACCGCCACGGACATCTTTCAGCAGTCGCCCTTTGGCAATGTCCTGAACTCATTAAAGTCTCTCTCTATGTCAGGGGAGCCCTGGCCGAACTATGGTCAGGAAGGTTGGGATTCGGACGACGAAGAAATTCAATGCCCACCCACCACCCACTTTGTAGCCACTGTCGATGATTTAACCGACATGCTCGACTTCGACTCCGAAGACATCGACGGTATGGACGACGGTGCCGGAGACGATCAAGAGCTAGCGCCCACGGGGCACTGGAAGGCCACCTCGTCATATGACATATACATGGTGGACATCCCAAAAGATGGGAATGGCGATGGAACGGCGGAGGATGACCCCTCCAAGAAACAACCCAAGCGCCGACGTCAGCGGCGCCGCTCTAAATCCCGCCACAGTAAAAACGGCGATTCCGGCACGGGAGACAATAATACCCGGCAGTGCCGAAGACGACCCCCTCCAGCAGGACTCAGCGCAGGAGGAGGGAGAAGCAAGTCCGTACGACAGTGCGGCAGAAAGAGAGGTAGAGGACGATAATTATGCGCCCCCCACCGAAGACGAGGCAAGCCTCGACGACGACTAATTCGTCGTGCCAGAGGACCCCGTCGAACAAGACCGTTTTAAACGCAGGCTCATGGCCACGGCAAACAGCCTCAAGAAAAAGCAGCAACAACTTAGAGCTGACCAAGACCTGCTAGCTGACACATGGACTGAAGTCCTTGCAGCCGAAGAGTATGAACTCGAACGCCCCTCCAAAAGCTACCCCAAACGCAGGCCGTTGCCTCGATCAGAGGAGGAAGCACCCACGTCACCAGCACACGACATGGCAGACCGGCCACCCCGTGGCCGCGACAGAGAAGCCTCTCGGCCCTCCGCTCAAGCCACGCCCCGACGCCGCTCAAAAAGTACCAAGGCACGGGAAAACGCGCTGGACTTGCGAGATATATTGGAGGATAAGGCAAACCATACAAGATCGATCTACAGATCGCGTGGGCGCCCAACGACTCGGGATCATTACCATCATGCCGGATATAGTAAACCCGGCTGGGCCGAACACAGTAGACAAAGCTCATATGAGCTACGTCGTGATATAGCCAATACTGGGGCGCCGCACACCCACTATGCTTCACAGATGAAGTAATGGATCATCAAATCACTGAGGGCTTAAAACCCGTAAACATCGAATCATACGATGGTACCACAGATCCTGCGGTCTGGATCGAGGACTATCTCCTCCATATCCACATGGCCCGCGGTGATGATCTACATGCTATCAAATACCTCCCACTCAAGCTTAAAGGACTAGCTTGGCATTGGCTCAACAGCTTGCCAACAGAGTCAATCGGTTGTTGGGAGGACCTGGAAGCCGCATTCCTTGATAACTTCCAGGGAACATATGTGCGACCACCAGACGCCGATGAACTTAGCCATATTATTCAGCAGCGAGAAGAATCGACCAGAGAATTCTGGACGCGGTTCCTAACAAAGAAAAATCAGATCATCGACTGTCCGGATGCAGAGGCGCTAGCAGCCTTCAAACACAACATGCGCGACGAGTGGCTAGCCCGGCACCTAGGACAGGAAAAGCCGAAATCCATGGCAGCCCTCACCACACTCATGACCCGCTTTTGCACGGGAGAGGACAGTTGGCTATCTCGAAGCAACGACTTGGCCAAACACCCTGGTAGTTCGGATACCAAGGACAGCAATGGCAGGTCGCGTCGCAACAAGCATAAACGCCGCATTAACGATGATAATGCTGAAGATATGACAGTAAATGCCGGATTCAGAGGCTCTAAACCCGGTCAGCGGAAGAAGCCATTCAAAAGAAATACCCAGGGCCCGCCCAACTTGGACCAAATACTCGATCGCCTGTGCCAGATACATGGCACCCCCGAAAAACCAGCCAACCACACCAACAGGGATTGTTGGTTGTTCAAGCAAGTAGGCAAGCTAAGCGCCGAAAACAACGACAAGGGGCTGCATAGCGATGACGAGGAAGAGCCCCGGCTGCCGAACAATAGAGGATAGAAGGGCTTTCCCACACAAGTGCGGACGGTGAACATGAAATATGCAACCCACATACCCAAAAGGGAGCGGAAGTGTGCACTAAGGGACGTATATGCAATGGAGCCAGTCGCCCCGAAGTTCAACCCATGGTCCTCCTGCCCAATCACATTTGATCGAAGGGACCACCCCACTAGCATCCGTCACGGCGGATTCGCCGCATTGGTTCTTGACCCAATCATCGACGGATTTCACCTCACTAGAGTCCTGATGGACGGCGGTAGCAGCCTGAACCTGCTTTATCAGGATACAGTGCGCAAAATGGGCATAGACCCCTCAAGGATTAAACCCAAAAAGACGACCTTTAAAGGCGGCGTACCAGGTGTAGAGGCCAATTGTACAGGCTCAGTTACACTCGAAGTGGTCTTCAGATCCCCGGATAACTTCCGAAGCGAAGAGTTAATCTTCAACATAGGCCCGTTCCGCAGCGGCTATCACGCACTGCTTGGACGAACCGCATTTGCAAAGTTCAATGCGGTGCCGCACTATGCGTACCTCAAGCTCAAGATGCCAGGCCCTCGAGGAGTAATCACGGTCAATGGAAACACCGAACGCTCTCTCCAAACGGAGGAGCACACGGCGCCCTCGCGGCGAACGTGCAAAGCAGCCTCTCACAGCAATTCCCGGGCCCGGCCATTTAATGTCCGGCCACCGTCAAGCGCGCCCGGAGTAACCTACTACAAGACCGCCTGGCACGATCCGTGCACGCGTAGCAATCCGGCCCCAAACCCAGCCCTCCCGAAACAGCGAAGCTAGTACTACGCGTACATAACTACGCTCTGGAGATACCATGGGCCTAAGGGGAGGGGCACGACCACGGCACGCCCAGAATGCGGCTCAACCGCGCCAGGGGCTCCCAATTGCGTCATTCTTTTTCTTTCTTCTTTTTTCTTACTTTCAGACTCCGTTTTCCAGAAGTCCTGTCCGACACTAGAATTGCCGAACTCACGATGCAACAGCCAGGGAAACAGAAAGCTACGTCGAGTGTCCAGGTGGTCTCTACTACGAGCATTATATCTGTTTTACATACCATCCCGCAGCTTACCCCTGGAGGGGGACATGTTAAATAGTCCCATCCCTTGCTTATCGCACTATTTGTATCATTCTGCTTCCATTGCAGTACCTTTTTGAATAAACAATACATAGCTTTTGCCTATTATTGCACTCCTTTCTTTATCTATATATATATATATATATATGTTAATTTCATGACATGTTGCACCCGTACACTTTGGTACGAACAATACACCAGGGGCTTAAGTACCCCAAAAGTATGGTGTGATAAGTCCGAACACTTTCACAAGTGCGGCACCCCGAACTTATATCATTATATGCATCGGCTCCGAATCATGTCTTGGGTCAATAGTTGGGTTTGCCCGGCTCCCATGTTTTGGTACCTTACGTTCCGTTATATCGGCTAAGGTAGCGCTGGGAGAACAACTGCGATTGTGCCCCGGTTGAGCTGGGTTGAGAACCTCAGTGGAGAAAGCTAAAACTGACCGTCATGATAGGGCGAGAGCCGGTCGCTGTTCGAGAGGTTTTTTTGGGTCCCTAAAGACTTATGCCTCTTAGAGCGAGGAGTCGGCATTGTCCGGCCAAGGCGTGGATAGCGCCCCGAACTCGGTCTTCCGAATACTAGGGGCTTCGCCGAAATTTAAAATTATAAAATTCTATGGCTAAGTGAGAGTGTTCAAGCACTATAAGTCCGGTTGCCTTGTTCGTTGCGTTGAGCGCCTCCCTCAACGGACCCAAGAATGGGAACAAGAGCGCTCAAGTTTATCCCGAACACCCCAGCACTCGTGGCATGGGGGCAGAAGCCAACGACTTGCCATCTCTCAAATTTGATAAACAGCCGCACAGAAGGTAATATTTTAAATTAACAAGCGTTGCTTAGCGCATATGAACAAGTTTTCAGCGTACATGATAACAAATGCGAGTCTATTAAAAAATTACATCTTTGGAGCACTCATCCGCCATACGGCGGGCACCCTTCAGGACGCCCTCATAGTGCACTTCGGGCTTGCGATGCTCCTTGCCCTTCGGTGGCCTGTCTGTCACAAGCTTCTCCGCATCCAGCTTGCCCCAGTGCACTTTAGCACGGGCAAGGGCCCGACGGGCACCTTCAATGCAGACGGAGCGCTTGATGACTTCAATCCATGGACAGCCGTCCACCAGCCGCTGCACTAGCCCGAAGTAGCTCCGAGGCATGGCTTCCAATGGCCACAGCCGAACTATGAGGCCCTTCATGGTCTGTTCGGCGACCTTGTGGAGCTCGACCAGCTGCTTCAGCTGGTCGCTCAGGGGCACCGGACGTTCGGCCTCAGCATACTGAGACCAGAACACCTTCTCCGTCGAGCTCCCCTCCTTGGCGCGGTAGAACGCGGTAGCATCAGACACACTACGGGGCAGATCTGCGAATGCTACTGGAGAGCTCCGAATCCGGGTAAGTAATAGGTAATTCACTTTCACATGCTTGCTTTGCATAAAGAATGCCTTACCCGCCGCTATCTTCTTTAATGATTCAATTTCTTGGAGGGCTTTTTGGGCTTCGGCCTTAGCGGCTTTGGCACTCTCAAGGGCCAAGGCGAGCTCGGACTCTCGAGTCTTCGAGTCACGCTCCAAACTCTCGTGTTTTTCCACGAGAGCCTGGAGCTCTTGCCGCACCTCCGCCACCCGCTCCTCCTGCTTCTCTTGCTCGGTGCGCTCCGCGGCCGCTTTGCTTTCGGCCGCAGACACCGCTTCCTTCAGGGTCGCCACCTCGTTCGTAGCCCCTACAATACCCACATTATTCCTGTCTTTTTTTGCAACCGAATCCTTTCTATAAGTTATTTCTTTAATAAGGTATTGCTTACCTTCCCTGTCCTCGAGCTGCTTCTTGGCAAGGCCGAGCTCGTTCTCGGACCGCTCGAGGCTCTTCTTCAATGCATTGACCTCCGCAGTCAGTACGGCAGAGGTCAGCAGCGCAGCCTGCATTCGCATATTGACATACTTATGTTAGACTCCTGCGTATATCTTTTTAGATCCTTAGTCCGGCTTTTCTTTTCGAACACCGAACTAAGCATTAGGGGCTACTGTCTATGCGGTAATATTTTTACATATTCTAAACTTACCTCAAAGCCTGTTAGAAGGCTGGTACAGGCTTCAGTCAGCCCGCTCTTGGCAGACTGAACTTTCTGGATCACCACACTCATAATAGTGCGGTGCTCCTCGTCGATGGAGGCGCCGTTAAGCGCCTCCAGCAAGCTATCCGGTGCCTCCGGATGGATGGAGGTCACCGGCATCGCAGTCTTGCCCTTCTTACGAAGGAGCCGCTTGTCGGACTTCGGAACCACTGAAGGTTCTGGTACGGAGTCCGGCATAGGGACGGACTTAGAGCCCTCTGGGGTTTCGCCCCCTTTGCGCCCGGAGTCCGGGAGGTCGCCTTGCGGTGCCTCCAGGACCACCTCCTCCTAGCTGGGCCCCTTTTGGGTCTCCACCGCGGTGTCGTCGGCGACACGAGGAGAGGAGGCGGTCGGAAGTGAAGTGTTATTCACATCCGACGAACTCAGGGAGCCGCTCGACGAAGCGGCGAGCTCGTCCTCGGGCGGGCTGCATGGTCATATTCGGCGTTAGAAGACACTATGCGACAAATAAAAAGTCATGAACTATTCCGGAGTCCGGACACTTACGATCTCGCCAGGGGCTTGGCCCTTTTTGGCCACTCCTCCTGATCATTGTCGGCGTTGGTGGAGAAGTCCGGAGGAAGGGTCCTCCCTTTCTTGGACCCTCCGGCCTCCCCAGTTGGGGCGGCCTACCTTTTCTTCTCTCCCCCCGCTGGGGGAGAAACTTATTTTTCCTCCTCCTCTTCCTCAGAGGAGGATTCCGACTCAGATTCGTCGGACGATGAGTCCGACAACACCTGGCGTCGGGCGCTCCTTCGAGTCCCCGTGGTCTCCTTCTTGGCCTTCTTCTCCGGCACCACGTGAGGTGCCGGAGCTAGCAGCCCCGTCAAACGGGCTTCCGCTGGGTTTTCTGGCAAGGGGGCCGGACAGTTAATCTGTCCGGACGTCTTCAGCCAGTCCTGTTAAAGGTTAGGGAGTTTTAGATCCCACATAGAGTCAAACTATGAAAAAAGAGTCCCATAAAGGGTAAAATAACTTACCTCGCTAGCTTGACTCTGCGAGCTGAATCCGCGATCTTCGGTGGCGGATGTGGGAGCCTCGGCGCCCTTGAACAACACCTTCCAGGCATCTTCGTACGTAGTGTCGAAGAGCCTTTTCAGAGTTTGGTGCTGTGCCGGATCGAACTCCCACAATTTGTAGGCCCGTTGCTGGCATGGGAGAATCCGGCGGATGAGCATCACCTGGATTACATTGACAAGCTTGAGATTCTTGTCCACCAGGTTCCGGACGCAGGTTTGGAGTCCGGACAGCTCTTTCGAATCACCCCACGTCAGGCCCGTCTCTTTCCATGACGTGAGCCGTGTGGGGGAGCTAGATCGGAATTCGGGGGCCGCCGCCCATTGAGAGTCGCACGGCTCGGTGATGTAGATCCACTCCGATTGCCACCCCTTTATGGTCTCCACAAAGGAGCCCTCGAGCCATAGGACTTTGGCCATCTTGCCAACCATGGCGCCTCCGCACTCTGGTTGGCGGCCGCCCACTACCTTCGGCTTGACATTGAAGGTCTTCAGCCATAAGCCGAAGTGGGGCTGGATGGAGAGGAAGGCCTCGCACACGACGATAAACACCAAGATGTTGAGGATGAAGTTCGGGGCCAGATCGTGGAAATCCAGGCCGTAGTTGAACATGATCGCCCGGACAAATGGGTGAAGTGGGAAACCTAGTCCGCGGAGGAAGTGGGTGAGGAACACCACCCTCTCATGGGGCCCGGGGGTGGAATGAGCTGCCCCTCGTCGGGTAGCCGGTGCGCGATGTTGCTGGACAAGTATCCGACCTTCCGCAGCTTTTTGATGTGCCCCTCCGTGACGGAGGAGGCCATCCACCTGCCTCCCGCTCCGGACATAGTTGGAGAAGGTTGAGGTGGGATGTGCAGACTTGGGTGCTGGAGCTCGAGTGCACGGAAATGGCTGAGCAAAGGAGGAAGAAGGTGTAGGTGAAAAGGTGGATCCTTATCCCCTTATATGGACGGACGAAGCTATGCGTCCCCCGCCAGCCTGATAAAACTCGCTTATCTCCCAAGCGCCATAATCAATGGCGCGGTTGGGTTACCCACGTCCGTATTGATGAGAATCCTGGAATAAGGGGGCACGATCTCCGCTTTGATAAGACGTGCCAAGGAAACCGCCTCGCTAAACGCGCTAAGGTGGACAATAAAAACGTATGAAGGCCTGGCCGTGGTGTGATGTCACACCGCGGAATACGTCAGCAGATCTGTGCAAAAGTTATTCTCTCTACGGTGGTATGTGGAACTTGTTTTGCAGAGCCGGACACTATTCTTGTGTTCAAAATCTTCTATGAAGTATTCGGAAGAGGAACCCGCCTTGCAATGCCGAAGACAATATGCGCGCCGGACTCGTCGTCATTGAAGCCTGGTTCAGGGGCTACTGAGGGAGTCCTGGATTAGGGGGTGTCTGGATAGCCGAACTATCATCTTTGGCTGGACTCCTAGACTATGAAGATACAAGATTGAAGACTTCGTCCCGTGTCCGGATGGGACTTTCCTTGGCGTGGAAGGCAAGCTTGGCGATACGGATATATAGATTTCCTACCATTGTAACCGACTCTGTGTAACCCTAACCCTATTCGGTGTCTATATAAAC
>LR880967.1:947207098-947253737 GCA_904067115.1 Aegilops sharonensis
GCTGAGGGAGTCCTAGATTAGGGGGTATCCGGATAGCCGGACTATATCCTTTGTCCGGACTGTTGGACTATGAAGATACAAGATTGAAGACTTCGTCTCGTGTCCGGATGGGACTCTCCTTGGCGTGGAAGGCAAGCTTGGCGATACGGATATGTAGATCTCGTCCCATTGTAACCGACTCTGTGTAACCCTAGCCCCCTCTGTGTCTATATAAACCGGAGGGTTTAGTACGTAGGACTAACAACAATCATACCATAGGCTAGCTTCTAGGATTTAGCCTTTACGATCTTGTGGTAGATCAACTCTTGTACTACTCATATCATCAGGATCAATCAAGCACGAAGTAGGGTATTACCTCCATCGAGAGGGCCCGAACCTGGGTAAACATCGTGTCCCCTGCCTCATGTTATCATCCGCCTTAGACGCAGAGTTCGGAACCCCCTACCCGAGATCCGCCGGTTTTGACACCGACATCGGTGCTTTCATTGAGAATTCCACTGTGCCGTCGTCGTAAAGCTGGATGGCTCCTCCGATCAGCGATAACGATGCGGTCCAGGGTGAGGTTTTCCTCCCCGGAAAGATCTTCGTATTCGACGGCTTCGCACTGCGGGCCAACTCGCTTGGCCATCTGGAGCAGATCGGGAGCTATGCCCCTGGCCACCAGGTCACTTGATCTTCGACGGATTCGAGCCCATGCCAGGTGTGTCGCACGATCACGACGAGCACGATGTAGCTCTGCCGTCGGACAGTGTTCGGGAAATCACGCCAGCAGCCACTCCGGCCTTCAATCCGGAACGGACTGCGCCATCCGAAGACGGGCGGATAGACCCCGCCTTGGAGGCTGCACCCTCAGTGGTGATAGAGCCGAATACTGACCTTACCCTTCACGATAACTGTGACGCCGAACCGCTCGACTCATCTCCGGCCACGGACTCCGAACCGCCTGCGCCCATGCCTATCGAATCCGATTGGGCGCCGATGATGGAGTTCACCTCCGCGGATATCTTTCAGCACTCACCCTTCGGCGATGCACTAAACTCGTTAAGGTCTCTCTCCCTGTCAGGAGAACCTTGGCCGAACTATGTTCGGCTCGAATGGGATGCGGATGACGAAGAAATTCACCCCCACCCACCACCCACTTAGTAGCCACTGTTGATGATTTAACCAACATTCTCGACTTCGACTCCGAAGACATCGATGGTATGGACAACGATGCAGGAGACGAACAGGAACCACCGCTAACAGGGCGCTGGACCGCCACTTCATCACATGACATATACATGGTGGATACACCCAAAGAAAATGATGACGAGGAACGGAAAGATGCAGCGAAAGATAGCTCCCTCGAGAAGCAACCAAAGCGGCGCCATAGGCGCCGCTCCAAATCCCGCCTCGGCAAAAACAGCGATAACCGCGCAAGAAAAAAATAATACCACGGTCGACTCCGGAGGAAACGACGACCAAATAGACCCAGCGATAGAGCAGGGTGAGCCAGCGGACGACGAACAAAGTACGAAGCCGCTGACCGAACACGGCGACACCGAGCGTCAAGCTAACCAACCCGTCTCCGGAGAAGAGAACAGTCCGGATGACGATGAATACATCATCCCAGAAAGGCAGCTGGAGCAAGAGAACCTCCATAGAAGGCTTATTGCCACCGCGAGGAGTCTGAAGAAGCACAACAAAGGCTCAAGGCCGCACAAAACACACTCAACAGTAGATGGAACAAGGTGCTTGATACGGCAGAAAAGTATGGTGGCAGTCGCCACACGAAGAGCTACCCAAAGCGAAAGCTGCTGCCTGAATTCGATGATGAGGCCTTAGAGCCCCCACAACCAAAAAATAAAACTGCTGACCGGTCGGATCGATGACCTCGTGGCCGCGATAGAGCGGCCAACGAGGCCGCACATAAGTCAGTACATGACCCACGCGAGGACACATCAAAGGACCGGCGCGACCAGATCCATCTACGGATCAAAGAAACGCGCTCCAGCAATCAATCAAAACCAAGTATCACAACCGTACAAACGCCATGGTGCAGCTAATTACACGGGTGCCGCACACCCCCTATGTTTCACCGACGAGGTATTAGACCATGAATTTCCAGAAGGATTCAAACCAGTGAACATGGAGTTGTACGACGGGACAACAGACCCGGGGGTCTGGATTGAGGACTTCATCCTCCATATTCATATGGCTCGTGGAGACAATCTCCATGCTATCAGATACTTGCCCCTCAAGATCAAAGGACCAGCTCGGCAATGGCTAAAAAGCCTCCCTGAAAACTCCATCGGAAGTTGGGAGGAGCTCGAGGATGCTTTTCGGGCTAATTTTAAAGGGACTTATGTCTGACCTCCGGACGCAGACGATTTGAGTCATATAATTCGACAGCCCGGAGAGTCAGCCTGACAGCTTTGGAACAGGTTTCTCACTAAGAAGAACCAAATTGTCGACTGTCTGGACGCCGAAGCCTTAGCAGCTTTCAAGCACAGCATCCGAGACGAATGGCTTGCCAGACACCTCGGCCAAGAAAAACCAAGAACAATGGCAGCCCTAACAAGCCTTATGACCCGCTTTTGCACGGGCGAGGACAGCTGCTTAGCCCGAAGCAGCACCAGCGTCCCAAGCACACCCGAAGTCAGGGATGGCAATGGAAAACCACGACGCAGTAAAAACAAGCGCCAGAACAAAGAAGACAGCCCAGATAACACGACGGTAAACGCCGGATTCAGGGGCTCTCGACCAGGTCAGCGAAAAAAGCCCTTTAAAGGCAACAGAGATGGACCGACCAACCTAAACAAGATTCTAGACAAACTATGTCAGATCCACGGCACCCCCGATAAACCTGCAAATCATACCCACAGAGAATGTTGGGTCTTCAAGAAGGCCGGCAAGCTAAACGCCGAACACAAGGGGGAGGACACACCGAGCGAAGACGAGGATGAGCCTCGCCAGCAAAGCACTGGGGGACAGAAAAAATTCCCACCAGAAGTCAAGACAGTAAACGTGATCCACGTGACAAAGAGGAGAAACAAATATGTACTCCGAAATACACAAGCCGTAGAGCCCGCCACCCCTGAGTTCTACCCCTGGTCGGCCTGCCCGGTCACTTTTGATCGCAGGG
This sequence comes from Aegilops sharonensis, assembly GCA_904067115.1. Taxonomy (NCBI): domain Eukaryota; kingdom Viridiplantae; phylum Streptophyta; class Magnoliopsida; order Poales; family Poaceae; genus Aegilops; species Aegilops sharonensis. The sequence continues at coordinate 947,210,223 of LR880967.1, forward strand.
ATCACCTAATAAGCATCCGGCATGAAGGATCAGCCGCCTTGGTGCTGGACCCAATAATAAATGGATACCATCTCACACGAGTCCTTATGGACGGTGGCAGTAGTCTAAATCTGATATATCAGGATACCATCCGCAAAATGGGGATAAACCCAACAAAAATCAGCCACAGTAATACTACCTTCAAGGGAGTAATGCCAGGCACAGAGGCTCGCTGCACGGGCTCTCTAATACTAGAGGTTGTGTTCGGCTCGCCCGACAACTTCTGAAGCGAAAAGTTAACCTTCGGCATTGCTCCCTTCCGAAGTGGCTATTAAGCACTACTCGGACGAGCGGCTTTCGCTCATTTTAATGCAATACCGCATTACGCTTTTCTTAAGCTTAAAATTCCAGGTCCGCGTGGCATCATCACAGTACATGGAAATGTTGAGCGCTCCTTACGAGCAGAAGAACGTACGGCTGCTTTAACAGCCGAACACTAGACGACCTCACCACCAGAACAGATGACCGGTCATTAAGACCACAGACACGTTTAGACGAGTCTGGCTAATCATTGGATAGAGATTGGTTTGATGGTTATACCCTTGTAGACGGTACCAGGGGCTTCTCAGCGATAGATCGTCTCAACTTTACCCATCTTAACTTTTAAATGGTTTATTTATAATAGCCAATTTCTTGCACGACAACTTTCAACTAGGTTCCTCTCTTTTACAGATGACAATCGTACTACACCCGTCCAGTATACGGCACAACGGAGACACAGGCGCAGACATGTAGCAGGAACCTGTTCAAAGGTTTCTCTTTAGATTATGACCCTGCTTAAATATTTTTTTACTGTTTTTTGTTGTTCACATCCTCCGGATTCTCAATATAACCGAGAAGAATGCTGAGGTTCTTGGCATGTGGCCACGTCAGAATATTGCTCGTACCCGGACACTAGGGGCTCATATTCTAAGGGCATCATTTAGCCCGGTATATATCTCAAAGACCGAATACCTTAGGGAGTATTCGGCGTCGCGAGTTTGGCCTTATATGCATCAGCTCCGAATCATGTCTTTGGTCAAATGTTGGGTTTGCCCGGCTCTTGTATTTTGCTACCTTACGTTCCGCTCTATCGGCTAAGGCGGCACAAGGAGAACTACTGCGATTGTGCCCTGGTTCGTCCGGACGAGCACCTCAGTAGAGAAAGCGGACTGTCATGATAGAGCGCGAGACTGGTCAACCACTCGATGACCTAACGGAATCTTCGGGATTTCTTCGCATTAACGAAGGGCTGTTTCCCGGCCAGGCATGTACGCGCCTCGTATTCGGATCAGTGCGGAGCCACCAGGGGCTATATAGTAGCCCCACTATCAAACTCCTATGGCTAAGTAGAAGTGTTAAAGCAATATAGTCCGGTTGCCTCGTTTGATGTGCTATCACCTCCTTAATGGACCAAGACGTTGGATCAAGTGTGAACACGCGTCTTCTGCGAACAACCCCGCATTATACGCGTGGGTGCTGAAGCCGACGACTGCAAACTTTGAGGTTATATACATATATAAATAAACGGCCGCACAGGAGGCATCATCATACTTTCAGGCAAAAGTATAAAAATAGCCTTCACAATTCAGTAAAACATTGTTTTTCAATGGGAATACATGTCACTAGAACATAATATTCTTCGAGCACTGAGCTTCTATTGAACGAGCACCTTCAAGGACTTCGTCGAAGTAGTGCTCGGCAGCTACTCGGCTAACGGCCGAACTCGGGGTTGCAATTGCGGTGGCTTCCATCTCCGCCCAGTATGTCTTGACACGGGCAAGCGCCATCCGCGGACCCTCGATGCACGCCGACCTCTTCATAGCGTCGATGTGCGGCACAGTCCAAGGAATTGCTGCACCAAACTAAAATAACTGTTCGGCCTTGGCCCTTCTGGCCATAGATAATCCACAACAGACCTCATGGCGAGCCCGGATAATCTATGGAGCTCGGCCCATTCGTCCATCCGCTAATTCAAAGGAAGCGGACGCGTTGGAACGTTAAATTGTGACCAGAACAACTTCTCCACTTCGCGATCTTTTTGATCTTTGAAGTATTCAGCCGCATCAGCAGCACTTGTTGCCAAATCCAGATAAGCGTTCGCTGAACTCCACAGCCGATCCAGCGGAGCATACTGAGGATCTACGAACTTCATCTGTAGCATAAAGGGCTTCTCAGCCACGATATCCCTCATTGTAGAGCGGGCGTCCTTGGCTGCCACCGTGGCCTTCTCCAGGTCCGTCATCTTCGCTCGATCTTCCTTTTTGAGAAGCTCGTAACAGCCGGCGGCATCCTTCAATTCCATAGCCATCTTGGCTATTTCCTCCTTGCTTCAGCAATGAGCAGCCTTTTCGGCTCTCAGCTCCTCGACCGCCTTCAGGGTGGCCGCATCACTTTTCCTGGATTGTTCTTTGGCCCGGGCAAGTTCCGCTCGAAGGGTCTCCACGGCCGTAGCTCCATCTGCAGTCGCAACATATTAAAGATATTGGCACCATGCTCCTCTTACTACGTATCGATCACTGGAGAAATCACATACCCTGTGCCTCGTCAAGCCGCTTGTTGACAAGCACGATGTCAGCATCCGCCGCATCAAGTTTCCGCTTCAGCTCGGCAAACTCACCAGTCCGGCTAGCCACCGGACCTTCCGCCACCTGCATATGAGGACGGCCGGATTGTTACCTGGGACTATGATCCTCAGTTTGCCGCTGTTTTCGACAGCAACCAGAGTCTTAGGGGCTACTATCTTCATAGGACACACCTTAACGTGTGCGGTACTGTAAAAAATACACACTATTTCACATACCTCAAAACCTTTCAGCAGACTCATAAAGGCTTCATGCAACCCGCTTTTGGCGGATGAAATCCTCTCAACCACCGTACCCATTAGCGTACGATGCGCTTCTGAGATAGCCGCCTGCTCTAGCAGATCCTTCAGTACGTCCGACCACATAACAGACGGTTCCGGACCCTTCCGGTTGCTCTCTTCAAGAGCCGGATACTGAGGACTTTGGGTGGCCAAAGGATTACCCTCTAGCTTTGCCAGATCAGGAGAAGCCCTCCGCGACGACACCTCGGGGTCACCCGCCTCGTAAGGCAGGAGGGCATGGGGAGGCATTTCGCTCTCCATCATCTCCGGAAGAAGATCCCTCGAAGACGCACTCTGCCGAGAATGGCTATGATCCGGACTACAAGATAAGTGTTTCTGTTATTTTCCTCAGAAGCAAAGCAGGACATTTTTACTATTAAGTCCCCTTTCTACTTATAGCTCGGCTGGGGGCTGACCCCCTTGCGGGCATTGTGCGGCCGGGGTACCCCCCGGGGCAGGACCCTCTAGCGAAGATTTCTTCCCCCGTTTAGAGACCATTGTCTCCGGGTCTTCAGAGGCGGTCCTCTTGCTTCCATGGGAAGGGGGAATTTCAGTTTCTTCCCCCCGATTATCCTCCTTCGCAGAGGCGCTAGTCTCTTTCTTCCCCCCTTTGTCTTCCCCTAAGTCCGTTTGGTAAGGCACGAGCTCCAGCATCCTGGCTAGTACAGGATCCGGTGAGACCTCAGGGAGGGGGGCCGGACACCTGATCATCTTCGCCTTTGTGACCCAGTCCTGGTCAAAGAGCGACTTTTCAGAATGATGTTGTGATAAATCAACATATAGCGTGTTCGGTTACAGGACTACTTACTTGGGTATCTGGACGATTGCAGTTCAAACCCGCATCCTCAATGGTGTCTGGACACATTATTTGTGGTCCGAAGAACAATTTATACATCTCCTCGGGCGTCATGCCAAGGAAATGATGGATAGCTCACGGTCTCTCCGGGTTGAACTCCCACATGCGGAGGGGATGACGTTTGCAGGAAAAGGACTCGACGAATTAACATGACTTGCATTACCGTGATTAGACTGATGTCTCTCTCTTGGATATCCTGGATACGGCTCTGCAATATTGGCACATCCTTTACTGGCCCCCCAGTCCAGCCCCTTGTTGACCCATGACGCTAGTTGTGGTGGGGGGCCCGAGCGAAAAACAGGGGGAGCCACCCACTTGGTACCCCTGGGAGCTGTGATATAAAACCATTCTCGTTGCCATAAGCTGGACACCTCCTGGAAAGAACCCTCTGGCCATGGGGCGCCGGTACTTTTGCTTATTACTGCGCCTCCGCACTCTGCGTGCTACCCCTCAATCATCTTCGGCTCCACCTTGAAGGTCTTGAGCCACAGGCCAAAGTGAGGGGTAATAGGGAGGAAAGCTTCACACACGACGATGAACGACGAGATATGGAGGATAGAATCCGGAGCTAGATCATGGAAATCTAGCCCATAGGAAAACATGAACCCCCTCACGAAGGGATCTAGGGCAAGGCCTAGCCCTCAGAGGAAGTGAGATATGAACACAACGCTATCGCCGGGTTTGGGAGTGGGAATGGCCTGCCCTCGAGCAGGCAGCCGGTGCGGGATCTCGCCGGTCAGAAACCTGGCCTCTCTTAACTTTTTGACGTCCTCCCCTCTTTATGAAGGTTAGATCCGGACATGGTTGAAGGTCCGAAGCGCCTGACCTGAGCTTCGGGTGTTGGAACTCGAGGCGGGGGAAGGATTGGATTGAGTTCGAAGAGTAAAAAGGATAGGCCTTGGTCTCTTTATAAAGAGGGCGAATACCAAGCGTCCTCCTCGTGACTGTTTGGGACTTGCCTACAATCGAGGAGTCATACAAACGGGAACGATTGGGTTACCCACGCCCGTATTGAGGAAAATCCCGTAATAAGGGGACACGATCTCTGCTTCGACAAGACGTGCCAAGGAAACCGCCTCGTGATATGCGCCAAGGCTGGTCGAGAATAACGGTCCGAATAAAGACCAGGCCGTGGTATGTTGTCATGATATCGAGTGTGTCAGCAGAACAGATTTGTGGAAATATTGTACTCTCTACGGTGGCATGTGGAACTTGTTTTGCAGATTCGGACACTATCCTGGTGTTCAAGATCTTCTATGGAGTATTCGGAGGAATAACCCGCCTTGCAATGCCGAAGACAATCTCCGCGCCGGACTCATCATCATTGAAGCCTGGTTCAGGGGCTACTGAGGGAGTCCTGGATTAGGGGGTATCCGGACAGCCGGACTATATCCATTGGCCGGACTGTTGGACTATGAAGATACAAGATTGAAGACTTCGTCTCGTGTCCGGATGGTACTCTCCTTAGCATGGAAGGCAAGCTTGGCGATACGGATATATAGATCTCCTCCCATTGTAACCGACTCTGTGTAACCCTAGCCCCCTCCGGTGTCTATATAAACCGGATGGTTTAGTCCGTAGGACCAACAACAATCATACCATAGGCTAGCTTCTAGGGTTTAGCCTCTACGATTTCGTGGTAGATCAACTCTTGTACTACTCATATCATCAAGATCAATCAAGCAGGAAGTAGGGTATTACCTCCACCGAGAGGGCCTGAACCTGGGTAAACATCGTGTCCCCTGCCTCATGTTATCATCCGCCTTAGACGCACAGTTCGGGATGAAGGAAATATGCCCTAGAGGCAATAATAAATTTATTATTTATTTCCTCATATCATGATAAATGTTTATTATTCATGCTAGAATTGTATTAACCGGAAACATGATACATGTGTGAATACATAGACAAACATATAGTCACTAGTATGCCTCTACTTGACTAGCTCATTAATCGAAGATGGTTATGTTTCCTAACCATAGACATGTGTTGTTATTTGATTAATGGGAGCACATCATTAGGAGAATGATGTGATTGACATGACCCATTCCGTTAGCCTAGCACTTGATCGTTTAGTATATTGCTAGTGCTTTCTTCATGACCTATACATGTTCCTGTAACTATGAGATTATGCAACTCCCGTTTACCGGAGGAACACTTTGGGTGCTACCAAACATCACAACGTAACTGGGTGATTATAAAGGAGTACTACAGGTGTCTCCAAAGGTACATGTTGGGTTGGCGTATTTCGAGATTAGGTTTTGTCACTCCGATTGTCGGAGAGGTATCTCTGGGCCCTCTCGGTAATACACATCACATAAGCCTTGCAAGCATTGCAACTAATAAGTTAGTTACGATATGATGTATTATGGAACAAGTAAACAGACTTGCCGGTAACGAGATTGAACTAGGTATTGGATACCGACGATCGAATCTCGGGCAAGTAACATACCGATGACAAAGGGAACAACGTATGTCGTTATGCGGTTTGACCGATAAAGATCTTCGTAGAATATGTAGGAACCAATATGGGAATCCAGGTTCCGCTATTGGTTATTGACCGAGAATAGTTCTAGGTCATGTCTACATAGTTCTCGAACCCGTAGGGTCCGCACGCTTAACGTTACGATGACAGTTTTATTATGAGTTTATAAGTTTTGATGTACCGAAGTTTGTTCGGAGTCCCGGATGTGATCACGGACATGACGAGGAGTCTCGAAATGGTCGAAACATAAAGATTGATATATTGGAAGCCTATATTAGGATATCGGAACGGTTCCGGGTGAAATCGGGATTTTACCGGAACACCGGGGGGTTACCGGAACCCTCCCGGGGGATAATGGGCCTTAGTGGGCCATGAGGGAGAAGAGGAGGGCTGGCCAGGGCAGGCCGCGCACCCCCTCCCCCCCTAGTCCGAATAGGACAAGGAGAGGAGGGGCGGCGCCCCCCTTCCTCTTTCCCCTCCCCCCTTTCCTTCTCCAACAAGGCAAGAGGGGGGAGTCCTACTCCCGGTGGGAGTAGGACTCCTCCAGGCGCACCCCTTGGGGGCCGGCCGCACCTCCCCCTCCCTCCTTTATATACGGGGGCAAGGGGGCACCCCAGGACACACAAGTTGATCTACGGATCGTTCCTTAGCCGTGTGCGGTGCCCCCCTCCACCATATTCCACCTCGGTCATATCGTCGCGGAGTTTAGGCGAAACCCTGCGCCGGTAGAGCATCATCATCGTCACCACGCCGTCATGCTGACGGAAATCATCCCCGACACTTTGCTGGATCGGAGTCTGGGGATCGTCATCGAGCTGAACGTGTGCTGAACTCGGAGGTGCCGTACGTTCGGTACTTGGATCGGTCGGATCGTGTAGACGTACGACTACATCAACCGCGTTGTCATAACGCTTTCGCTTATGGTCTACGAGGGTACGTGGACAATACTCTCCCCTCTCGTTGCTATGCCATCACCATGATCTTGCGTGTGCGTAGGAAATTTTTGAAATTACTACGTTCCCCAACACGGGACCCCCTACCCGAGATTTGACGGTTTTGACACCGACAAGCGCCTTCTTTATAAAGATGTACGAAACGTTTTTTACTTATCAATGGCAATGGTGGGTAATTATATCATCCAAATATTATCTAATGGCTACAAATTTAAGACTATTAAATAAACAGTAGGATGTTTCTAATTTTTGTGGTAATTTCTAGGATATATCTCTTTTTTCTAGTTAACCGATTTACTACTTTTTATATGTAATAGATATGAATGATGCTTCTATGTCTGTATTTTATTTTTATCGACGCCTCTCTCTCTCTAAGCATGCGGAATGTTTCCTATTTTGGTTTTCGCTTGAGGACGAGTGAGGTCTAAGCTTGGGGAGTTGATACATCCATTTTGCATCATGTTTTTCTACTGTTATTTATAGTAATTTTATGCATAATAATGCCTTTTGGAGTATTTCTAATGTCTTTTCTCTCATAGTATGCAAGGTTTACACAAACAGGGAGAATACCGGCAATTGGAATTCTGGACTTGAAAAAGCTACGTCAGAGTTACCTATTCAGCACATCTCCAAATGACCTAAAAATTTATGGATAATTGTTTTGATATATATGAAGAATATTGGAGCAAATAACTACTAGAGGGGGGCCACCAGGTGGGCACAACCCACCTAGAGCCAGGGATCCCAGGCGCGCCCTGGTGGGTTGTGCCCTCCTCGGCCCACCTCCGGTGCCCCTCTTCTGATATATATAAGTCATTTTAAGATAGAAAATATAAGGAGAGAGGACTTTCGGGACGAAGCGCCGCCGTCTCGAGGCGGAACTTGGGCGGGAGCACTTTTGCCCTCCAGCGGAGCGATTCCGCCGGGGGAACTTCCCTCTCAGAGGGGGAAATCATCGACATCGTCATCACCAACAACTCTCCCATCTTTGGGAGGGCCATCTTCATCAACATCTTCAATAGCACCATCTCCTCTCAAACCCTAGTTCATCTCTTGTGTTGAATATTTGTACCAGAACCTTAGATTGGTACTTGTGGGTGACTAGTAGTGTTGATTACATCTTGTAGTCGATTACTATATGGCTTATTTGGTGGAAATTATATGTTCATATCCATTATGCTATTTAATATCTCTCTGATCTTGAGCATGATTATTATTTGTGAGTAGTTACTTTTGTTCTTGAGGTCACGAGATAAATCACATGGCAAATAATAATGTGAACTTGATATGTGTTCGATATTTTGATGATATGTATGTTGTGATTTTCCCTTAGTGGTGTCATGTGAACGTCGAGTACATGGCACTTCACCATATTTGGGCCTAAGGGAATGCATTGTGGAGTAGTTATTAGATGATGGGTTCCTAGAGTGACAGAAGCTTGAATCCTCGTTTATGCGCTACTTCGTAAGGGAATGATTTGGATCCAAAAGTTTAATGCTATGGTTAGATTTTATCTTAATACTTTTCTCGTAGCTGCAGATGCTTGTGAGGGGGTTAATCATAAGTAGGAGGTTTGTTCAAGTCAGAACAGCACCTAAGCACCGGTCCACCCACATATCAAATTATCAAAGTAGCGAACACGAATCAAACCAACATGATGAAAGTGATGTGATGAAATTCCCGTGTACCCTCAAGAACGCTTTGCTTATTATAAGAGACCGTTTTGCCTATCCTTTGCCACAATAGGATTGGGCTACCTTGTGCCGTTACTGAGGGAGTCCTGGATTAAGGGGTCCTCGGGCGTCCGGGCTATGTGACGTGGAGCCGGACTGATGGGCCATGAAGATACAAGATAGAAGACTTCCTCCCGTTTCCGGATGGGACTCTCCTGTGCGTGGATGGCAAGCTTGGTGTTCGTATATGAAGATTCCTTCCTCTGTAAACCGACTCTGTTCAACCCTAGGCCCCTCCGGTGTCTATATAAACCGGATGGTTTTAGTCCATAGGGGCAATCATAATCATACAGGCTAGACTTCTAGGGTTTAGCCATTACGATCTCGTGGTAGATCAACTCTTGTAATCCTCATATTCATGAAGATCAATTAAGCAGGAAGTAGGGTATTACCTCCATCAATAGGGCCTGAACCTGGGTAAACATCGTGTCCCCCATCTCTTGTTACCAACGACCTTAGACGCATAGTTCGGGACCCCCTACCTGAGATCCGCCGGTTTTCACACCGACATTGGTGCTTTCATTGAGAGTTCTGCTGTGTTGTCGCCAGAAGGTTCGATGGCTCCATCCATCATCTATAACAATACTGCCCTGTGGGTGGTCTTTCACCCCGGCCAGATCTTCGTATTCGTAGACTTCACACTGCGGGCCAACTCGCTTGGCCATCTAGAGCAGATCGACAGCTACGCTCCAGGTCACCAGATTAGTTTTGGAAGTCTCGATTATGTCGATGATATCTGAGGATACTTGATCTTCCAAGGGTTCACGACCCCAACCTCCGCTCTGGCCTTAAATCCGGAGCGCATCGCCAGGTCCGAAGGCGGGATTCCTGGGCCTGCCGGACTATCTACGGCCACTAGGCTCAGTACGGGAGAGCCGGAGGAAGTAGTATCGTTGGTGACCATCATGAAGCCGGATTCTTCTCCGGACACTGGCTCCGAATCCCCGGAGTCAGCGTCGTGTGAGATCGGCCAAGGAGTCTCCTTCCTGCCGTACTCCACGGACTCTCTTCTCCCTGGCCAAGCCTCACATTTAAGCGAGGCTCTGGACTTGATGCGATCCCTCATCATTACAGAGAGCGATGCACGATCTACGCCCAACCCGGACTAGGGGCTGAGAGCGGGGAATTTTACGTCCCACCCTCCACCCACTTCATAGCCACTGTCGAGGACTTAACTGACATGCTTGATTACGGCTCCGAAGGCATCGACGGTACGGATGACGATGTTGGAGAAGAGCAGGCCCAAGACCAGCTATTTACCACGGACGCAGGATGGCCACCTCTTTTTATGACATGTACATGGTGGATACACCCAAAGAGGGTAACGATGATAATGAGAAAAATCTAGTCAAGGATAAACCTCCTGAGACACAACCAAAGCACCGACGTCAGCAGCACCTCTCTAAATCACTCCGTGGAAAAGACAGCAATACTGGCACGAGAGATAACAATACTCCGGACGACACCGAAGACCAGGAAGTCCCCGTCGAGCCAAACTCCGAGCAGGACAATCGGGAAGATGGGCAAGTTAGCCCCGATGAAGAGGCTGTAAACGAAGACTCGGAGGACAGTAATTATCTTCCACTCTCCGAGGATGAGGTGAGCCTCGGTGATGAAGGCTTTATCATGCCGGAGGAACCCCTCGAGCAGGAGCACTTTTAGCCACTGCAAGGAGCCTGAAAAAGAAGCAGCAGCAGCTTCAAGCTGATCAAGATCTACTCAAAGATAGATGGACCAATGTCATGGCTGCCAAGGAATACGGCCTTGCACGACCAGCCAAAAGCTACCCGAAGCGTAAGCTGCTACCTCAATTCAACAACGAGGCACGGGAGCCCGTACCATCAGCGTGTAACGTGGCTGACCGACCACCACGTGGCCGGGACAAAACAGCAACTCAAGCTGAACACCAGCCCATACTACCTCACCGTAAAGATGGAGACACAACAGCTCAGGGACATACATATGACCTATGGCAGGACCCATAAAATAGAGCAGGTCAGACCAGATCGATCTACGGATCGCGGGGGCGTGCCTTGGCGCGCGATGACGGCTATCTAGCTGGATGTTGCAAGCATAACAACGTCCGGGCCGAAAACCACTGGTGGACTCCATCCGAGCTACGTCACGACTGGGCCCGATATAGAGGCGCCGCACACCCCCTGTGCTTAACCGACGAAGTAATGGAGCACGAATTCCCAAAAGGGTTTAAACCCGTGAATATTTAATCATATGATGGAACAACAGATCCCGCGGTATGGATTGAGGATTTTCTTCTCCATATTCATTTGGCCCGCGGTGATGATCTTCATGCCATCAAATACCTCCCGCTAAAACTCAAGGGACCATCTCGGCACTGGTTAAATAGCCTGCCTGTAAACTCTATTGGCAGTTGGGAGGACCTGGAAGACGCCTTCCGCGACAACTTCCAAGGTACATACGTCCGACCTCCGGATGCCGATGACTTAAGTCACATAGTTCAACAGCCCGGAGAGTCAGCCAGGAAATTCTGGACTAGGTTCCTAACTATAAAGAACCAAATCGTCGACTGTCCGGATGCCGAAGCCCTAGATGCCTTTAATCATAGCATCCGCGACGAATGGCTCGCCTGACACCTCGGCCAAGAAAAGCCAAAGTCCATGGCAGCCCTCACGGCACTTATGACCCGCTTTTGCGCGGGCGAAGGTAGTTGGCTAGCCCGTAGCAATAACACTGCAAGAGAACCTGGCACCTCTGATGCCATAAATAGCAATGGCAAGCCCTGACGCAACAGGCACAAGCGCCAAAGCAACGGTGAAAATACTGATGACACGGCGGTTAACGCCGGATTCAGTGGCTCCAAGTCCGGCCAGCAAAGAAGCCATTTAAAAGAAACAATCCGATCTCATCCAGCTTGGACCGCATACTCGATCGTCCATGTCAGGTGCACGCCACCCCCGATAAACCAGCCAATCATACCAACAGAAGCCGTTGGGTCTTTAAACAGGTGGCAAGTTAAATACTGAAAACAAGGACAAGGGGTCGCAAAGTGAGGACGATGACGAGGATACCCGTACGCCAAACACAGGGGGACAGAAGAAGTCCCCCCCCCCCCAGGTTAAAACGATAACACGCGCTCAGGGATGTCTACGCGGCAGAGCCAGTCGCCCCAAAATTTAACCCATGGTCGTCCTGCCCGATCACCTTTGATCGCAGGGACCACCCGACTAGTATCCGTCATGGCGGTTCAGCCGCACTGGTCCTCGACCCAATCATTGATGGATTCCAGCTCACGCGAGTCCTGATGGACGGCGGCAGCAGCCTCAACCTGCTCTATCATGACAGTCCGTAAGATGGGCATCGATCCATCAAGGATCAAGCCCACAAAAACTACCTTTAAAGGAGTAATACCAGGTGTAGAGGCCCGCTGCACGGGCTCAATCACATTGGAAGTCATCTTCGGATCCCCGGACAACTTCCGAAGCGAAGTCTTGATCTTCGATATCATCCCCTTCCGCAATGGCTATCACGCACTGCACGGGCGAACTGCATTTGCTCGATTAAATGCAGTACCACACTATGCCTACCTCAAACTCAAGATGCCCGGACCACGCGGTGTCATAACAGTCAATGGAAACATGGAACGCTCCCTCAATACCGAGGAGCACACCGCGGCCCTGGCAGTGGAAGTACAGAGCAGCCTTATCAAGCAGAATATCAATTCAGCGGCCAAGCTCCTGGACACTATGAAACGAGTCCGGACTACTCCGCAGCATGATAGTCCAGCTCGTCAGGAGTTCGACTCGCAATTCTGCCTCCGTCTCAGTCTCGACCTTCCCTGGGCACACATACTTTCCCTTTTCTCTTTATCCTTTTCAGGTTCTTTTTCCACAGGACCCTCACGACGGCCTGATCAGCGATCCTCCCGAAGAATTGATATACCAAGGCGGAAAGCAGCATAGAAGTGTGGGAGAATCTCTAGGTGGTCTCCTTGACGATCACTCTACCTGTTTTCAGGACCCGCACTCAGCTCCCACTTGGTCTCGGCATGTTCAATAGCCGTGTTGCTTATCGCACTATTTGTACAAATACGCGTTAACGTATTAATCAAATTATAATGGAAACAGTTCGCGGCCCAACTTATGTGGCACTGGCTTACTACTGCATTTTATTTTGATATTCTTATCAATTGCACCCGTACACTTTGGTACGCTTTAATTCGCCAGGGGCTTCATTGCGTTCCATACTACGGAAACAAAGTCCGAACACTTTTTACAGTATAGTTCTGCACCCCAAACTTAGCATTATACGCATCAGCTCCGAATCATGTCTTTGGTCAATAGTTGGGTTGCTCGGCTCCTGTGCTTACTACCTTACGTTCCGTCCTATCGGCTAGTGTAGTAAAGGGAGAACTACTGCGATTGTGTTTCTGGTTTATCCGGGTAAACACCTCACTAGAGAAAGCCGAAAACTGACTGTCATGATGTGGCGAGAGCTGGTCAGCAGTTCGGAGGTTAAAATCTCTTGTGATTTTTTTCCCGCATTATGCAACGGATCGGCCTCCACCCGATCAGGTGTTTACAGCACCCTAGTCCGGATTAAAAAATACTAACTAGGGGATACGCCTACATTCCTATTGTCAAACTCCTATGGCTAACTCAGGGTGATAAAGCCACATATTCTGATTGCCTGGTTTGTTGCGCTAAACACCTCCTTCAAGGACCAAACTATTGGATCAAGAGTGTATAGGTTCCAACCCGAACACCCCCGTTCTACCTACGTGGGGGCTGAAGCCGACGACTAGCCAACTCTCAAATTTAATAAAACGGCCGCACATGAGGCGAAACTTTAAATAAACAACAAGCATTATATTACATATAGGCTTTGTTTCATAATAAAGGACGGGATACCATGAATGTATTTATTCAAAGATAATGTCTTTTGCGCACTGGCACTCTACAATGCGGGATCCCTCCAGGACATCATCAAAATACCGCTCGGGCGTACGGTGCTCCTTGCCCGCGGGCGGTCCCTTGGTCGCGAGCTTGACGGTGTTCATCATCTGAAAGTGCAACTATGCCTGGGTGGTTTTGGTAATTCCTAACAACATATAGCTCATTGAGCTAATGCTATTTCAAGATAAACATTTCAGGAAAGCTCAATGATTGGCATGGCATGGATGAGAAAAGTGGACCCCTCTAAATGCTAAGGACAAAAGGATTGGCTCAAGCTCAAAGAACAAGACTCTACATTTTCATTTTAGTGATCCAAGATCACATTGAGTCCATAGGAAAAGTCAATACTATCAAGAGGGGTGAGGTGTTGCTTAATGAGTTTCTTGCTCAAAGTGCTTAGTGATTTTCTCCAAAAACCCTCAACTAGTTTCTCACATACACATATGTCCCAAACCAAAAGTCAAACTCGGCCCCACCGAAACTTTCTATCCGGCACCACCGAGTTCAATTGACATAGCCACTGCCAGAAACCCTAGTCTTTTCGGTCTCACCGATAGGGATCTCGATCTCACCGAGATGGGATTGTAATCTCTCTGTTTCCCTTCGTAACGTTTCGGTCAAACCAAGATGAGCGATCAGTTCCACCGAGATTGCAATGCAAACTCTCTGTTTCCCTTTCGTAACGTTTCGGTCCAACCGAGATGAGTGAATCGGTCCCACCGAATTTGCCTGACCAACTCTCTGTTTGACTATTACCAAAATCGGTCTCACCGAGATTACGTTATGCCCTAACCCTAATGAAATCGGTTCCACCGAGTTGACATGCCGATCCCACCGAAAACCCTAACGTTCACATTTTGAACTAAATCGGTCCGACCGAGTTTCATAATTCGGTCCCACCGAGTTTGGTGATTTGTGTGTAACGGTTAGATTTTGTGTGGAGGCTATATATACCCCTCCACCCACGCTTCATTCTTGAAGAGAGCCATCAGAACATGCCTACACTTCCAACATACAGTTTATGAGAGAGAACCACCTACACTTGTGTTGAGGTCAAGATATTCCATTCAAACCACATAAATCTTGATCTCTAGCCTTTCCCAAGTTGCTTTCCACTCAAACCATCTTTCCACCAAATCCAATCCTATGAGAGAGAGTTGAGTGTTGGGGAGACTATCATTTGAATCACAAGAGCAAGGAGTTCATCATCAACAAACCATTTGTTACTTCTTGGAGAGTGGTGTCTCCTAGATTGGCTAGGTGTCACTTGGGAGCCTCCGACAAGATTGTGGAGTTGAACCAAGGAGTTTGTAAGGGCAAGTAGATCGCCTACTTCGTGAAGATCTACCCGAGTGAGGCAAGTCCTTCGTGGGCGACGGCCATGGTGGGATAGACAAGGTTGCTTCTTCGTGGACCCTTCATGGGTGGATCCCTCTATGGACTCACGCAACCGTTACCCTTCGTGGGTTGAAGTCTCCATCAATGTGGATGTACGATAGCACCACCTATCGGAACCACGGATAAAAAATCTCCGTGTCAACATTGCGTTTGCTCCCTCAAACTCCTCTCTTTACCTTCATTTGCAATTGTTTTACTTTCTGCTGCTACACTCTTAGAATTGCATGTGTAGGTTGATTGCTTGACTTGTGCTAAGTTGCTAAAATCTGCCAAGAACTAAAATTGGGAAAAGGCAAGATTTTAAATTGGTCAAGTAGTCTAATCACCCCCCTCTAGACATACTTTCGATCCTACAAGTGGTATCAGAGCTTTGGTCTCCATTTGCTTTGATTTCCATAGCTTTTGGTGGTCATAGCCTTAGTTTCACAACCTAGGAGAGTATGGTGTCTAGCGAGGGAAATTACCACCGTAGAGGTCCTTACTTTGATGGTACAAATTTTTCTAGTTGGAAGCATAAGATGAAAATGCATATTCTTGGAAATAACCCCGCCGTTTGGGCTATTGTGTGTATTGGCTTGCTAGGTGAATTCGTCGATGGGAGAGAACCGAACCGTGAAGCTACCGCGGAAGAGTTGAAAATGCAACAATACAATGCTCAAGCTTGTGATATTCTCTTGCGACGGATTGTGCCCCGAAGAATTCAATAAAATCAGCCGTCTTGAGAATGCAAAGGAAATTTCGGATACTTTGATTGATATGCACGAAGGTACCGAATCCGTCAATGAATCCAAATTGGATGTACTCCAAAGTCAACTTGACAAGTTCAAAATGAAGGATGATGAAGGGGTCGCTGAAATGTACTCTAGGCTTGCTCTCATCACAAATGAGATTGCCGGCTTAGGAAGTGAAGAGATGACCGACAAATTCATCATCAAGAAGATCCAAAGAGCCTTGGATGGAAAATATGATACCGTGTGCACATTGATCCAAATGATGCCCAATTACAAAGATCTCAAGCCAACGGAAGTCATTGTAAGAATTGTTGCTCATGAAATGTCACTCAAGGATAAGTAAGAGCTCCATAACAAGTCAAGCGGTGCTTACAAAGCCTCATATGAAGCTCCTACATCATCAAGTGAGAAAAAAACCTTCAATGAAGAATTGGGCCTAATGGTGAAGAACTTCAACAAGTTCTACAAAAGTAGAAGCAAGGAAAGAAGTTCCAAGTCAAGGTCCTACAATGACAAAAGATCTTCTAGTCGTGAGTGTAATTGCTATAATTGTGGAAGACCCGGACACTAGTCCAATGAGTGTACGACTCCCTACAAAAGAAGAGAAGATTCTCCCAAAAGAAGGAGTAGAAGAGAAGAATCACCATCAAGAGAAAGAAGGAGTAGAGATGATCATTATGAACGAAGACCCTCTCGGAGAAGCAAGGATTCGGAAAGAAAGGATAAGTCATCAAGGAGCTACACAAAAGGAAGTCATCAAGCTCATGTTGGTGAATGGGTATCCGGCTCCAACTCCGACAATCACTCTAAAAGAAGTTATCACTCAGACTCCGAATATACTCAAGATGAAGGTGTTGTCGGCCTAGCGCTTGTGTCAACCAACTCCTACGACATATTTCACTCACCAAATGAAGGAAATGGAAGATGCTTCATGGCTAAAGGTCCAAAGGTAACACACCCCGAATATGTTGATTTCAATAGTGATGAAGATGATTTGCTAGGAGATGATGATTTACTTGTTGACAACTCTAGTTATGAAAACTATGATGAGTTGATATTAATCATGATAATCAAGATAAAACGAATGATGATGATAAGAAGGAGATTGAGCGTCTAACTAAAGAACTAAACACTCTTAAGTTAGCTCATGAAACTACCTTGGAAGATCATCGAGAACTTTTAAAGACTCATGATAAGCTACGCTCTGAAAATCTCAACCTTGAGCAAGAGCATGAGTTTTTAAAGGCAATCAATGATGATCTTCGCAACAAAAGTTCTTCTTACATTGCCATGCATTTACTCTTGTCTACTTACATGCCACAAGTTAAATCTAACAATAAGAACAAGAAAGATTCTTCCTCTATTAGTAACAACAATCATGCTAAATCCAATGTTGTTGCTTCTAGTAGTTCTCTTGACTCCACTAATGTTTCTCTTAGCCAAGTTACTCCTGAGCAAGAAAATAGCTTATTGAAGGGAATTATAGAGAAAGGTGTTTACAAGAGCCTTGCCGGAAGTAAGCAATTTGAGGAAATTGTACGCAAGCAAGGAAGACATCGAAAGAATCAAGGTGTTGGTTTTGAACGAAAGTTCAGTGCCAATGGAGTTGAGTGGGAAGAAGATCAATATCCCAAGACGAAGTTTGTTCCTCAACAAGAGAAGTATGATCCTACTTCTTTCAAAGGAACACAAGCACAAGATGATCTTCCACCAGAAGACCACAAGCAAAAAGGCAAGTACAAGCTTCAAGAGGAAATTGATGCATTTGTAGAAGCACCCAAGGCATTGGTCATGTGGATTCCCAAGACTACATCAAGTTCTACTTCATCAAGTACGACTACAACTCCAAGGATTCCCATCAAGATGGTGTGGATCCCTAAGAAGAAGAACTACAAAGTTCTTGAGGGTGACTCCGCCAACATACTTCACTCTTATCATTTTGGCAAGGACAAGTGAAAACAAATTCCACATCTTGCACTAGTCCAAGGAGTCACAAACCCTCTTGTTGGTAAGACAAGGGACAAAGTAACCTAATGATTTGATGGACAACATCTTGTGTATACATCACTCTATGTCTATGGATATCCTTGCTTGTTCCTTGTGGGACTAACCCGTGTAGGTATTGAGAGTGCAACTCACTCCAAAGGATTGCTCCGAATGATCTACATCAACATTGAGCATCCACATCTTCAACATCTACATGAAATCATCATCGACAAAACCCAAGGTTAGTTCATCCCTCCTAGGGGGGCTATCACATCTAGGGGGAGCTTTACTCTAATCAATTGAGGTAAAGCAACTCTAATGATGTGAACACAACAATGCTTTATGTAAAATTGGTAACCCCACTTGTGCTTAAACGATGAGTATGACCCATGATTAAATGTTCTCATTTGACTCATAAGTCAATATACTCATATATAGACGACCTAGTCATCGCCAATTGTTTGATAGATGCTAGAGTGTTTGTGCATGCTTTGTCACATATTTCATTTCTCATTTTATTGTGTGAGCATGTTGAATGCATATTTTTGTCATTCGAGGACATCCATTTATTGCTTTGATTGTTTGGCTTTTCTCTTTTGCCAAATGGAAGGACGGGAATGCCTAAGAACTCCCTCTGGCTATATATGCTTTTCTCGTCTCAAACTCTATTCATGCTACATCACAAAGTTTGATCAAGTCAGATTCGAACTACTCTGTGTGAGGAGCACTCGGAGTCCCCGATTCGTCATAGACTTCAACTTCCAAAACCTCTTTGTGCATTTCGGTTGGACCGATTCATCCTTTTCGTTCCTACGGAGATCACTAATTTGATCTAGGTTTTCAATCTCGGTGCAACCGATTAGAACGTTTCGGTCACACCGAATTGCCGTAACTGCTTGCAGTTTTGCATCTCGGTGCCACCAAGTTGTTCCACTCGGTCACACCGACAGGGTCAGGTTATATATACCGAAGGGTCAAATTTTGGAAAAAAAATCCGAAACCCTTCGCCCGCGCGTAACCTGCTCTGCCTTCTTGGGTCTCCGGATCGTACTCTCGCCACCAGCGACCTCCCGCCGCTTGTCTCCGTCGCCGTCAACGGCAATCTGCCCCGCCGTTGCCGCCGTAGGAAGTTCACTGCCGAGATAGGGTATGAACTAGATCTTTGTGCTATTATTTAACTCCAATTCCTAGCACATTGCTTTGCCATGTTTCTTACCACGTATGAGATCATCCTGTCCAATGAAAATATCCCGTAGATTAGACTTGATTTGAAAATTTTAGGGTTAGGTTTCCGGCGAACTCATCTCGGACCAACCGAATTGTAGAAATCGGTCTCACCGATTTGGCTTAGGCCATTGTACATGTGATTTTTGGTGTGACCGAGAACTGAAAATTGGTGTGACCGAGTTTGGTTCTCTGTGAAACCCTAGCAGTCTCGGTGCCACCGAACTGTGACTCGGTCTGACCAAGTTCACTAGTTTAGGTTCCAAAAGCTGCTTCGGTATCACCGAGTTTACAAATCGATAGCTCCGAAATGCTTTCTGTTGAGAACTAAAACTAAGTTTTTGAGTCATATGTTTTGCAGAACTCATGTACTTTGTGATGCTCATATTCTCTACCTCATCTATAATCTATTCACAGGGTCTGCTCACAGTTTGCCTGCAAGATGTCCGATCGAAGTGACACTCGGAACAAGTCAGAAGAGCGGGTTCAGTTGAGTGAGGGCACTAGTCCCTCAGGCAGCTATGATTAGGGCAGCAGGAGCACACCTAGCAGCCTGCCAAAATAGGCTACCAGGACAAGGAAGAAGAAAACTTCAGATTCAGAGGATGAAGACTATGTGGTTGTTGAGGATGAAGCCACCTCAAGGAAAAAGGTGCTGAAAAAGGAGTATGGCATGGCTGCTGCAACAAAGCCTGTACTGAAAACAAAGGCTCCAGCAAGAAGGGTTCCAATGTCAAAAGCCAGAGCCTCAACTGCTGAAGCTTCCAAGCCAAAGAAAATTGACACAGGTGAAACTATTAAGTTCACCATTGAATCAGATGATGGTGAAGCAGCAGGTGATGGTAAGAAGAAGAAGAGGGCAAGAACCACTACTGCCAGAGTTCTTGGCAAGCCCTCAATGATGAAAGATTCTGAAGGAGAAAAGGAAGAGGAAGAGGATGTTGTACCAGCACCCAAAGCTGAGAAGCACATGGGAGATGCAATCAAATCGGGGGCTGCTCCATCTAAGCCCAAAGCTGCTCCCAAGGCTACTGCTCTAGCTCAGAAGCCTAAACCCAAGAGAAGCACTAGAAACATTTCTGCTGAGGAGAAAAACAAGGCCCCAGTGCCTGAAGCTGCTGCTGAAGAAGAAGATGACTCTGTTGTGTTGAGGAAGTTGAAGCCCAAGATCCCTGACCACAATGATGCACACCCTGTTGCAGAAAACATGAAAATTAGGAAGGATGCAGGACTGAGATTATGGAGACAGTCTGATCCATATGCTGTCAGGAGGAGGACTGTTGTGGACTATAGGTTTCACACCAAGGAACAACAAGACTTTTATGAGACAATCCTGCTTGACAAGAATCCCATAGTGTGTGACATGAGATGGATTGACTGGGAGTACATAAAGAAGAATGAAGATCACTATCCAGGTATATATGACAGCTTCAAGGCATGTGGAGTTGACACATTTGTTGCTGAGAAGCTCACCAAGTGGAATGATGAGCTCATCATGCAGTTTTACTCCACTGCCCACTTCTACCCAGATGGGTAGATCATTTGGATGTCAGAAGGTACTAGGTACCAATCTTCTGTTGAAGAATGGGCTCAGTTGATCAATGCCCCAGAAGAGAATGAGGATGACTTGGATATTTATGCTTAGAAGAAGAAATACCACAACACAATGGCCAACATGTACAAAGAGATCCCAGATGATGCTTTGGACACTCATAAGTTCGGATCGGTCCACTTTTTGTTGTCTGGTCTGCCTACCATTAACTGGATCCTAAGGCATACATTGCTACCCAAGTCAGGTGACCACAAGATGATCAGAGGACATGCTATCAACTTGCTACATTTGTTTTATGTGCCTCAAAAATTCAAAATCATGAGTCTGATTGTGGAGACAATCAAGAGGAGTTGTGGGTATGCCCCATAAATTCAGGAGCTCATCAACTCAAAGATGGGCACAGGCAAATATCTACTAAATAAGGAGCACCTGCCCATCTACCCTGAATTTGAAGACAACACTGTACTCATGACTGAAAATGAACCATCTTCAGCTCAAGCACATGAGAAGAGAGAGAAGGCAAGGGCAGAGAAAGCTGCAAAGATGCCAAGTGTAGAGGAGGCATCTCAGGTTTTCCTGAAGAGCAAGAAAGATCAGTTATCATATTTAGTCCAATCCACCTTGAGGATTGAGAAGGGCTTGGCCACCCTGAATCAAGACCAGGAGAGCTTGGAGAGGATTATAGAGACCAAATTCTATGATCTTGATTTGAAGGTAACTGAGATCCAAACTGCAGTTGAGCAACTTCAGGAGGAAGCGGAGGAGAAGAAGGGCAAGTCTACCACAGATGCTTTTGCTAGAGTGCCTAGAGGACAAAGATCTACTGCAGTGCCCGTGACAGATACTAGAGCAACAACATCAGCACCAGCAGCTACAGCTCAAGTGCCACCTCCAGCAGCCACTCCACCAGCTCCAGCTACATCATCTGAAGCCTTCGTCCTTGGAGTTCTCTCAACACCACCTCAAGAAGACCAAGCCTGAGAGTCGTTTAGCACTATGCATTTTTAAACTTTTTGGTAACTTATTGCCAAAGGGGGAGAAAAATGTATAGATCATAGGCTTCGAGAGAGATTGTTGCTTTTTATCTCTCTTGCTATTTTGGTTGAACTTTTTATTGTGTGCTTGTGTGATATACTTTATGTGCTTGTGAGATATTTGTTTGATCATGTGTTTGATCATATGCTACCCTTAATGCTTGTTGGATGATATTATCGCTTATATCCTTATATGATCATTCACTTGCTTGGTGATTAGTGCATGCTTTTAACCTCCATCATTTTGAGCGCTCCACCAAGATGTATGTGACATGGAAGAGTAACCCATGATCCTAACCGGGATAACATGAATGTATTTATTCAAAGATAATATCTTTTGAGTTCTGGCCCTCTACAATGCGGGATCCCTCAAGGACATCTTCAAAATACTGCTCGGGCATACGGTGCTCCTTTCCCGCGGGCGGTCCCTCAGTCGCGAGCTTGACGGCATTCATCTTCTGAAAGTGCAACTATCCCTGGGTGGTTTTGGTAATTCCTAACAACATATAGCTCATTGAGCTAATGCTATTTCAAGATAAACATTTCAGGAAAGCTCAATGATTGGCATGGCATAGATGAGAAAATTAGACCCCTCAAAATGCTGAGGACAAAAGGATTGGCTCAAGCTCAAAGCACAAGACTCTACATTTTCATTTTAGTGATCCAAGATCACATTGAGTCCATAGGAAAACCAATACTATCAATAGGGAGTGAGGTGTTGCTTAATGAGTTTCTTGATCAAAGTGCTTGGTGATATGCTCCAAAAACCCTCAACTACTTTCTCACATCCACATATGTGCCAAACCATAAGTCAAACTCGGCCCCACTGAAACTTTCTATCCGGCGCCACCGAGTTCAATTGACAAAGCCACTGCCAAAAACCCTAGTCTTTTCGGTCTCACCGATAGGGATCTTGGTCTCACCGATATGGGATTGTAATCTCACTGTTTCCCTTCATAACGTTTCGGTCAAACCGAGATGAGCGATCGGTCCCACCGAGATTGCAATGCAAACTCTCTGTTTCCCTTTCATAACGTTTTGGTCCGACCGAGGTGAGCGAATCGGGCCCACCGAGTTTGCCTGACCAACTCTCTGTTTGACTATTACCAAAATCGGTCTCACCGAGTTTGTGTAATCGGTCTCACCGAGATTACGTTATGCCCTTAACCTAACGAAATCGGTTCCACTGAGTTGACATGTCGGTCCCACCAAAAACCCTAACGTTCACATTTTCAACTAAATAAGTCCGATCGAGTTTCATGATTCGGTCCCACCGAGTTTGGTGATTTGTGTGTAACGATTAGATTTTGTGTGGAGGCTATATATTCCCCTCCACCCACTCTTCATTCATGGAGAGAGCCATCAGAACATGCCTACACTTCCAACATACATTTTCTGAGAGAGAACCACCTACACTTGTGTTGAGGTCAAGATATTCCATTCCAACCACATAAATCTTGATCTCTAGCCTTCCCCAAGTTGCTTTCCACTCAAACCATCTTTCCACCAAATCCAATCCTATGAGAGAGAGTTGAATGTTGGGGCGGCTATCATTTGAAGCACAAGAGCAAGGAGTTCATCATCAACACACCATTTGTTACTTCTTGGAAAGTGGTGTCTCCTAGATTGGCTAAGTGTCACTTGGGAGCCTCCGACAAGATAGTGGAGTTGAACCAAGGAGTTTGTAAGGGCAAGGAGATTGCCTACTTCCTGAAGATCTACCCGAGTGAGGCAAGTCCTTCGTGGGCGACGGCCACGGTGGGATAGACAAGGTTGCTTCTTCGTGGGTAGAGCCCTCCATGGACTCGTGCAACCGTTACCCTTCGTGGGTTGAAGTCTCCATCAGCGTGGATGTACGATAGCACCACCTATGGGAACCACGGATAAAAAAATCTCCGTGTCAACATTGTGTTTGCTCCCTCGAACTCCTCCCTTTACCTTCATATGCAATTGTTTTACTTTCCGCTGCTACACTCTTAGAATTGCATGTGTAGGTTGATTGCTTGACTTGTGCTAAGTTGCTAAAATCTGCCAAGAACTAAAATTGGGAAAAGGCTAGATTTTTAATTGGTCAAGTAGTCTAATCACCCCCCTCTAGACATACTTTCGATCCTACATCTTCGCCCACTGCACCTTGACACGGGCGGGGGCCATCCGTGCACCTTCGATGCAGACCGACTGCTTGATGGCATCAAGCCGAGGGCAGGCATCGACCAGCCGCTTCACGAGCCCGAAGTAGCTGCTGGGTATGCCTTCGGCGGGCCATAGACGGATTATCAAATCCTTCATGGCTAATTCAGCCACCCTATGCAGTTCGGTTAGCTGTTTCAGCTGATCGTTAAAGGGCACCGGATGCTCTAGCGCAGGGTATGGCGACCAGAACAGCTTCTCCGTTGAGCTCCCCTCTTAGGCTTGGAAGAACTCTGCAACATCAGCAACACTGCGCGGCAGATCCGCCAACGCTCCTGGAGAACTCCAAATCCGGGTCAGTAAGAGGTACCTTTTCTTCAGAAATTTGCTTTGCATAATAAAGGCCTTACCCGCCGCGATTTTCCTGGCCTCCTATATTTTCTGGAGGGTGCCCTGGGCTTCAACCCAGGCCTCTTGTGTGCTTTGGCGGGCCTTAGCAAGCTCGAACTCTTGGTCCACAAACTTGCGCTCCAAGGACTCGCATTTCTTTACGGCGTCCTGGAGCTCCTGCTGGACCTCCCCGACCCTTGCCTCGTGTTTTTCGCGGGCAGCTTGTTCCTTCGCCGCTCTCTTCTGGGCCTCGGCCAACACGTTCTTGAGGGATTCTACTTCGGTCGCAGCTCCTACGAAATATCATGATAACATGATCAACACAAGCAATTCATATCTTTCTAGATATGAATAGGTCATTGCATACCTTGCTTGTCCTCTAGTTGTTTTTTCACGCGGCCGAGCTATTCCTCAGCCTGCTCCAGACTCTGCTTCAGTTTGGAGACTTCGGTAGAATGGGAGGTCGCAGCCAGCATCGACGCCTGCTTATTGACATAGACATGTATGGTTAGTCTCCTGCGAAAATTATTTGATCCTCTGTCCGGCTTTTCTTTTCGAACACCGGACAGGGTCTCAGGGGCTATTGTCTATGCTATGATATTCTTTTTTGCATAATTACGTCACATACCTCAAAGCCTGTTAAAAGGCTAGCGCAGGCTTCGGTCAGTCCGCTCTTAGCAGACTGTACCCTCTCAATCACCGCACCCATAAGGAGGCGGTGTTCCTCCACAATGGAAGCGCCTCCTTCTTTCAAAGGAGGCTGCTTACCTGATTCCAGAACCATGCGGTTGTCTGGAATAGTATTCGGCTGGGGGCCTGATTGGATGTGGCCCCCATCGCCAGTTGCCAGGAGGGTCCGCTCCCCCATGTGTCCGGCAGCCAAGGTATCATCCTCTGGCGCTACCGTGACGGCCTCCTGTGCCTCTCACCGACCTGGGAGGGTCCTTCGGGACAACACTTCAGCATCGACCGTAGTCTTGGGGGAGAAGGCCAGCGGATTCCCCGAAGATGGGGATCGCTGGGGTCGGGCATGAGCTGGACTGCAGCGCTTGGTTCAACATATTAAAACCACGAAGCAAAGGAGTTGGGTATATATGTGCATGAGTGCCTTTGAGTACTTATGATTCGGCCAGGGGCTTATCCCTGGGACGCCACTCGGAGGTGCTATCAGTATCCAGCGCGGGATTATCTGCGGGGGAGACCCTCCCTCTCTTGGATGCCTATGCCTCCAGATTTGTGGAGGCCACCCTTTTCTTTCTTCCCCCCTCAAGGGGAGAATTGCTTTCTTCCTCCCCCTCGTCGTTCTCGACAGGGGAGGAGTGGGTTTGGGTTTATTCGGACGATGCGTCCAAAGTACCTTTACGGCGAAGGCCACTTCTGGTCTCCTTGGCCTTCTTCTTGGCCTTATTCTCCAGCGCATGGTAGGGCGCCGGAACCAGCATCTTCGTCAGAAGTGGGATAGCTGGGTTTTCGGGCAGCAGAGCCGGACACTAGATCCGCTTTGCCTTCTTTGCCCACCCCTGAAAAGATAAATGGAGAAGCTTAGACATCTTCCTGGAATGCACGGACAGAGAATACACCTGGTAATACATAAACTTACCGGACTGGATGGATGGGTCAGATTGTAACCACGGTCCTCGGTCGTCTTCAGCCACATCTCATTGGCCTTGAAAAGCACCTTTCAGATGCCTTCGTGCGTGGAGCCGAAGAACTATTGCAAGGGCTGGTGCTTGGCTGGATCGACCTCCCACAAATTGCAAATCCATCTTTTGAAAGGATGGATCCGGCGAAAAAGCATCACCTGGATCACGTTGACAAGCTTGATGTTCTTGTCCACCATGCTCTTGATGCGCGTCTGTAGCACTGACACTTCGCCCGACGATGCCCAGTCCAGGCCCTTTTTTAGCTAGGAAGTAAGCCGCATTGGGGCCCCAGACTTGAATTCGGGAGTCGTGGCCCAGGTGGTGTCGCGGGGCTCTGTGACGTAGAATCACTGCTGTTGCCACCCTTTGACACTCTCCACAAAGGTTCCTTTGGGCCACATGACATTGGACAATTTTCTCACCATAGCGCCTCCGCACTCTGTGTGTTGGCGATCCACCACCTTCGGCTTCACATTGAAGGTCTTCAGCCACAATCCAAAGTGGGGTGAGATGCGGAGGAAAGCCTCGCACACGACAATGAATGTCGAGATGTTGGGGTAGGATTTTGGGGCCAGATCATGGAAATCTAGCCCGTAGTAGAACATGAGTCCGCGGACGAATGGGTGGAGAGGAAATCCCAACCCGCAAACGAAGTGGGGGATGAATACCATTCTCTCATGGGGCTCCGGGGTGGGGACGAGTTGCCCCTTGGCTGGAAGCCGGTGGGCGATTTCCTAGGCCAAGTACCCCGCCTCCCGGAGCTTCGTGATGCCCTTCTCCATGACGGAGGAGGCCATCCACTTGCCCTTTGCTCCAGATCCGGACATGGTCGGAGTGCTTTTTCGGGCAGAAAGGACGGAATCTTGGGCGCTGAAGCTTGAGGACGGATGGGCAGGGAGGAAGAAGGCGTGTGTGAAAGAGGGGATCCTTATCCTCTTATAAAGGCAGCGGATATCAAGTGCCACCCCACTCGCCTTAAAACTCGCCTATTCCCCAAGGGTCGTGCGGACGGCACGGTGGGATTACCCACGCCTGTATTGATGTGAATCCCATGATAAGGGGACACGATCTCTGCTTCGATAAGACGTGCCAATGGAAACCGCATCTCGAAACATGGAGCGGGAGGCTAAAAAACGGTTCGAAATAATGACCGTGCAGAGACATGGCGTCTCACTACAAAAGATATCAGTAGATGGGACTTGTTAAATATCATACTCTTGGCGGCTGTATGTGGAGCTTGTTTTGCAGAGCCGGACCTGTTTTCTATGTTCGAGGACTACTTTGAAGTATTCGGACGAGGAACCCGCCTTGCAATGCCGAAGACAATATGCGCCGGACACATCGTCATTGAAGGCTGGTTCAAGGGCTACTGAGGGAGTCCTGGATTAAGGGGTCCTCGGGCGTCCGGGCTATGTGACGTGGGCCGGAGTGATGGGCCATGAAGATACAAGATAAAAGACTTCCTCCCGTGTCCAGATGGGACACTCCTTTGCGTGGATGGCAAGCTTGGCGTTCGTATATGAAGATTCCTTCCTCTATAAACCAACTCTGTACAACCCTAGGCCCCTCCGATTTCTATATAAACCGGATGTTTTTAGTCTGTAGGGGCAATCATAATCATATAGGCTAGACTTCTAGGGTTTAGCCATTACGATCTTGTGGTAGATCAACTCTTGTAATCCTCATACTCATCAAGATCAATCAAGCAGGAAGTAGGATATTACCTCGATCAAGAGGGCCCGAACCTTGGTAAACATCGTGTCTCCCGTCTCTAGTTACCATCGACCTTAGATGCACAGTTCGGGACTCCCTACCCGAGATCCGCCGGGTTTGACACTGACAGTTACCGTTACTTGCTCGTTACAAATTATCTTGCTATCAAACTACCTGTTACCGACTATTTCAGTGCTTGCAGAAAATACCTTGCTGAAAACCACTTGTCATTTCCTTCTGCTCCTCGTTGGGTTCGACACGCTTACTTATCGAAAGGACTACGATTGAGCCCTGCTACCTCTTGAGCACTGCGTTGGACTTCCTTGAAGAGGAAAGGATGATGCAGCAAAGTAGCGTAAGTATTTCCCTCAGTTTTTGAGAAACAAGGTATCAATCCAGTAAGAGGTTACGCGCGAGTCCCTCGTACCTACACAAAGCAAATAACTCCTCGCAACCAACGCGACTAGGGGTTGTCAATCCCTTCACGGTCACTTATGAGAGAGAGATCTGATAGAGATGATAGATAATATTTTTGGTATTTTTATGATAAAGATGCAAAGTAAAATAAAATAAAAGTAAAAGGCAAAGGTAATAAATAAAGTGATGGAAGATTAATATGATGGAGATAGACCCGGGGGCCATAGGTTTCACTAGTGGCTTCTCTCAAGAGCATAAGTTTCTACGGTGGGTGAACGAATTACTGTTGAGAAATTGACAAAATTGAGCATAGTTATGAAAATATCTTGGTATGATCATGTATATAGGTATCACGTCCGAGACAAGTAGACCGACTCCTGCCTGCATCTACTACTATTACTCCACTCATCGACCGCTATGCAGCATGCATCTAGAGTATTAAGTTCAAGAAAACAGAGTAATGCCTTAAGTAAGATGACATGATGTAGAGGGATAAATTCATGCAATATGATAAAAACCCCATCTAGTTATCCTCGATGGCAACAATACAATGCGTGCCTTGCTGCCCCTGCTGTCACTAGGAAAGGACACCGCAAGATTGAACCCAAAGCGAAGCACTTCTCCCATTGCAATAAAAACCAATCTAGTAGGCCAAACCAAACTGATAATTCGAAGAGACATGCAAAGATAACCAATCATTAATAAAAGAATTCAGAGAAGATTCAAATATTTTTCATAAATAATCTTGATCATAAACCCACAATTCATCGGTCTCAATAAACACACGGAAAAAGAAGATTACATCGAATAGATCTCCACAAGAGAGGGGGAGAACATTGTATTGAGATCCAAAAGAGAGAAGAAGCCATCTAGCTACTAACTATGGACCCGAAGGTCTGAGGTAAACTACTCATACTTCATCGGAGGGTCTATGGTGATGATGTAGAAGCCCTCCGTGGTAGGTGCCCCCTCCGGCGGAGCTCCGGAACAGGCCCCAAGATGGGATCTCGTGGATACAGAAGGTTGCGGCAGTGGAATTAGGTTTTTGGCTCCGTTTGATATTCCGTTTCTTCGAAACTCTGAAATAGGCAAAAAAAACAGCAATTCTGGGTTGGGCCTCCAGTTAATAGGTTAGTCCCAAAAATAATATAAAAGTGGAAAATAAAGCCCAATATTGTCCAAAACAGTAGATAATATAGCATGGGGCAATAAAAAATTATAGATACGTTGGAGAAGTATCAGGCATCCCTAAGCTTAATTCCTGCTCGTCCTCGAGTAGGTAAATGATAAAAACAGAATTTTTGATGCGGAGTGCTACTTGGCATAATTTCAATGTAATTCTTCTTAATTGTGGTATGAATATTCAGATCCGAAAGATTCAAGACAAAAGTTCATATTGTCATAAAAATAATACTACTTCAAGCATAGCAACTAAGCAATTATGTCTTCTCAAAATAACATGGCCAAAGAAAGTTCATCACTACAAAATCATATACTTTAGCCATGCTCCATTTTCGTCACACAAGAATGCTCTCATCATGCACAACCCCGATGACAAGCCAAGCAATTGTTTCATACTTTAGTAATCTCAAACCTATAAACTTTCACGCAATATATGAGCGCGAGCCATGGACATAGCACTATGGGTGGAATAGAATATGATGATGGGGGTTATATGGAGAAGACAAAAAACAGAGAAGGTCTGACATCTACGAGGCTAATCAACGGGCTATGGAGATGCCCATCGATTGATGTTAATGCAAGGAGTAGGGATTACCATGCAACGGATGCACTAGAGCTATAAATGTATGAAAGCTCAACAAAAGAAAACTAAGTGGGTGTGCATCCAACTTGCTTGCTCACAAAGACCTAGGGCACTTGAGGAGGCCCATTGTTGGAATATACAAGCCAAGTTCTATAATGAAAAATTCCCACTAGTATATGAAAGTGACAAAACAAGAGACTATCTATCATGAAGATTATGGTGCTACTTTGAAGCACAAGTGTGGCAAAGGATAGTAACATTGTCCATTCTCTCTTTTTCTCTCATTTTTTGGGCCTTCTCTTTTTTATGGCCTTTCTCTTCCTTTTTTTATTCCTCACTTGGGACAATGCTCTAGAGAATGATGATCATCACACTTCTGTTTATTTACAACTCATTGATTACAACTCGATACTAGAACAAAGTATGACTCTATATGAATGCCTCCGGCGGTGTACCGGGATATGCAATGAACCAAGAGTGACATGTAAGAAAGAATTATGAATGGTGGCTTTGCCACAAATACTATGTAAACTACATGATCATGCTAAGCAATATGACAATGATGAATGTGTCATGATAAACGGAATGGTGGAAAGTTGCATGGCAATATATCTCGGAATGGCTATGGAAATGCCATAATTGGTAGGTATGGTGGCTGTTTTGACGAAGATATAAGGAGGTTTATGTGTGAAAGAGCGCATAATATCACGGGGTTTAGATGCACTGGCGAACTTTGCACCAACTCTCAATGTGAGAAAGGGCAATGCACGGTACCGAAGAGGCTAGCAATGATGGAAGGGCGGGAGTGCGTATAATCCATGGACTCAACATTAGTCATAAAGAACTCACATACTTATTGCAAAAATCTACAAGCCATCAAAGACCAAAGCACTACGTGCATGCTCCTAGGGGGATAGATTGGTAGGAAAAGACCATCGCTCGTCCCCGACCGCCACTCATAAGGAGGACATTCAAAGAACACCTCATGTTTCTAGTTTGTTACATAATGTTTACCATACGTGCATGCTACTGGACTTGCAAACTTCAACACAAGCATTTCTTAATTTCACAACTACTCAACTAGCACGACTTTAATATTATCACCTCCATATCTCAAAACAATCATCCAGCATCAAACTTCTCTTAGTATTCAACACACTCATAAGAAAGCTTTTACAATTTTTGCATACCTAGCATATTAAGATTTATTTAAGCAAATTATCATGCTATTTAAGAGTCTCAAAATAATCTAAGTGAAGCATGAGAGATCAATAGTTTCTATAAAACAAATCCACTACCGTGCTCTAAAAGATATAAGTGAAGTACTAGAGCAAAACTATATAACTCAAAGGATATAAGTGAAGCACAAAGAGTATCACTACAAAAAAAACACTTCTGGGATGATACGTGTTTGTCACAGTAGGTCGCGTTTTTTGTCATGCATGTACATCCATAACAATTTTATGACAGAATCAAGATAGTCATACATGTACTGTCGTAGAAGTGTTCCATGACATTACCAAAATTATCATCACGGAAGTGTCCACTTCCATGACGATAAGTCACACGTCACAGAAGTGCTTTCGTCAAGGGTGACCGACACGTGGCATCCACCGTAACGGAACGCCGTTAAGTTATCGGGTCTGATTTTGGATCCGATAACCCGTTAACAGCCCTGACCAATGGGAAATTTCCATGTGTAAATTTCTGATTGGCCGAAGGGAACACCTGTCAGCTCGTCAGTGGGCCAGATGTCGCTCGTCCATTGGAGGAGACATGCCTATGATACGTCGACACGTGGCTGGGCCCAACAAGGCCCATATAGGTTAAAAAGGCCAGCCCAGTCAAAGGCCCGTAGAACTTAATCAGGTACTAGTGGGCCAGCCCAATAACCACCTGCTTAATAAAGGCCCATTTACGGGCCGAAGCCAGATCTGGCCCGTTAATTGTTCGCCCAATATTTGGGCCCATTTACGGCCCGAAGCCAGATCTAGCCCGTTAATTGTTCACTCAATATTTGGGCCCATTTGCGGCCTGAAGCCAGATCTGGCCCGTTAATTGTTCGCCGAATATTTGGGACCAACTACAGCCCAGTGACTTTTGGCCTGTTAGAGTCCTGATGTAGACATGGGCCCATTTCAGCCCGGTGTGACTTTCGGCCTGGGAATGGCCCGTGCTACCCATGGGCCATATATGGTCCGACGGGACATCGGATCCACTAACGGCCCGTGCTAAAGGTGGCAATAGTTAAGCCCAGCGTGACTTTGGGCCTGTTAAAGGCCTGTCGCGTAATTCGGCCCGTTGATGCCTGTACTAAGCTTTCGGCCTCTTAAAGGCCCATGATATCAGTGGGCCAGCTAAGGCCCAAGATATCTTTCGGCCTGGTAACGGCCCGTGAGCTAACTGGGCCCAAAACAGCCTGGTCTACATTTCGGCCTGTTGAAGGCCCGTCGACGACTAGTGAAAATTGAGGCCCAACATGCATTTTGGCCTGCTAAAGGCCCGTGGTTTCATCTTGGCCGTAATAGGCCAGTACAATATTCAGCCTGTTAATGGCCCAACGCTACCTGGGCCAAACTAAGCGCTGGGTCGACAAAAGGCCCAACTAAAATATAGGCCGGTGTAAGTTTGGGTCTGGCGCAATGTGTGAAGGCCCCAATCATTCGGGCGCAAGAGAGACGCAGGCCGACCCAATTGTGGCCCGCTAAAAACCTGGCCCGTTAGAGTCAAATGTTTCGGTCCGGTCGACTACATCTGATTTTGTTTCAGATAGCGAATGATGGCAGTAACTAGTAGGAATTAAGAACAAACCTACTCTATACAATAAAGAAATTACGGCATAGTAACTAAGAATAAACCTACACTATACAATAAAGGATTTAAGGTATATTACATCCACTGGGCATCGAAGTTCGCCACCAGTGATCATAAAGCGCAACGAAGAAGCAGATTACAAAAACTGGGCAACATTGCAGCGTAACAAAATAATACTGAATCGAGACCACTTCCAAGACAGTTCAAGAAAGGTTAGCCTTGCGAGGGAACTGATGCACAAGTTGCTGAGCAAGGCTGTGAGACCGGCCTAGCATGTCGGTCATAGCTTCCAGGTGTAGTTGTTTAGCAATGAGGTTCTCACTGGTGTTCTCCGCAATCTTTCTTAGAGATAGGACTTCAAGTCGAAGTTGAGTTGCAGAATGCCTTTCTGCTAGAACTTGGGACTGAAGAAGTCGAACTGATTCAGAAAACGAATTATGTGAGCTTGTCTGACTGTTAGTCTCAAGTAACTTGAACACTGCATCAAGACAAGACTTTGGGGTTGTCTCCCTATCTTCAAGATGTTTTGCCTTCTTTGCTGCAATATATGTTGGGTTTATCTCACAGCCTTCAGCAGACTTGTGCATGCCATCAGGCATATCACCCTGAAACAAAGCAGAGAGATGTCAGGTTTTGCACGTGTATAAACAAAGATGATAACTGTTCTGTCAATTCTATCCAATTTCAAATTAGAAAATAAAGAGTAAGTTCAAAATATCAATAGCATAATTTGGCATTGTTCATAATGCGGGGAGCTTCACCACACTACTGGATTACCATGTTAACATAGCAAGCATAGATGAAGGCCAAAGAAAATCATTGTATATATTTTGGATAATGTGCATGGCATGTTGTTCATATCATCAGCCACATCAGTAAGATAAAACAGGAGATGACAAGGTGCAAACGTGGGCTGGTTCACCACACACTGGATTATAGATCCACAAAAACAAGCATACATATAGGGAGTATTAAGTAATGTGCATGGTATGAATAAGGAATTTGGTTTTACAAGTAAAACTTAGAACTTACGGTTCTTACGAACATGCATTTTGGTAGAAACAACAAACTAAACAATAGTAAACGATAGGGAGTATAAGCAAATTAAACAACAGTTGAGGATAAACGCTTTAGAAGGACTGACTTACATT
The DNA here is from genome assembly GCA_904067115.1 of Aegilops sharonensis. Classification (NCBI taxonomy): domain Eukaryota; kingdom Viridiplantae; phylum Streptophyta; class Magnoliopsida; order Poales; family Poaceae; genus Aegilops; species Aegilops sharonensis. The sequence continues at coordinate 947,244,013 of LR880967.1, forward strand.
AACAGTTAACACCGGCTTTATAATGCCCTTCTCCATGTCAAGGGAAGGATAACTCAAGAATTTCAGCACATAATCTTCTTCATAAGCATTGCCTATACTCTACATTTTGTAGAGAGCAATTATAGATATGATAATACTGGAAGGGATAGAGGATAATGAAGATAAGATGCAGATTGATGCTACATAATCAATTAGCAATCCCTGGAAGTACAAGCATTACAGGACAAAATGTACTGACAAGAGCAATGGGCTACACTTCTGCACTGGCATTGTCTGTGTATTCTACTTGTTGGTAAGATTAAATATAGATCTGATCTTTTTTAGTAAATGGTGGGCGAGGTAGATAAGATGCAGAATGCTACAAAATGAACCAAACCCTCTTCCCATAATACAAGAGTGTTTTGAACACTGGTGTACTGTACAAAACATTCTTATATTATGGGACGGAGGGAGTAGCTGTTAATGTAAGTACAGTAGTAGACCACGTTCAGTCCTTACAAGAGGACTGCAGAGCTAAACCTCTTCAAAAGCATTGGGTTGATTCTAAATTTATGTAAGAGTCCATACGGATCTTATAATGTCCACCAAATGGCCGATTCCGAGGCTAACATGTGCAGTGATGCTACATAATCAAACAGCTATGAAAGTAAGTATGGTCATACAGGGCAAGAGGTACTCACAAGAGCAATGCAGTGTGCAGTATAGTTGCGAGATTCTATGGTCCCTTCAGAACGAATGTTCTTCTGCTAACAGTTTTCATACAAGTGAGACATTAAGGAAAATGCAGAAATGTAGTTCAAATTGTGATGTGATATCATGGACAGTACCTTACGCTGCAGCCGAGACCAATGTGTAATAAGATTATTCCAGTCACTGTCGGATAAATGTAGCACCGGAGACATTACAGAAATTTCGTTCAGAGGCTTGCCATCGAAGTGCGCTTGCCTCAGGTAGGAACGATACTTCATCAATGAGTGCTTGAAAAGCGCAACCAACCCTTGCTCGTCATCACAATCCAGTTTGCTCCTCGCCTATTTAAAAGAATGAAATCTTGTGTCTTCTGTCAGCAGAAACATATGCAGTAATGACCATGAATAACATTAGTACATTACTTATGGGTAAGTTGCGGAGCAAGACTGGAAATTGTTTTGTGTCTGCGGTATAATCTTTCCATGAAGGAAAGATGCGCACAAAGTTCCTGACAACAACATAAGCTTCGTCTTCTAAACTGGAAGAAATGGAACATGGGTCCTATTTGCTGCAATTGGGGCTCTCTCTGGTTCGAAAAGGGATTTGGCAACTGGATTTGGTGTACTCTTTGCTGGAATGGGGGTTCTGCGTCGTACATCTAGTGCTATGTCAACTGGCATAATCATATTGTTTGCTGCAGTTGGGGTCTGCTGAGTTGGGGCATCAGAAATGACCAGTGTAGTAGGGCTAGAGTCTGCTAGAGTTGGGGTATTTTGTGGGTCAGGTTATATTGCAACTACACCTAATGGGCTATTTGATTTATCAGGTGCCACTACCTTTTCCAAATACTTTGCTTGTGCTCCTCAACGATCAACAACCGCCCTGTTCCTTTTAAACGTCTGATACACAAGAACAGCATTTGAATGGATAAATATGGTATGATGACAGATGGAATATGTACTGAAAATGGATAGGCATGGCGTATTCACATACACGTTGTGTAAACTAAGCTAATGGCAGTTCAACAAAGTAGAAGCAATGCAAAGCATCAGTTGCAAGATATGTAAGAGCAATGTAACCTTGGAAAGTTAGAGCAAGTACCTTGATGGGTGAATAAGATAGGGCATCTTCCTCTGACTCCTCCACTAGGGAGCTACATTGACATAGGTCTCCCTCTAGCTCAGAATCACTGTTAGGATCATATTCTGAGCATGAATCTGTAGGTGGAGAGCCTTTGCATTGCATTGCATCCAGACTTGATTTCAGTCCCTTAATGCCAAGTTTGACAGCCATGGCATTGTTCTGCTTTATCCTTTTCATGCGCGCAAGCTCATAATTATTATGATGCTGTTCAGAATCTGAGATTCATGAAAACATAAAAAGTAGTCAGATTATCTATGGAATGCATTGTGGATTCAACTTGGAGAGTGTCTCCCTATAAACCCCTGCATATGCAAAGTTCACCTCCCCAACCGTGCTGGCCAGACCAAACACAGAAATACAAACCCCTTATGTCTCTATAACAGGCAAGCACACATTTTAAAACTGAAGTAGGAACATTAGAATCATATGAAATTTGTATTTGAACAAATAAACTAAGCAATTATGAGTGACGTAATGTTTAGCTTCAAGGGTGGAGTGTTGGTAGTGCGATACAAAGCAAGTAGGCAGATTGTATTCCATGTAAAAGATCGAAACCTATGTAAAAGCTGGAAATGACACTTTCTTTCTATACAATGCAGTGTTCGTTACCCACACATTATGGAAGAGATCACATAGAGAAATACTATTCACTCATGTCTACAGTTCCAATATTTAGAAACAGGGTGGTCCACCCTAAAAGAATATTGACAACAAATATAACAAGGCAAGCATAGATGTAATGAATCAATCATTTACTTGTGAGCTTATTAGGACAAGTATGCAGAATTGTAACTGCAGTAAGAGACCGTCGAAAATCTGAATGAAGAAGTTTGTCTAGCACTTATTGTTTGCAACTAATCGACGTGAATAATTGGATAATATATCGAATGAGTAAGAAAGACAAGTAAAATTGTCAACAAACCTGGCTTGCAGTAGTAATCTGGGTCAATGTCACTACGACCAACAATCCAAAATGACTAGTTTCTGTTCCGAGGGCCGGAATTTTGAAAACCCTATGAACTTTGGAGGTACTAAAGATTACCGAAATACATCTGAACCATTAAGTGTAGGTAACACTGAGCACACAACAAACCCTAATGACAGTCCTGCCTAATGAGTAATGAATCAATTAGAAAATGGGTGATGAGGAGTGGCTGCTGAGTGTTGAGGACGTATCTCAGGATAAATCGGGTTGGCTTGGTGGGTGCTGCACGCTTGAGCCCTAAACGGACTGGGAAGGTAGGCACGATGGCGCGCGCGGGCAGCGGTGATGCTGTTGGGCGAGCGGCTCCTGGCCTCCTGTTAGTCTGGTGTCTCCTCCAAGAGTCATGCCGTCCGGGGACGGCAAGTCGCCGGCGAGGAAGGCGGCTGAGGGCGAGTAGAGATCGGAAGCGCGCAGCAGAACAGAGGGGAATCGTGGACTGGGACGACCCAAAATCCCTGGGTGGGCCGGCCCACCGTGGGCACCCTGTAGAGATACACACCCGAGCGGCGAACATGCATTTTCGAAACTAATTTAGGAACATTTAGCTAACCAATTAAACAAGTCTGTTTTAATAATATCAGATTCGTATTTGAATAACTAAGCTTGTTTAGCTTGATGGGTGGAGCAGTGTTATTATGACACGAAGCAGGTATTCTGATCGTATAGTGATCATAAAAGGGGGAAACTCTAAGCATATTTTTTTAGCAAAAGAGGGTTTCGCCTTCGATTTCTATTAAAGAAACCACCACGGAACCAACATGATCAATTAAACCCTAAGCATGATCAATTAAACCGTATTATGGCTGTGCCATGGCAGATTTGAAGCTGCAAACTGGAGAAATGATATTTAGCATCCATTGTTTGCTTCGAACTAAGAACTAAATTCTAAGAGCTGAAAAGAAAGTAGAGTAACCAAGTTAAGATCTACTTTCTGGTTGAGATCAAAAAGTTGAGGAGATATCAAGTACCACCTCTCTTGCGGCGCCGTGTAGGCATCGGGGGTGCGATGGCTGTTGGTGGCATTGAAGCATATCTGCGACGGTAGACGGGTGCATCGGGAGATAAGTCCCGTTGCGGTGGAAGAGAAGGTCATGTGAGCGGCCCCGGCAAAGAGGACGACGACGCCGATGAAGCGAGGGGACTGGATGCAAGGCTATTGGTCCGTCGCCGTGGATGAGAAACGTCCATCTCTAGCAGTGGACGATGCGGTCTTGGTAGGCGCTCCGGCATGGTGGAGGACGGTGGCGATGGATGTGGTGGAGGACGGCAGCGATGGATGGGGTGGCGGACGGAGGCTGGTGTGGGGATGGGGTGTTCTAGCGCGGACGGTGTATGAATGGGAAAATGGAGGGAGAGGTACGGGGAACCATGTTTTTGGGATGCGCCTGTCTGAAATATGGGAAAGTTACGAACTTAGCCCCCGTTTAAAATTTGGACGTCTCGTCGGTTGGGGATAGGACGGTAATCTCGCATCTCGCCAATATTTGCCCAGAGCGATTTCGGGCGAGGAGAGGGTGGTTGGCGCCCACGGTGTATGAACGGGGCTGACGGATAGGGCGGTTGTGTCACGTCTGAGTGAAGTTACAAACCTGCCCCTATTGAAAATATTTGCCTACATCGATTTCGGCCGAGTCGAGTTTGTTTTGCCGCCCACCATGTATGAATGGGGAATGGAGGGAGAAACAGAGGTCTTTCGGACGAGCTTGAATCAAATGTGTTTTGCCAACCATGTTTGACACCCATCGTGTCGGAATGGGCTCAGAGGCGGTCGTGTCACGTCTAATTGAAGTTACTAGCCTACCCCTATTTAGAGCTGTGGAAATCGGGCCGATGGATTGTCCGTGTAATGGGTAGACAGTAATTTCCATCTCCCAAACACTTGGCTTCGGGCAGCCGACGTGGGAGTGGACATTTTGCTGCTTCTTTCGAATTTTGGGACAATAAGCATCCACGTTTACCCTGACAACTAAATTCGATTCCATTTTGTATTCCTATATGAATCTTTATAAATCATTCTATGTGTTTTTGTATATCTTCAAAAGGACGAGAAAGATGTATTCCACTGTCATATATGAATATGGTTTACAAATGCCGATACTCAATTTCAGAAACTAGAATCCAGTTTAAGATGAATTCGAATATTTGGAACACTTCATGTCCAACTCAAATGTCACACGCAGCATAATGTGTACTCCCATTTAGATATGTACTCAAGCGATGTATCAAGATTCAAATACCGAGTCAATCAACCAAGAATGTACAGAACTAACAGACATATAAACACTTATAGAGTATATGGATCAATAATATCAACTAACATATATAAGCTAGGCCGTTGTACTTTTTTTGGCTACAACAACATCCTTTTTTAGCCAGCATCTTGGCCCTTTCCGATGCGTGCCACTTATGGTCCATCTATACTACTACTTTTGCTGAGTGCACATTCAGCCCGATTGGCATATTTGTAGGTCTGGCACAGCAATCCAAATGAAATGTCTCCGAGTCTTATCAATTAATACAAACTTGTGCTCAAATAAAATTAAAAACCAAAAAAAAAAACAATTATTAGATGATCTCTAAAACAAATGGTTTGATTGATTACATGAACAGACAACACACAGGTTATTCTACTATGGAAAGAACATTTCACCTATGATTTACCAAGTAAGAATTTAATTTCCTTTTTTCCTTCAGGACCTTAACAATCTGGTCAGTCTCAGCTTGCTTCGTTTTGAAATCCACCAAATATTTAATGGTTGTCTTGAGTACTGCTTGTGATTGTGTTGTTTGCTTCCTCAACATGTCAACTTCATCTCTAAGTGCAGAAGCAGAATCTCTTTCTACCACTAGTTTAGCCTCTAGAGCATCAGCAGTTGGCAATTCATAATGCACGATTCGGCCGGTGCCACTGCTGTGGGATGATGCAACGTCCATGGGGACCTCGCTCTTTGATCTTGGGCTAACCTATTTTGCCACTAAAGTTACGATTGGATTCAGAAAAGTTGAAGTTAGCAAAACATCTCAACTAGGAGTTATAACAACAAACAAGTTATACAAATAAGGAATTAAAGAGTTTCAATTGGATGGTGAAAAGTAGTTATTAACATCATTGTAACCCGTTGTTGCAGCAGCAATGTAGTTAAACAAACAAGTAGATATTTAAGTTAAGGCAAACAGGTAATTCTTAACATTAAATATCAAACACATAGATTGGCAGTCTACAATATGATTAACAGGCTATGCCATTATGTAATCAGTAGCAAACTAAATTAAGCCAAGCAACGTAATTGAACAATTTTGCAATAAGTGGCTAACTAAAATTCCGAGAAGCAGGTAACTGAACTTACGCTAGTTCTTTGTATAGGCACACTGCAACTTCTTTTTCGCTTACAAGGTTGTACGAAGGAGTCCATGGCATCAATTGCTTGGATACGCAGTCCCAATACTTCTTTCTTCCCACACTGCATGGGTAAGTCGAATGGTTAATCTGGTAAGATGGTGCATCCTTGATATGTTATCTGAGGACGTGTAGTCAGACTAGTTGTAGCCAAACACATCACAATGGTTTTTACTATATATTTCATGCGATTAATTTTGGCATATCGAGATCTAAGCAATCTAAAATAGGATGAAAAGAATGGCATCCTTCACATTATTGGCGAACTCAGTTCATAGAAACAACCAATTCAACCATTCTGTGGGTAAATCAAAAGCGCCACTGGAATATTTTTCACTATCCAATCATACACGCAAAAAGGGGCGACGCCACCATAGGGGCTGGTACGGGCGGCCGCCTCAGGTGGCTGGAAAGTGTGCACCTAGTTTGAGTCGTCCAGGTTGGCCCACGCTAGTTTTGTTCGTCCCAACGCACGACCAGACAATGTAAAAAATGAAGAAAAATGTCTCAATTTGGATGGGCCAATAACATAAGTGCAAGGCAGGCCCTATAGCAGGCTCAGGCCCAAACGAGCGCCTCCTATATTGATCGACAGCAGGAAAACTCCCAATTCATTCGCTCCAGTCTCCAGTCTGGTTCGCTCCTAACCTAGCCGCCGCTGGACAGACCGACACAACACTTCCTCGCGCCCTCGTTGGAGGGCGGTCGCCGGGCTTCAAGCGAACGGAAGGACAAGAATATGAAGATCCAACCCTGGGGGTAGCCTGCGTGAGAGGCAGTGGTGGCAGCACGGGCATGGCATCGAGCTTGCGCAAACGGACAGTCGCAGCTTGCAAGAGTAGCATGCGCAACGAGTAGGTACATCACATCCCTGATTATATCTAATTCAACTCTTCAATTTCTGGCCAATAGTTAAACCTGACGGTGTTGTAAAACTGCTTGTATGTAGGGAATCTATGAGAAAATGAAACCAATTTCTACTTATTTTATAACTCCGCCAATCAATATTGAACTGACTGAATCTGATGTATCTAATCAAGTTTCCGGTGCAAACATACAAGCTCATGTTGTTCTTGAGCCCGAAGTGTCTAATGAACAGACTGCTAATGAAGGATTTGATGCAAACATTTTACATGCTCCTGGTGATGAACATATAGTGTCTAATGAGGGATCTAATGCAAGCATTTTGCAAGCTCGTTGAAGAATTTAGTGTCTAATGATGATCTACTATGTTGAGAGAGACAGAGATTTGCAGGCATTGATGACAAGCAAATTATAGTGCATTTTCATAGCTTGAGGAAACATCGAGGCCATCTACCAGAAATTCCCCGTATAATGACAACATATCATACATACTTTTCTAATCTTTTGTTTGAAACTATTGGCATACTTGTCCAGGATAGATATATTGATATGCAGTTTCCCCACTGGTTATACGTGCAATTACACTTCGATATTTTCAGCCAGAGAACGAATAATTCAAGCAGGTATAGACCATGTTTGTAGTCCTTGTAAACCATGTTGCATTTTGTGTTTTTGGTGCTTGCACCATTTAGTGTTTATAATCTGAACTACTTTGGATCATTAGCTGGTTTTCAAAGTGCATGTAGCTTCACATTTCTCAAGTTATGTTAATTTCCGGAGTGCAAGTGTCTTCGTATTTTTTAAGTTAAATGTTCGCCCCTGGTAACTTGAATTCATGGATCCGCCACTGCACACAAATCATACACGAATTCCAGTATGAATTAAATGAAATGCAGGGACTTACGCTAGCTCGTTGTACAGGCTCACTGCAGCTCTGCTTGCGCTTAGGATGTTCCATGTACAAGTCCATGTTACCACTTGCTTGGATGATCAGGCCTTGTGCTCCTTGCATCCCCCTCTGCATTTTTGACACGATGAATGGTTGATCAAATAAGTGGAATCGACCTTGATGTTGTACCGGAGGACAGATACTTACAAGGTTATACAGGTGTGCAGGATGTATACCAGATCCCGTAGCGCCGTCATGCTTCGCTAAAAAATGGATTTGCTTGTTTCAGATGATATATCCAGAAGAAATAAGAGTTAAAGTCAGAGTTGCATAGGCGTGTAAGATAAGAGAGCAGTGAAAGGATATCCAAACATCGTCGGAACAGTGCACAAGGGAGTGATGTGTGGATACCTAGTTCGGGCCGGCGTTTGGGCATGCTCGCCTAGCTAGAGTGCGGGTCACTTCAGAGCCGTTGAGGGTGATGCGCGGGCGTTGGCTGGCCGCGCACGAATGCAGATCTTGAGTGGCAGCAGAGCGCTATGATGCGGTGGACGAGACCGTTGGTGAAGCCCCAAAGGCCTCGGGGGGCGGAGGTGCGACGATGTGCTCGCTGAAGTAGCCCCGGTGAGCTGGGAGACGGCATCGGTGAAGCGCACCTGATACGGCAGAACTCGGTGTCTGTGAGGCAGGTCGGTTGCAGCGGCCGACGTGGTCGGTGGACCACCCGGTGCGGTGGACGAGGGCGTAGATGAGGTAGCTCCGGCGCGGTGGTGAAAAGTGACCGTCGTCTTCGGCGTCATCGTCCGACACAGAGGTGGGGAAAGAGACGGGACGAGGGGCGATTCGAACTTTGCTTGGGTTGGCGGCGAATTAGGGATTTGAGCAATCTGGGCGAAGAGATATTTTGTAGGGCTGGAATTGGGGCCTTCAGATATTTTCAATCCGAAACATGGAAGCGCGAACTTATTTTGTAGTCGTCCTTTTTGGGGGGTGGGGTGGGGTGTGGGGGAGTTGGGGAGGGAGGGAGGGGTGGGTGGCTGGGTGCTACGCGTCCGTCCGACACACACGACCACCCCGACAGGACTATGCTTCGGTGCCTTAAGGCACCTGACTTTGTGTCCATGACATGTGGGCCCAACAGGTGGCTGGCCCACATGTCAGTGACCCAAAGGCAGGTGCCTTTAAGGCATCGAAGCAGCGTCCACCCCGACATGACCCTGGTCTTCCTGGTGCGCCTACATTTGAGAATGCAAATGAATCTTCTTTCATTTGCAAACGAATCTGTATGTATTACCATGCCCATGTTTTGCTTGCAATGATTAGTCATTCGAAACGAGATACTCCATCCGTTCACTTTTGTAAGTCGTTTCAGACAACTTAAAATGAACTGTTTTGCACATTGTCTGAAATGTCTTCAAGGTCTTATAAAAGTGAACAGAGGGAGTACTATAAATTAATTAATGAGGGGTTATTTGAAAAAAAAACAAAATGGTACCCACACTAACGTGGATTAGTGTGTGTGTGTCACATAATTAGTTATTTGAATTAGAGTGTGTGTCACGTAGTTAGTTATATGAATTAGAGTGTGTGTCACGTAGCGATCTCCAATTCTAACATGGATTTCGCATTTCACTGTATCCATGCTACTTTTTTAATACAAATTCATATGTATATGATGAACACCATGGTAGTGAGAAAACTTTTTGATGGATTCAAACATATGACCTACAAAATAACACAACAAACTGAGTCAATGT
>LR880967.1:947261662-947322705 GCA_904067115.1 Aegilops sharonensis
TTTGATTGACGGGAGCAGGCGCGGTAGCAATTAGTGACGATGACTCCGCCTGTAAAAACCCACTGCTCCCTGATGTGAGAAGTCGTCGACTGGTGTTTTACCATGGTGAAAACCAAAAGATTCCCCGTGCCCTCCGCCTTCCCGTAGATTGCATTTCTTTTCAGCCGTTTCGCCCCCTTTGCTTCCTCTCCCCATTACTTCTACCTGGTGCCATGGCGGCACAACAGATCACGGAGTCCGAGGTGAGGCGCCTGACACAGGAGCTCCAGCCAAGGATGCGGAGCTCAGGGCCAAGGACGTGGAGCTCCGTGAGCTCAAGGAGAAGAGGAGTGCCATGCTCCTCAGTTATGTGCGGGAGTTCACGGAGCTTCAGAAGCGGCAGGCGTCCACCACAAAGATGCTCGAGGCGTCGGCAGCGTTGCTGCAGAAAGCGGGAGATACGATAGGCCATCAGGGGAGCCGGCTGGAGCGCAAGCGGGCCGATCGTGACGAGGTCCAGGATCGCCTCAGCCACTTGGTGAACCAAGTTGCCACGCACGTGTTGCGGATGCGCGATGCCTACCGTCGTGCCAGCGCGACGATGCCGGCCGTCGGGCTAAACCCGTCCGACCACTCGGTCGACTTCAACGAGTTGCGGCTTCCTGACCTGGTCTCCTTCTTCACCTATATCTCCGAGGAGCTGAGCCGTCTCCGCACGATTGTGGGGGCTGAGTTGGACAAGGAGGGGTTGCGGGCTGTTGTCGCCGTTGCCGGGCGAATCCTTTCAGGGCTCCGTCACCCGAATCCATTCATGCCATTGGACGCCGTCTTTGACGAGCTGCCTCCTGTCGACTGGGAGCGGGCTCTGCGGGCGGTTGCACCCTGCATAACCGACATCGTGCTCCTCGAGAAGCAGAGGTACTTCGATGGTGTTTAGGCGCCCTCTGCATGGGCATGTCCATGTTTCGGCGCAACATGACAGTTGGATCAAACTCAGACGGTGCAGATCAGTCATTGTAGAACAAAGCGTGTGGGTGTGTTTGGTTGCATTCTCATCTCAATATAGTTGTTTCCTCTTTGTGTATTTTTATCAGCCTACTAGTGTGGACTCATGCACCCTTCATGCACTCTGCAAAACACCCAAAAGTGGGTCGAGAAGGGAACTTTTGCTCCCATCGCGTGCACCCTTCATACACCCTGCCTAACACTATTCGTGCTTCATATGGTTCATGTTTCGTGGAGTACTGTAGCACCGTACTCTCCGTGCGTTGTGGACCTAGTTATGTTAACATTGATATCACCGTTCATTCTCGACCGGACAGTCGAAAAAGCGGTACTATGTTACATATAGGAGTAGTTGACATGCGCACAACATGATTTGTTATCGTCATATCTTACTACACTAGAAACAAGATTGTGTAGTACTGACGTATGAACCACTGCACATGCCTAGTAGTAGGAGCACTGTGTATGTTCAAGTGGCTGTCGTGTTTCGCACTCCTCCATCGTAAGAGTGGAAACGCTTGCTGTAATCATTTTTTTTCAGAATGAAAAACAATGGACACGCTCTACCATGGGATCCTCCTCCAGCCATGCACTAAATTACTTACTTTTGCCGACGTGTGGGACAACCAGCACCTGGATCCACCAGCCATGCACTAAATTACTCCGTAGTAGAGTGACGGTAGACTACCCCAATCGAACCGCCGCAGTAATGCCCAATGATCCATCAAATCACAAAACCCCCTCCTTTCCAGCAGTAAGTTGGACGGACGAAGCAACCATCATTTCACTCTTCTCTCTCAGCTTCCTCTCTTGAAGAAAACCCCCACTCGCTTCGCTTCTCCCTCATCTCGTTCCTCCTTTCACTCTTCTCTCTCAGCTTCCTCTCTTGGATGGACGCCGGAGCACCGGCCGACGTGATGTCTATGGCTCTGGCCAAAACCGTCGAGGCTCATGGTACGAAGAAACGCAAGCACCCCGTCGAGACTACCGCAGACAAGCTCAAAGCCATCGCCCTGTCCAAGCCCCCCTCTCCGGGATCCCTCACTAAGCAAGTCTAGGTAATGTCTCTTGTTGACGATCTTTTTCTCGATCTTGATCGTGTTTTTTCATCTAACACGCAGTACTAGTATTGGTAGTACAACTTTCTAGGTGATCTTGCATGTGATTTTAGTGTGCCAAATGACGGTTCTAAATTCCTCTTTTAACCAAAACATACGAGAGGTTGACACTAATTTCTTATAGATTACTTTCAACTACTCCCTCTGTCCCAAATTTCTTGTCTTAGATTTGTCTAGATACAGATGTATCTAATACTAAAATGTGACTTGATACATCCGTATCTGGACAAATCTAAGACAAGAATTTTGGGACGGAGGGAGTACTTTATGAACATCAATGCTACCTTTTAAGAGGGTATATTTGCCTCAGTAACTTGTGTTATGGATATTGCATGTAATCCCTCTGCTCTCATGCCTTTGAAGACATGTTCTAGTGTCTTTGTTCACTCATTTCTGTGCGTATATGTAGTCATATATGGAGTATAATATCGAAAATCATCTTATATTTCTGAACGACGGTAGTAATAAAATATTGTTTCTGTTTGAATTAGAACTAGGTCCGCGGTGGAGATGAAGTTCTCAAAGTCATGCCGTGTGAACTGGAAGACCTGATGATGAGTTCTACTGCTGAACTATCCAGCTGTTGTGTCCTTGTCGCCACGTGTCCTGAACTAGTGTTTTCCTGTAGCATTGTTGTCAGGCGTGTTCTCGAGGTTACACTTGACCACAACAATTTCCTGGTTGTGCCTTCGATTACGAAGGGTGTGATTCTTGTAAAGCTTCGCAACCAATCTGATGCGGCATGTCTTCATCATCATGTTTATGAGTGGAAATACCACTCTGTTAGGTTCTCTAAGGTTGACAAGATGGTGATGGTGCATGTAGACATCTCACACGAAGTCCATGGCCTAGTCAGTTATGCGGGGTTCATCCCATAGGTCGGTGGCAAGAAATAGTCTGCAGAGTTTAGTTAGTGCAACTTTGCTTGTCTGTAGTAAGTACTATTGTTCAGTACTTGATTTGTGTTTGTGAACCCTGTATTGTTTATTAGTACTGCCGCTTTTGGTGTGTGGTCAGTCCTGAGAATGGTCTATGTTAATGTCTGTCCACTCCATTCAGTCTGTATATTTTGAAGTATCCAGATCATATTTTTTGTGAGGACGGTTTATCAATTATGGTTACACTCCAATATCTGTATGCATTGCAGGGTTTATCGCACCCACCAGGATTTCCAGTCCCATGGATGTTCGGTCCATACGATTTGTCATGACCTTTGGACTGTCCTGCTTGTCGGAGTAAGGTGGGGCCCTGCATGCCACGCGTAGTTGGACGATCAATCTTCTGTTTACTACTTCAACATAGTGATTTCCTGGTAAGGATTTGATCGTGTCACATGAAGTAAATCTTATTGATTTACTGTCTAAATCTTATTGATCTAATGCCATGTTTTCTTTCTTTTCCTGCAATTTTATGATGCAGGTTTTGCCATGTGACATTCATCACAGAATAAACCGTTTGGTTTTTTCTACGATGGCTATTTTTGCAGGTTTCACTTCTTATGTCGTGTTAGTAACGAAAGCACTGTCCATCACTTATATTACTGGAAAAAATTGGATCAGTCTGTTGTCTGAGTACAAGCTGAATCCCTATGATTAACTGCAGTTTGGTTTAACAAAAATACCACAATTAGTCCTCCTCGCGTTTAAAAGAAATGAAGAAAAAAACTGGATCACGGTCACGGATCCTAGTCAAGTTAGAAAGCTGATCATAGCAGACCAGACACGATCGCCGCTGTCCCGCACAGATCGAGCACCGGCAGTTTCTCTAGCACTGTCAGCGGCAGCAGCTCAGTCTGATCCAGCTGAGGATTGGGCACCGACCGTGTCAGCAGATCAGTCTGATCTACCGGAGGATCGGGCATCGACACCGGCACCTGCTCCGACACCGGCACCAGCTCTACAAGGAGCACCATCTCCGACAGCAGAAGTGGCTTCGGCACCTGCACAAACACTTGCACTTGCATCTGCTCCAGCCCGTGCAGTTGCACCGGCAATAGACTGGGCTGCATTTCGCACTTCATATACCAAATCCTTACAAAAACCGACATGTCCACCTTCTTGGTAAGCATTGGCCGCCCAAGTGCTTCGTTCTTTTTTTCTTTCCATGTTGTTTCACATGATTAAATGTGTTGATCTAACTGTTTGGGTATGTCTTCTTGTTTGCAAATAGAGAATTCCTAGAGCAACGAGGGAGTCGTTCAACAATCCGGGCGACCGCGGCCAAGTTTCTTTTACCATGCGCAGCCTTGGTGTGAATGAACCTACTCAATATACCGTAAATACAAAGGATGGTCGCATGATGATTGATGCTAAAGGATGGTCAAGGTTCAAATCTAAATCACATATTGTGGTAGGGGATGATGTCAAAATCGAACTTTCTCGACAAGGAGAGCTGGTCCAAATCAACTTTGAAATTCTTCAGTAGCAGCACGCAACTGCTGAACTGATTTATCCTCCGAGAGATTTTGATGTAACAATCTGGCATGGTGAAACAAGTGTCCTGTGTGTATAAGTAGTACGACAGTATTATTTATCACATGGTATATCATTGATAGAATTGCAACTCTGATTGCCGGTTAGGAACTGTAGTTCGATTTCATTCCAACAGCTGTCGTGCTTTATTCAATTTTGTGTATTCGCCTTGCGATAGCATCTAAAACCAACGTCGTACCGATCGCTTGCAATATGAAAAGCGCTAAGGTAGAACACATGGGCCCCCAAACATGCAAGGTCGGCATGCGGCCCAAAGTCCAGAACCGTGAGCCTATCTGAGTATTATATTCTCAGCTGAACCCCCATAAAAAAAGCTGAACCCCCATAATGCCCGTGCGTTGTAGAGGGAGTATATTTCTCGGCAAGGTGAGCCTGTGATACAAAAGATTTGTATATTTCTTTACAGAAGGAGTATCTTTCTGTCAAAAAATATATTTATGTGTAACTAGTTACTCCTGTCTTTCTACTTCCTTTCGCTGATATGTGGAGCAACCGGCAACGGGGTCCACGTGCCATATGCACAAATTAGAGTGCACAACTTCACGGTAGACACACCCCGGTCGTAGCGCCGCAGTAATGCCCAATGAGCTGTCAAATCACAACCCCCCTTTCCAGCTTTAGCAGTAAGCTGGACGGACGAAGCGACAATATTTCACTGGGCCTGAATCCCCTTCTCCCTCGTCTGCTTGTTCAGAGAAAACCCCCGCTCGGCGATTGCATAGGGTTTTCTCATGGAGAACCAGGTACGAATTCTTCATCCATCCCTGATAAATCCAAGTCACTTGGTCACAGGTAATCCTAGGATGGCAGCCGTCGCCATTGATGCATTTTTCTTCCTACTGAATCTAGTGTGTTTCATTTGGAGTGCCCAAAGTGCGAGTACCCTACAGATTTTTGCGCCCTCGGTGAGACGCCACACTTGTTCCTTCTCATCCTAACACAGCATTTTGAAACTCGCACAGTATGTTCCTAGAATCCTCTTTTCTATCCGGGAGGGTGGGGTTTTTTTGAACATGTTGTGTTCTCATATTATTTTTCATGTAGTGTATTATTTGCTCTGCCAGAACACATGTACTCAAGATGCTCGGCCTTGCCATAACTGAATACACTAGTTTAATGGTCAAAGTGAAGACAAGCCATGGATATTACTTCCGAGTTGGGTTCATGAACCAAGAAGATCGCTGCTTTTTTTATGGCCGAACTTGGATAAACTTTCTCAAGTGTTACGGACTGAAAGTTGGCGCACGAATGTTGATGAAAATAGTAGAACCTGGTCTCATCTTCACTGCGATCTTCCACCCCGACGTTGTTCCAATTGTTCATCCATGTTAGTTTTGTATCTGGTTCTTGCTTGTTGCCTCGATTACTTCTTAATCCACCTATTCTGTCTAACTAATCACAATTTAACTTTAGAAGTAGCAACGAATCTCTCACGAAGATGCTACTTCTAACTAATATTTTCTTATAATTGGTGGCACGTGTAGGTTTTTTCAGAGTTAAGCAGTCTGCTCGTTTGTTACTCTGTAATAACTCAGCTGTTACTAATGGCACTGAAGTTGACTGGAGCGACATCCACAAGTTCCTGCACTTTATTAATCGTCTTGAGGTCCTTGTGGGGCGTTTCAATGGTGGAAGGGCACGTGGGATATGTATGCCACTGCTGCACTCATTGAACAGGTCCAACTGTGTCGAGAAACTTATGGTACGAGCTATTTTCTGTTATATATGTTGTTCATAAACTATTGCTTATACACAGTTTTACAGTTGTGATCTTCTTGAAACAGGAACTGCCGAGTTCTATTGTTCCTATACAGATGCCTCACCATGGTCGGGTCAGACTTGTGCTTGGTCACAACATGATGTTTATGTCGACCTACTCAATTCCCATTGGAGGTGAAAAGATACTTATTCATGGGTGGTCTCAAATAATGAAGGCCCGTCCATCTTGGAGAAAGGACAGAAGATTATGTTCATGCTTTTCCATGGCTCTAAAGCGAATATCCTGTTTATTGACCACGTTGCGAGATGAAGCCGCTTTCAGAAGGTTGTGGATGCGCGGGGTGGCGCCTGGGCCTTGTCCTGGGGCTTGGCGGCCTCACCCTTGGTTACCTGTAGGCAAAGTAGCACTGTTCGAGGCGTGCTTTGTACGGTTGAACCTGTATAAGTACTCATACTGCTTTCAGCTTTGGTTGTTAAGTGCCCCTACTGGTTTCAGTTAAGGTTGTTAAGTACTCCTGCTGCTTTTACAGTCTATTGTGTTTCTTCAGTCCAGTCTTCCACCAGCCGCCAAAACCAAACCAGCGCCGGCGGGGCTGCCTACTTCCGCCTCCCACGGCTGGCTGCGCCTCAGCGCAAGCATCGCCGCCCCACCGTCTCCTAAATCGTTAACGCCGACGTCCTCCGCGCGCTTTGGTTCGCTCGACGCGGCGCCGCCCTCTCGCGTTGTCAACATGGTCAACAAACAATAGGAATCGGCGGAATTACGTGGAGAGGATGAAAGTAGGGGCCCACCACGTCAGCGTATGGAAAAATAAAATGCTTCCTCCTAGTGTTTTCCTGACATCTAGGAACCACGACATTGTGAGCGTATATAGTCAATAGACAAGAGAACAACACAAGATTGGCTGACACGTGGGACGTAGCTACTCGAGCAATATTTTTTTGTTTGGTATTGTTGAGACGGAGCAGGGTTTGAACTAGGCTGTGGCCCGTCTAGCCCAGGCTGATATTTCATGTTCACCATGTGACCAGCCTAGCTATTTTTTCTTTGTGAAAAAGAGCCCAGTTTATTTTTCTGAAGAATACCCAATCCCGGCCTACTTATTTTCTACGCCCTGATGGGCTGCAACTCTTTCAAGACGCCTGCAAATCTTGAAAGTAATATGAAATGTGTCGTGGAATCGTCACGGCAGATCTCCTCTTGCAAGGACTTAGTCGTGGAGCCATCGCAACTATGAAGCTTAAAGGGGTTAATCGGGACAAAGGACACGAGAGGTTTGTACTAGTTCGGCCCCTTACGGTGAAGGTAAGGCCTACGTCTAGTTGGGTTGGTATTGCTTGATGTTTCGATGACCAGGGAGCGAGATACGCTATGCCCGGCTCTCGATGAGTTCTTTCTTGCCCTAAGCCACCAGCGGGTCGTCCCCTTATATACACGGGTTGATGCCCTGCGGCCTACAGAGTTCGGCCGGCTCATAAAAAGTGTCCGGCTCGGTGACTAGTTAATTCTACCTTACGATACAAGTCATGCCATCATCGCGGTTTACCACTACGGGCCTTAAGTCGCCTGTGGGCTTTAGACCCTTTATTGAACCACCATCTTCACGCTTGGTATTGGGCTTCTTCTGATGAATCCCACTTTGCGTAACCCTCATGGGCGGCTTACACAAATAGTTATATCCCTAACATTAGGCCCCATATTGATTTGAACCTTTTCATGTCAATCTTAAAATACCTTAAAAATAAACCTTCAGTCTTCTGTCTGTTCAAAGGTTTTAACCTGCCGTGACGTCATCCTCTGGATCCGGGTTAACCCGCCGTGATGTCATCCTCAATTAAATTCATATTTTATTCCGTCATATCCTCCAACGGATCTTTTGCCTTTACTGACCATTCTGAAAACCGAGGCATCGGGGCCACTGGATAATGATGTTGGCCTCCTTGTTTTTCGCGCTGTCTCAGTCGGCTTTCCCTTATAAATGAGTACGACCTAGGTCTTTCCCATTCTCCTTCTTCGGTTGTCTTCCTCCTCGCACTGTTTCTCTGCCGCTCGAGCTCTGCCGCCACCGCCATCGCAAATCTCCTTGTCTTCTCCAACTCAGGCCGCTGCATCAACCTGACTTGACCAGAGAAGCGCGACGGACCCCTGCAACAGCTCTGCATCCGTAAGTCCTTTTCTTTACCTGCTTTCAGATCTGCATTACGGCCTCCAGAGTGTGTCGGTGTTCATCGCCGCCCGTTGTAAACCCTTGATAATTTTCCCCTCCAGTGCTCCTTTTTGATCTTTAGACAGTTAGAACTACTGCGGTGGCTGTTCCGCACCCATCTTGAGTAGAAACAGATCTCATTTTCCTTGTTTAAAGGCCTCCTTTGAGTAGATGAACTTATCTGCACTGGTTTTTAGGTCTAGAAATTTTTCTTTTCAGAGCAACCGTTTGATCCAAAATAATTCTGTAAACTGTGAAACCTGTTTGTTCCACACTTAGCCAAAAACTGCATCTGTTGAATCTGTTTAACCATGGTAGCCCATACGGCCGGTTAAGACAACACCGGTTGTCAGCCTTGCTTGTTCTGGCGACTTAAGAAAATTTAAGTGCCTTTGATACCTGTAACAGTTTAAATATTACTGCATAGTTACCCATATGTCATCAGGCCCCTTGTTAAGCCGCCATTTTGAATAAACTTAAAATGCTTTCCTCCGGGTTAAATTTGAACCGGAACTTCTTATTTTTTCATAGGCTTCAATTTATGCAATGGCACCCAAGGCTCCCGAAGCTCCTTTGACCTACAACTGGGTCAAATCCACTGTTACAGAAAGCACTTTGTCTGACTTTGTGAAATCCGGCCATCTTCCCAAGAGAGAGGTCATGTCTTATCGTGCTCCTAACCCGTCAGAGGAGAAGCCTCAACCCAAGGAAGGGGAGGTGATCATGTTTACTAATCATATGAATCGGGGCTTCGCTCCACCCGGTTCAAAATTCTTCAGGGTTGTTTTACATTTCTTCGACCTCAGACCTCAAGACATCGGGCCCAATCCCGTGTCAAATATTTGCAACTTCCAAGTCTTCTACGAGGTGTACCTTGGGGAAGAACCCAGCTTACTTTTATTCAGAGAATTGTTTTACTTAAACCGGCAGAACGAACGCGCCAACGGGCCCAGTCTGGAACTTGGTGGCATCTCGATTCAGCGACGGAGAGACTGCCTTTTTCCTTATGCTGAACTGCCGAGTCATCCCAAGGATTGGAATCAGACGTGGTTCTACTGCCAGGATACTTCTCCGGCTGACGAAAATCCTCTACCCGGCTTCCGCGCCTTGCGCATTGAATCCAACCACCCGCTGCGAGATAAACTGACTGTTGTTGAACGTCTGCCACTTGCTCCCACCATAAGCAAAATCAAAGCTCTTTTGGGAAATGGCTTGGATGGCATTGACCTGGTTCGAGACTGGGTCGCTTGGCGAGTGATTCCATTAAGCCGCCGCCCCGGCTTAATGTGCACTTACTCTGGCGAGAAGAATGACCCACTGCGTCATAGCCCTGACGACTTACCAGATGATGTGGTAGAGGCTACGACTCAGACGTTGCTGAAAGAGGGCACGGTGACTAGTAATGCCTTTGGCTTACTTCCTTTCTGCAAGAAGAACCCGGCCCCTGCAGTAAGCCATCAATCTCAATGAATACTCTTTAGTATATTACACCTTGCTTTACTCATAACTCCTTATCATTTTTCACAAGCCGATGATAACTTCTGGAAGGTCAAGTATAACCATGAGGCGGCCAAACAGGCGAGAGCGGCAAAAAGAGCAGAAAGGAAAGCCGCCAAGACTGGAACTTCGAAGAAGAGGAAGCCAAGCGCTTCGGATATGTTTAAGCTTGATAGCACTGATGAAGATGAAGAAGAGGTAACTTTTAACTCCTTTGACTCTTTATCATAACTTTGCTGACCTTAAATCTTTTCAGGAGGATACGGGGAACAGCCAAGCCGTCGAGGAAGAGGTAACTATAATCTCCTCCGACTCCAAGCCCCTGCCGCGTCAGAAAATTCGAAGAGTAACCCGGAAAGTAAGATGTTCACATCCTTTGGCTTACCAAGATACTCAATTTATTTTGAAGCAACAACAATTTGAAAGTCGCAGGCAGACCCGGACCAGCAAGGATATAGAGCTCCCCTTCGGCTTACCTGACGTAACCAGGAAGCATCGGGCTGAGGTTATCTCCGATTTACATTCTGTTTACCCTTTGGCGGGCTTAATTCATCAACCTCTCAATCCATCTGACTCCAATTATCAGGATACCTCTCCTTCCTCCGGCGAGTCTATGCAATCTAACATGCCGGCTTTCAAGACTGCCCCTGGGTAATATAATTTTGTTTTCCTTATGATTTTACCTTACTCATATCTTTGCACTCACCCTTCTGCTTTGTCCACAGCGTGCAAGTGAAGCCTAGTAAGAGGGCAAAAAAGAGTAAACCGTCCCAACACCCGGTCGTGACTGAACTGGAGCTTGGCACAGCCACTCCTGATAGTTCTACCCATCATCCACCGCCTGAACCAGCCTCTGACATTCCAGTGCCAACCTCTGATCCACCCGTCGAAGATACTCTCAATAGCTCTGATAACCCGAAAGCTCCTAGCCCGACCAAGACAATTGATCCAGAAGTTGAAATACTGAAGACTCAGTTTGTTGAGCCGGGTCAGCCCACAGTCCTTGCGAAGTGCTCTGCCAAGGAGGAACTTTTTGAGCGCCGAAAGGCCAAGTTAGACATTGCTGACTATACTCATTTGAGCATTGGAGATATAATCTCTGGCTATATCAATCAAGTACATAGCAGCCGTGACCTGGAGATTAACATGGTGAAGCAAATACAGGACAAATCTGAGGCATAACTTATGCTACTTTCCTTAATCATACTTACTGTATCAGCCCCCAAGTCTATTGCTTATGAATAAATATGTTGTAGACTTAGAAACCTGCCTAGCACTGCTTTGTCCGGTTTATAAAGAAGATATTTAACCCGGTTGTAACATGATACCTTGAATCTGCAATACACATTAGCCCCCAAGTGTCAAGTATCTATGCTTGCAATGTGCTTGGGACTTAATTTCCATGAACCGGCATTGTACATTAAATTTCTTAAGCATACATTAGCCCCCAAGTGTCAAGTACCTTTGCTTGGAAAGTTCTTGGGACTTAATGATATCTTTCCATGATTCTGACTATAACACGGCATCAATGCAGGCCACCACAAGTCAATTTGAGTCGGAGATTGCTGACCTGAAGAGCCGCCTGGCAGCTCAAGAACTTGAACTTCAAAAGGCCAACTCCAAATTTGAATTCAGCGTCTCTAAACAAGAGAAGTTGAAAAAGAATTTTTATGCAGACAAGAAGATCTGGGCTGATGAGAAGGCCTCACTGGTGACCCGGGCCGAGACAGCAGAAACGTCACTTGCAGAAGTAACAGCCGAGCTGTCCGGCTTAAAACGCCAGATATCTCAAATGGTCTCAGCAATCTTCGGTAAGTTACTATATATAACCTTGAATATTGCAATCCTTCCTTTGATGACTATTTTAATTGTCATCTCTGGCTCACCTTATGTTTATGAACGTAGGCCCCAGGAGTACAAACCTCAAACAGAACATGTTGATCAAGTTGAAGGCAGTTTACACTCTGGTGGAGCAACTGTACGCCGGGTCACAACGCGCTTTGGCTGTTGTGGCTTTATCAAATGACGTTCCCCATCTCCTGCAAGATGTGCTAAAGCGGCTTGCCGTGCTACCCCAGCGGATCCAAGAGCTAAGACGGGCATCTGCCAGAGCCGGGGCTATAGCTGCCTTGAGCCGAGCCAAGGCGTTGCTTCCAGAATTAGACCTGGCAAACGTTGCTCTTGGATATCCCAGCTTGAAGGAAGACAGCTCTTCATTCGACGAAATAGACTTTACTGCTTGTGTGAAAGTCGTACGTCCTGTTGCTACTATCATTGGGAATTATTTTGACCTTACCAAGTATCAGTCGGGCTATGACAGCGAGAACCGGAGAATTCCAACACCTCACTATGATGACGTCAGCCTGATCCCTCCAACTCGTAAGCACACTTTTGCCCCTGAAGTTGACTCAGCCGATTTAATAGATGATGAAGCTGAGTTTGAAGCCTTTAGCGGCATTGACTGGGCCTCGTCAACCTTCCAGGACAGGGCAGCAGACGGAGAGGCGGAGAAGGATAACCCGGAATCTTCAAGCCCACCAAAGAAGTGAACCGCCAGGCGTTTATCACTTTGCGAAAACAATGCTTCATTATTCAGACTCGGGATGTCTTGTAATAGGGTAGAAAAACCTCTCATCTTTTGTCATGCCTTCGCGCATGTTTGTGGCGCTTAATACTTTCGTAAGCCGCCATCACTATATACTTCCAGCTTATGTTGATCTTTCCTTGATGTTAAAGACTCGCTTGCCTTATCCTGCATATAAAACAAACAGAATTCCCTTGGCGTCTGCGTTCTTTTCCGGTATTCTCGCCGGCTTATGTGACCCAAATCATGAGAATGAGTTTAACTCCTGAAAGTTGGCACATATAATGTTCACCTGGCCGTTAATAGTACTTACTTTACAACGTATAATGAATAGTAAACTGAATTTCAAAGGCCTCTGATTCGAATACGATCAGTGAACCGTTCCAAAGGGGTTAAGCTAAGATTCGGATACGATCATATAGCCCCCAGTGGCTTTGGCGATGCCGATCAAGTGGGTATCGACAGTTATGTTCTCTTTGGTTCGAACACGACCTATGTTTGAACAGGAAGCCCCAAGTGGCCATAAGAGTTGTTTAATGACGTTGATTCGAATACGATCCATGTCAGACCCAAAGAGGTTAAGCTATGATTCAAATATGATCAAGAAGCCCCCAATTGGGTTTGGCAGTATGCCGATCAAGTGGGTATCGACAGTTATGTTCTCTTTGGTTCGAATACGACCTATGTTTGAACAGGAAGCCACCAAGTGATCATGGCTAGATTCAGATATGATCATAAGACGGACCAAAGGGAAAGCCGGATTCAGATATGATTCGCTCCCTGTTGGTTGTTTCCACCACCTGATAAAGAAGACATATAAATCTTTGAGGGTGAAAAGGACAGAGGTCCTGCTTTATTGCTTTATATAATATATACAGTTTTAAAATCTATACATCTTGAGGGCCGGCGGCTCAAGTATAGTAAGGCCGAAGATGAGCAATGTTCCACGGCCGGCGGGTCTCTTCCTCCGACTTACGTGAGTCTTTGTGCTCTCGAACATCGATGAGGTAGTATGACCCGTTGTTCAGATTCTTGCTGACCACAAAGGGTCCTTCCCAAGGAGGGGATAGCTTGTGCATATCAGACTGATCCTGGATGAGCCGGAGCACTAAGTCGCCTTCCTGAAAGGCTCTGCTTCTAACACGGTGGTTGTGATAGCGACGCAGGTCTTGCTGGTAAATCGCCGAGCGGGCTATTGCCAAGTCTCGCTCCTCATCCAACAAGTCAAGTGCATCCTGACGAGCGTTCTCGTTATCAGCTTCAACCTAAGCCGCCACGCGGGGTGACTCGTGTCGGATGTCAATTGGCAGGACTGCCTCTGCTCCGTACACCATGAAGAAAGGTGTATAACCTGTAGATCTGTTAGGCGTAGTGTTAATGCTCCACAGTACAGAGGGTAGCTCCTCCACCCAACAACCCGGAGTTCGCTGTAAGGGGACTAAGAGCCGGGGTTTACTACCCTTCCGGATCTCCTGATTAGCTCTCTCTGCTTGACCATTGGATTGAAGATGAGCAACAGCCGAAACATCAAGTCGGATATGTTCTCGTTGACAGAACTTTTCCATGGCACCTTTGGAGAGATTAGTGCCATTATCAGTTATGATGCTGTGTGGAAAACCAAAATGAAAGATCACCTTTTTCATGAACTGAACCGCCGTGGCTGCATCACACTTACTGACCGGCTCTGCCTCAACCCACTTTGTAAACTTCTCCACTGCCACCAGGAGGTGTGTATTTTTATCCTTAGACCTCTTGAAAGGTCCAACCATGTCAAGCCCCCAGACTGCGAACGGCCAAGTAATTAGAATCATCCTCAACTCTTGAGCCGGCACATGAGCTCGTCATGAGAATTTTTGACATCCGTCACATTTGCTAACCAGATCCTCCGCGTCAGCATGAGCCGTCAGCCAATAGAAACCATGACGGGAAGCTTTGGCAACAAGAAATTTTGAGCCGGCATGATGACCACAGTCTCCTTCATGGATCTCACGAAGTATCTCCTGACCCTTTGTAGGCGACACACATTGTTGAAACGCTTCAGTAACACTGCGGTGATGTAACTCGCCATGAACAATCGTCATAGATTTGGATCGCCTGATGATTTGTCTCTCCAAAGTCTCATCCTCACGCAACTCTCCCCGGGTCATATAGGCCAAATACGGCACTGTCCAATCCGGGATGACGTGTAGGCTGCCACCAGCTGTGCCTCCGGGTCTGGCACTGCTAGTTCTTCCTCCATAGGTATCTTGACAGAAGGATTATGCAGAACATCGAGAAAGGTGTTAGGCGGCACCGGCTTACACTGAGATCCCAGCCGGCTTAAAGCATCAGCCGCCTCATTCTTCCTTCGATCAATGTGCTCCACTTGATAACCTTTGAAGTGCCCAGCCATAGCATGAACTTCACGACGGTAAGCCGCCATTAAGGGATCTTTAGAATCCCACTTGCCTGATACTTGTTGAGCTACAAGATCTGAGTCACCCAAACACCTTACCTGACTCAAATTCATCTCTTTGGCCATCCTGAGACCATGGAGTAAGGCCTCATACTCAGCTGCATTGTTAGTACAAGGAAACATAAGCCAGAGCACATAAAAAAATTTGTCACCTCGAGGGGAAGTTAAAACGATTCTAGCCCCCGAGCCTTCCAACTGCCTGGACCCATCAAAGTGAATAGTCCAATATGTGTTATCTGGCTTCTCCTCAGGTGCCTGCAACTCACAGTTATAGGATTACCTTGGAAGTACTGTTTCAGCTTCCAGCTTGCCATAAACACTCCGTAAACAAGCTTCTGCCAATGCGGATACCTTTGCTTGGACTCTATGAGCACCTCACTGACGTAATAAACCGGTCGTTGAACCGGATGCTCCTTGCCATCCTCCTTACGCTCCACCACGATGGCAACACTGACAGCTGTGAGTTAGCAGCCACATATAACAGCAATGACTCTTTATCAATGGGAGCCGCAAGGACCGGCGGCTCAGGCAACTGTCTCTTTAAATCTTCAAAGGCAGTATTAGCAGCATCACTCCAGACAAAAGTGTTTGTTTTCTTCATCATCTGATACAGCGGTAGGGCCTTCTCACCTAACTGACTTATGAACCGGCTTAAAGCGGCAACACGACCCGCCAGTCGCTGACCATCATTGATGCACGCCGGTTTAGCCAAAGAGGTAATTGCCTTGATCTTCTCCGTATTAGCTTCAATGCCTCTGTTTGAAACCAGGAAACCCAAGAGCTTGCCTGCAGGTACACCAAATACACAGTTTACCGGGTTAAGCATCATCTTATAAACCCGGATATTATCAAAGGTCTCTTTCAAATCAGATATCAAGGTTTCCTTCTCTCTGGACTTCACCACGATGTCATCCACATAAGCATGAACATTGCTCCCAATTTGATCGTGGAGACAGTTCTGTACACATCGCTGATAAGTCGCCTGAGCACTCTTGAGCCCAAATGGCATAGATACATAGCAGAAGGCTCCAAACGGAGTGATGAACGCCGTCTTCTCCTGGTCCTTAACTACCATTTTGATCTGATGATAACCAGAGTAAGCATCCAAAAAGCTCAAATGCTCGCAACCCGCCGTAGCATCAATGATTTGATCAATATGGGGGAGAGCAAAGGGATCAGCCGGACAAGCCTTATTTAAGTCCGTGTAATTCACATACATCCGCCAGGTGCCGTTCTTCTTGAGCACGAGCACCGGGTTAGCCAACCACTCCGGGAGAAAAACTTCCACAATAAACCCAGCCGCTAAGAGCCGGGCAACTTCCTCTCCAATAGCTTTCCATCTCTCTTCATTGAACCGTCGAAGAAATTGCCTGACCGGCTTATACTTCGGATCAATATTGAGAGTGTGCTCAGCGAGTTCTCTCGGTACACCCGGCATGTCAGAAGGTTTCCATGCAAAGATGTCCCGGTTCTCACGGATGAACTTGATGAGCGCGCTTTCCTATTTAGGATCCAAATTGGTACTGATACTGAACTGCTTAGATGAATCGCCTGGAGTAAAATCAACAAGCTTTGTTTCAGGAGCCGACTTAAACTTCATCGTCGGGTCATGCTCGGTGGTTGGCTTCTTCAGAGAGGTCATATCCGCCGGGTCAACATTTTCTTGATAATACTTCAGCTCCTCTGTTGCACAAACAGACTCAGCATAAGCCGCGTCGCCTTCCTCACATTCCAGGGCTACCTTTCGACCTCCATGCATGGTGATGGTGCCCTTGTGACCCGGCATCTTAAGCTGCAGATAAACATAACACACCGTGCCATGAACTTGGCATAAGCCGGCCGACCAAACAGAGCATGATATGGGATCTTGATTTTGACCACCTCAAAAGTTAATTTCCCAGCTCTAGAATCATACTCATCTCCAAAGGCCACTTCCAGTTTAATCTTGCCAACTGGGTAAGTCGACTTACCAGGCACCACTCCATGAAAGACAGTGTTGGACGTCCTCAAGTCCTTATCAGTCAATCCCATGCGGCTGAAGGTCTCATAATAGAGGATATTGATGCTGCTACGTCCGTCCATGAGTACCTTAGTGAATTTATATCCACCAACCTGAGGTGCTACCACCAAGGCCAACTGACCCGGATTATCAACCCGGAGGGGGTGATCTTCCCTGCTCCATACAATGGGATGTTCTGACCACCTTAAATAACGGGGAACCGCCGGCTCAACAGAATTCACGGCCCTCTTATGAACCTTCTGGTCACGTTTGCACAAATTAGTGGTGAACACATGATACTACCCACCATTCAGGTGCTTCGGGTGGCTTTGATAACCTGACTGCTGCTGCTGCTATCCCCCTTGACCAGACTGCTGTTGATTATAGCCGCCTTGATTTCCTTGAAAGCGGGAACTTGAACCGTCGCCCGGGCCATGAAAGCCGCTGGCTCCTGATCCGCCGCCCGACCCATGATTGCCATCAAACATGTTGGAATTCTTGAAAGCCTTCATGTCGCGCAGTCTTTCCATAAGTGAGTGGTAGGTCGTTCTCGGGTGTCGTGTCTCGGGCAAGGCTCATTGAGTAACTGCTCAAGAGATGGGCCTGAACCGCCAGACCGAGGGGGCGGCTTGCCCTTACGTCTTTGATTGTTACCCTGTGCATTGGCGTTGGCTACAAACTCCAGGTTACCCTCAGCCTTACGCTTATTGCCTCCTTGATTCGTCGGGTTATGCTGCTGACCCTTTCCATTACCGTTCTTCTTTCCCTTCCCTGTCTTTTTCCTCATCAGACGCGGGATCCTTGGTACTATCAGAATCAGCGTACCCATATCATTGCAATCACACTTAAAGCGCCCCAGTTTCTGTCTCAGCGGCTCAAAGCGGCAGTTCTTCTCCAACATGAGGACTGCAGAACCGGCATCCATCTTGTTAGACGAATGTATTATCTCCTTGACCCGGTGTACCCAATGAGTCGTGGATTCACCTTCCTCCTGCTTACAATTTGTCAGGTCCACAATCGACATAGATTGCTTGCAAGTGTCTTTGAAGTTCTAGATGAATCGGGCCTTTGATTCTGCCCATGAGCTAATGGAATTGGGTGGCAAGCCCTTTAACCAAGATCGGGTCGTTCCATCTAACGTCATGGTGAAGTACTTAGCCATTGCCGCATCACTGACCTCCAACAGCTCCATGGCCATCTCATAACTTTCGATCCACGCCCCGGGCTGCAAATCGGCCGTGTAATTCGGCACCTTCCGAGGTCCCTTGAAGTCCTTAGGTAAACGTACATTGCGTAAAACCGGCACTAAGCAAGGAACACCGCCGGTTATGGTAGCTACTCCCGCCTCAACGGAAGTCGCGGGATAATCTGGAAGGTCCTAATGAGTCGTTTGTTGAGCCGCTAGCTGAGCCGCCCGCTCGTCCTCCTGACATATCCGGTCCTGCACCGGGTTATATCCACCGGGCGGGTTACAGCGCTGGGCGTTGCTTGACAAAGCTTCTGACTCCATGTGCCTGCTGTTACTAGGACTCCAGTTTTGACGAGCCGAAGCTAACCAAGGCGGAGGAGTTGAATGAATCTTGTCCCGACTGTAAGAATAAGTATCTTCCTGAGCTAGGGTTGTCTGGATGAGGTCTCTGATCCTTCGGGTCTCCACCGCCATCGGATCATCACCGTCCACTGGGAGAGCCGCCAAACGCGCCGATGCTGCGATTAGGTTCTCCATGAGGTTGGAGAAAAGACACGATGGTATTGGTACATAGCGGGGCGGGGCCACACTCCCATGAGGAGGTGCCATATCTCGAGGCTGAGCCGGTCCTCCCGCTTCGGCCGTCATAAACTGATTTGCTTCGGGCGGGTTGCTAGGACCGGCACCGGGTGTAGCGAAATGGTTCCGAGGGTTGTAAACCGGAGGCAAACGGGATTGAGTTTTCTGGTGCCTCCTTCTCATCACCTCATTAGATGCGTTCAGGATCATATTAAGATGAAAAGCCTCTGACTGGAGTTGCTGTGCCCGTGCATCCAAAGCCGCCCGTTCTGTAGCTAACCTGGTGTCCTCAGCTGCCAAGGCCTCCTTGGCCCGAGCTATCTCCTCACGCACCTTTGCCACCTATGCGTTATGCTAATCTTGATTTGCAGGAATAACCGTGGCGGTTAACAGGGCCGTCAGCTTATCCATGAGATCCATCAGCACCTGAGCCGGCGGGCGCACAGGGCCTCCTGCCCCGGCCGCTCCTGACCCAGACGTTATTGCTGTTGCGGCCGTTGAGATTTGACCGGGTTGAGTACCAGCCATGAAGACTTCTGCCCAGCTTGGCGGCTCATAGAAGTCCGGAATACTAGAGCCATCAGAAGAGCCCCCAAGCATGCCCTCTTAGACTTGATACAGCGAATCTGTTGAACCCGCGGACGAATCACTGTCAGAGAGGACGGCCGTCTCACCACCATTTGCAGATCCTTTAGAAAGTTCCTCTCCATGGATGCAGCCTACGAAGGCACGCTTCATGCCGGGATGAACTCGGGCGGGTCTCGCGCGCTGAGCCGTCTCGACGAGGTCGATGAAGTTGTCCGGCTCAGGGCCCGGCTCGCCAATCCGGCCGATGAAGACGTGGATTCCGCCGAAGGGGACCCGGTACCCGTACTCAATTGAGTCGGCGTCGGGGCCCCAGCCTTCGTTGTCGATGTAGATCTTGCCACGACGACTCTTGTTCATCCGGCTCACTGCGTATCCCTTGGTTAGCCCCCAAGTACCAAGGGCATAACTTGTTGTGGGGTTGGTACTTCAACTCTGCCTCTCAATCCTTAAATGATTTTCTGTATGTAGGCTGATGTGAACAAGAAAGATAGTCAAATTGCTGATCTTCAAGAAAACCTGAAATCCCAGCAAGATGAAACCTCCAAAGCAAAGGACGAATTAACCAGCGCTTTAAGCGTCATGGAAAAGCTTAAGGAGGGCTTCAACAAGGAGCGGGCGGATTGGGCTACTGAAAAGGCCGCTTTAACTCAACGGGCAGAAAATGTTGAAGCTGCCCTTAAACCGGTGGTGGATGAACTGACTAGCGTAAAGTGGCAAGTACATGCCATGACCGTTGCTGTCTTTGGTAAGCCCTTTTTTGGTTTCTACCGTCATAAGGCCTTCTCATAAAATTTCCAGTTTAATAATCCTTTGAATCACACTGGGACACGTATTGGCCACTTGGGATCAGACGTGCGAAAAAAGTTGAAAGCTTCTTATACATTGATAGAGCAACTCTATACCGGTGCGCAACGGATCATCAGCACCGCTTCTCACAACAACCCGGCCCCAACCTTGAATCAGGATACCCTTAAAAGGTTGTCAATGCTTCCTGCCCGGTTTGAAGAATTAAAGAAATCTGCTGCTAGAACCAGCGCGATAAATGCCTTAATCCGGGCCAAAGCGTGGGTGCCGGATTTTGATCCTGTTGAAGCGGCCCAAGGTTTCCCAAGCATGAAAGAAGACGGGACGGAATTCAATGAAGAAGATCTTCGAGCTATAACCGGGAGGTGCGCCCTTTGGCCTGTCAGCTGGTTGAAGAAGCAAATATGTCTCACTATCAGGGCCAGTATGTTGGAGAGAACAAACGAGTATCTACACCGATTCCTGAAGCGGAGAACCTTATACCGCCAATCTGTAAGCATACTTATGCTCCTGATATTGAACCGTCGTTGCTGATCAATGATGAAGCTGTATTCCAAGCATTAACGGGAATCGACTAGACGACTGTTGATTTCCAGCCGCTGGGTAGGGAATCAGAAGTTGAAGCAGCGTAGGATGACCCGCAACCATCAGGCCAAGCTGGCGATCAAGCATAAACCGGAGTCCGGTTTACATTATTACTTCATGCTATTACGCCAAAAAACAATTATCTTATCTGGGCACTGTGTTGCCTTGTAATAGACTAGCTGCCACACTTTGTGTTGATATGCCTTCGTGCATATTTATTGCAACTTATGCTTTTGTTGAATTATCAACTTTAAACCGCTATCTGCAGCCAAAAAATCTGAAACCTCCATTGTGGTTGTACCACCAGACGAGTCATCATATCCATGTATATGAAACTAAAGATAATACTTTAGATTAAACATATGATAAAATATGGGAATATATGATACCTGCCATCATAGGGCATGAAGTTGGTCGTGCCAATCTTGAAGCGGAGTTATAAAAAACCCGCTCTGATGAAGGAGAACAGCTCCTGCATATATAATATCGGTCTACCAGGTAAACCGTTCCGGGTTAAGATGAACACCGGTGTTAGTCCATAATAGGATGTTTATTAAAAATCAAACCGGGCAAAAGTGTCTTCGGATAAAAACAAACCGTGTCCTGTCAACTGACAGTCGAGTCGGTTTAACAATTGTCGGTTTAAGAACGCAACAAGAGAAAAATACAAACAAATTCCAAGCAAAAGTAAAGACAAAATCTTTTGCAAAAAGAGGCTACTTGAACCGATCAATTGGCATTACCATGGTCGGACACGACCAAGCTCCCAATAGGTGTAGCTATGGTTCATGTCAGCCAGGCCCCCAAATGATCCAGTGGCATTATGCCGATCAAGAGGTGTAGCGATGGTTCGGGTTCGACCAAGCCCCCAAGTGATCTCGTGGCCTTAGGCCGACCAAGAGGCATGACTGGTTCAGACGTGACCAAGTCCCGAAGTGATCTTGTGGCTTTCGCCTGTCAAAAGGTGTTGCATTGGTTCGGACACGACCAAGCCCCCAAGTGACATAATATAAAGCTTTGTTAAAAAGCTAACTCAAGGGGTAAACCGGAGTCTGCTTTAAGACAAAAACTCCGTGTAACCACTCATGATGTAAAAAATAACAGAGACCCCGCTTTAGCTAAGGCTCCGATTTATTGTATTAATCATAATATATACATTGTCATAATATGTACATAAGTAAAGCCTATGGCTTAAGTATAATAGGGCCGAAGATGAACTATGTTCCACGGCCTGTTGGTCTCCTCCTCTGACGTGTGTGAGTCTTTATGCTCTTGAATATCAATCAGATAGTACGACCCGTTGGGCAGATTCTTGCTGACCACGAAAGGTCCTTCCCAACGTGGGGATAGCTTGTGCATATCAGTCTGGTCTTGAACGAGCCTGAGCACCAAATCTCCTTCTTGAAAGGTNTGTAGCGATGGTTCGGGTTCGACCAAGCCCCCAAGTGATCTCGTGGCCTTAGGCCGACCAAGAGGCATGACTGGTTCAGACGTGACCAAGTCCCGAAGTGATCTTGTGGCTTTCGCCTGTCAAAAGGTGTTGCATTGGTTCGGACACGACCAAGCCCCCAAGTGACATAATATAAAGCTTTGTTAAAAAGCTAACTCAAGGGGTAAACCGGAGTCTGCTTTAAGACAAAAACTCCGTGTAACCACTCATGATGTAAAAAATAACAGAGACCCCGCTTTAGCTAAGGCTCCGATTTATTGTATTAATCATAATATATACATTGTCATAATATGTACATAAGTAAAGCCTATGGCTTAAGTATAATAGGGCCGAAGATGAACTATGTTCCACGGCCTGTTGGTCTCCTCCTCTGACGTGTGTGAGTCTTTATGCTCTTGAATATCAATCAGATAGTACGACCCGTTGGGCAGATTCTTGCTGACCACGAAAGGTCCTTCCCAACGTGGGGATAGCTTGTGCATATCAGTCTGGTCTTGAACGAGCCTGAGCACCAAATCTCCTTCTTGAAAGGTTCTGGTTCTAACTCGGCGACTGTGATAGCGACGAAGATCCTGCTGGTAAATCGCCGAACGGGCAGCTGCAATGTCACGCTCCTCATCTAATAGATCCAAAGCGTCTTGCTGAGCTACCTCGTTGTCCGCTTCAACATAAGCTGCTACACGAGGTGAGTCATGACGGATATCGCTGGGGAGAACCGCCTCCGCTCCGTAGACCATGAAGAACGGCGTGTATCCTGTCGATCTGTTGGGTGTAATGTTGATGCTCCATAACACAGATGGTAACTCATTAACCCAACAACCCGGCGTCCGTTGCAAAGGAACCATAAGCCGGGGTTTGATGCCTCGTAAGATCTCTTGGTTAACTCTCTCTGCTTGGCCGTTGGACTGTGGGTGAGCCACTGATGAAACGTCAAGCCGGATGTGCTCTCGTTCACAGAACTCCTTCATAGCACCCTTATACAGATTGGTACCATTATCAGTAATGACACTGTGTAGAAAGCCGAACCGGAAAATCACCTTCTTAATGAATTGAATCGCCGTGGCTGCATCACACTTGCTGACGGGCTCCGCTTCTACCCACTTTGTAAATTTTTCAACCGCCACCAAAAGGTGGGTCTTCTCGTCCTTGGACCTTTTGAAAGGTCCGACCATATCCAGCCCCCAAGTGGCAAACGGCCAGGTAATTGGAATCATCCTCAATTCTTGAGCCGGCACATGAGCGCGTCTTGAGAACTTCTGACAACCGTCACATCGCCTAACCAGGTCCTCCGCATCAGCATGAGCAGTCAACCAATAAAAACCGTGACGAAACGCCTTAGCCACCAGAGATTTTGAACCGGCGTGGTGACCACAATCTCCTTCGTGGATTTCGCGCAAGATCTCACAACCTTCCTCTGGCGACACACAACGTTGAAACGCTCTTGATACACTGCAATGATGCAACTCGCCATTGACAATAGTCATGGACTTGGATCGCCGGATTATCTGTCTGGCCAGCGTCTCATCCTCTAGTAACTCGCCCCGGTTCATGTACGCAAGGTAAGGAACCGTCCAGTCCGGAATGACATGCAGTGCCGCCACCAACTGAGCCTCCGGATCAGGAATAGCCAAATCCGCTTTGCCAGGGAGCTTGCCAGACGGTTTATGCAGGACATCTAAGAAGACATTAGGCGGGACCGGTTTACGCTGAGAGCCTAGCCGGCTTAAAGCCTCCGCCGCTTCGTTCTTCCGTCTGTCCACATGATCCACCTGATATCCCTTGAAGTGGCATGCAATAATATCCACCTCACGGCGGTAAGCTGCCATGAGCGGGTCCTTAGAAACCCAAGTACCAGACACTTGTTGGGCCACCAGGTCCGAGTCACCGAAGCACTTGACTCGGCTGAGATTCATCTCCTTAGCCATCCGTAGACCATGGAGTAAAGCTTCATACTCAGCTGCATTGTTAGTACAAGGGAACATTAAGCGGAGAACATAACAGAACTTATCACCTTGTGGGGAAGTTAATATGACTCCAGCCCCCGAGCCCTCCAATTTCCTGGACCCATCAAAATGAATAGTCCAATAGGTGTGATCCAGTTTTTCTTCAGGCGCTTGTAGCTCCGTCCAATCATTGATGAAATCCACAATTGCTTGAGACTTGATCGCCGTCCGCGGCAGGTATTTCAAACCATGCGGCCCAAGCTCTATAGCCCACTTGGCAATCCGGCCAGTTGCCTCCCTGTTTTGAATTATATCTCCCAAAGGAGCAGAACTGACCACTATGATGTGATGTCCCTGGAAGTATTGCTTGAGCTTCCTGCTTGCCATGAAAACTCCATATACCAGCTTCTGCCAATGCGGGTACCTTTGCTTGGACTCGATAAGCACCTCGCTGATATAGTAAACCGGACGCTGAACGGGATATTCCTTTCCCGCCTCCTTTCGCTCTACCACAATAGCGACGCTGACTGCACAAGCATTAGCTGCCACATATAGCAGCAATGGTTCTTTGTCAATCGGAGCAGCAAGAACAGGCGAGTTGGCTAGCTGCCGCTTTAGGTCCTCCAATGCTTTATCAGCGGCCGGACTCCAGACAAAGGGATCTGCTTTTTTCAGCATCTGCTACAAAGGTATTGCCTTCTCACCTAGGCGACTGATAAACCGGCTCAACGCGGCAATCCGGCCTGCCAAACGTTGGACATCATTGACACATTTCGGTTCAGCCAGAGAGGTGATAGCTGTGATCTTCTCCGGATTAGCCTCAATTCCCCTGTTGGACACCAGAAAACCCAATAACTTGCCTGCCGGTACACCAAGAACACACTTGGCCGGATTGAGCATCATCTTGTATGTCCGTAGGTCAAAGGTTTCCTTCAAATCATCAACCAGGGTCTCCTTCTCCCTTGACTTAACCACAATATCATCCACATAGGCATGCACATTACGGCCGATCTGTTTATGAAGGCAGTTCTGTACACACCGTTGATAAGTTGCCTGGGCACTCTTGAGCCCAAAGGGCATAGAGACATAGCAGAAGGCTCCAAAAGGAGTTATGAATGCCGTCTTCTCCTGGTCCTTAACTGCCATCTTGATCTGATG
This sequence comes from Aegilops sharonensis, assembly GCA_904067115.1. Classification (NCBI taxonomy): domain Eukaryota; kingdom Viridiplantae; phylum Streptophyta; class Magnoliopsida; order Poales; family Poaceae; genus Aegilops; species Aegilops sharonensis. The sequence continues at coordinate 947,287,014 of LR880967.1, forward strand.
ATAACCAGAATATGCATCCAAAAAATTCAAACGCTCACAACCCGCCGTAGCATCAATAACCTGATCAATGCGGGGGAGGGCAAAAGGATCTGCTGGACAAGCCTTGTTAAGATCTGTGTAATCCACACACATGCGCCAGGTGCCGTTCTTCTTAAGGACCGGCACCTGATTAGCCAGCCATTCAGGATGGAATACTTCAACAATAAATCCAGCCGCTAAGAGCCTGGCTACTTCCTCTCCAATAGATTTGCGCCTTTCTACTTTGAACCGGCGGAGAAACTGCTTCACCGGTTTGTACTTAGGATCAACATTAAGAGTGTGCTCAGCGAGTTCCCTCGGTACACCTGGCATGTCAGAAGGCTTCCATGCAAAAATGTCCCGGTTCTCACGGATGAACTCGATGAGAGCGCTTTCCTATTTCGGATCCAACTTGGCACTGATACTAAACTGCTTGGATGAATCGCCAGGTACGAAGTCAACAAGCTTGGTCTCAGCCGCCGATTTGAACTTTAGAGCCGGATCATGTTCTGTGCTTGGCTTTTTCAACGGACTCATGTGAGCCGGATCAACATTATCCTTGTAATACTTCAACTCTTCCGTGCCACAAACCGACTCTGCATAGGCCGCATCACCTTCTTCACACTCCAAGGCAATCTTGCGACTTCCATGAACGGTTATGGTCCCCTTGTGACCCGGCATCTTGAGCTGCAGATAGATATAAAAGGGTCGTGCCATAAACTTGGCATAACCCGGCCGCCCAAACAAAGCATGGTACGGGCTCCGGATCTTAACCACCTCAAAAACCAATGTTTTTGACCTGGAATCATGATCATCTCCAAAGGCTACCTCCAGAGCTATCTTGCCAACAGGATATGATGACTTGCCCAGTACCACACCATGGAACACCGTATTGGACGGTTTAAGATTTTTTTATGTTAGCCCCATACGACGGAAGGTCTCATAGTACAAGATATTAATGCTGCTTCCTCCATCCATGAGCACCTTGGTGAACTTATAACCTCCCACCTGAGGTGCCACCACCAACACTAGCTGACCCGGATTGTCAACCTGGGGCGGGTGATCCTCTCTGCTCCATATGATTGGCTGTTCGGACCAGCATAAATAACGAGGCACGGCCGGTTCAACTGAATTCACCGCTCGCTTGTGAAGCTTCTGGTCCCGTTTATCCAAACTAGTGGTGAATACATGATATTGCCCACTATTCAACTGTTTTGGATGGCTCTGATAACCCGACTGCTGCTGCTGCTGGTTGTAACCACCCTGGCTATTCTGATTGTTTTGATTGTTATGTCCACCCTGATCTCCATTGAAGCCTGAACCGGCGTTTCCTCCACCGTGACCCGGCCCATGGAATCCGGATCCTGAGCCACCACCTGATCCGTGATCATACCGGAAAGCATTAGAATTTTTGAACTCCTGCATAATATAACAATCCTTTCAAAGGTGGGTGGCTGGCGCCTCCTTCGTCCCGTGCTTCGGACAGGACTGGTTTAATAGATAAGTCAGGCGGTCCGGATTGGGACTTGGAGCTCCACCATGATTCAGCGGTTTACCCTTCCGTCGCTGACCCCTGTCATGTGCGTTGGTATTAGCCACAAAGTCTATGCTACCATCCGCTTTACGCTTGCCTCCGTTACCATGACCTGCTGTGTTGTGTTGCTGCCCCTTGGAGTTGTCGTTCTTCTTTCCCTTCCCTGTCTTGTCATCATCAGACTCGGGATCCTTGGTACCATCAGAATCAGCATACTTCACTAACGCAGTCATGAGGGTTCCCATATCGTTGCAATGGTGCTTCATCCTTCCCAATTTCAACTTCAGAGGTTTAAACCGGCAGTTGTTTTCCAAAGTTATAACCGCGGAGTCGGCGTTAATACGGTCTGAGGAGTGCAAAATTTCCGAGACTCGGCGTACCCAGCGGGTTGTTGACTCTCCGTCCTCCTGGACATAGGCCGCTAAGTCCACTATCGACATGGGCTGCTTACATGTATCCTTGAAATTCTGGATAAACCGGGCTCGCAACTGGGCCCATGAACTGATAGAATTGGCTGGTAAGCTCTTTAACCAAATACGGGCTGTCCCTTCAAGCATCATGGTAAAATACTTTGCACATGCCGCTTCATCTACATCAAGCATCTCCATGGCCATCTCATAGCTCTCTACCCATGCTTCCGGAGACAAATCGGCCGTGTAACTTGGTACTTTGCGCGGGCCCTTGAAATCCTTGGGTAGGCGCACATTACGTAAAGCGGGGACAAGACAAGGCACTCCCAAAGAACTGGAAGTAACCCCTGGCTCAATTGTGGTGGTTGGACAAACCGGCGTAAGTTGACGATCCTCATGCTGTGCTGCTAACTCGGCGTCCCTGCGCGCTCGGGCCCGGTCCACCACTTCCTGAGCATCACCTGCCGGGTTACGGCCACGGGTCGCTTCACGGTTCCGTGCATTACTGGATACGGCCGGTTCATCCATCCGCCTGCTGTAACTCCGGCTTGGACGGGGGGTGGAATGAATTCGGTCACGGCTATATGAATATGCTTCCTGCTGAACCAAAGCTGTTCGAAGTAGTTCCTTAACCCGGCGTGTCTCCACCGCTTGCGGAGAATCACTTTCAATCAGGATGGCCTCCAACCGTGAAGCGGCGGCAATAAGATTGTCCATTGGATTGGAATAATGACCTGGAGGTGTCTGGACAGGCTGAGGCATGATGTTATTCTGTCGAGGCGGCTCCATCAGGCGAGGTTGAACCGGCGCACCCGTCCCAGGTGCCTCCGCCCGGTTTAACCACGGCCAGTTACTAGTCCCTGCTCCTGGGGTGTTAAAGAGGTTTCTGCCATCGAAGACCGTCGGCAGGCGAGATCGATGCTTCCTTTTTAGGATTTCATGCGACGCGTTCTGATCCAGCATAAGCTTATAGGCCTGCGCGTCCAAAGCGGCCCCCTCCGCGGCCATCCTGTTGTTCTCAGCTGCCAAATCATCCTTGGCCCGAGTGATATGTTCCCTTACTTTTGCAATCTCCGCATTGTGGGTGTCCTGATCCGCCGGGTTAGCTTCTGCCATAAGCGCACAGCCAACGCATCAAACAGATCAGATAAAACTTGAGCCGGTGGGCGCACAGAACCTCCTGCCCCGGCCGCCGCCGCCGCCGCTGATCCGGAGAACATTGCTGCTGCGGTCGAAAAGTGGACCGCCGCTTGTGTACCGGCCATGAATATCCCAACCCGATTGGGCAGATCAGAGGGGTCCGGAATACTGTCGCCATCGGAACAGCCCCCAATCCGGCAGTCCTATAGATGATACAATGATTCGGTTTCTCCGGTCGAGGACTCGTCGCCAGAGTAAACAACGGTCTCGCTACCAGATGCCGATCCACCTTCATACTCTCCTCCGTGGATGACCCCCACGAAGGCACGCTTCACAGCCGGTTTAACCTGGGCAGATCTCGCACGCTGAGCCGTTTCGACGAGGTCGGTGCAGATGTCCGGCTCAGGGCCCGGTTCACCGATCTTGCCAACGAAGACGTGTATGCCACCAAAGGGGACCCGGTACCCGTACTCAATCGAGCCGGCCTCGGGGCCCCAGCCTGAATTGTCAATGTAGAGCTTGCCGCGACGACTCTTGGTCATCCAGCCCACAGCGTAACCCTTAAGTCCTTCGAAGTTGCCCTCCAAGAACTTGAAACCATCGTGCGATAGCCCCACGGTGGGCGCCAACTATCGTGGTTTTGTCACGGCAGATGTCCTCATGAAAGGACTTAGTCGTGGATCCATCGCTACGGGTTAGCTTAAAGGGGTTAAAGCGGACACAAGGACGCAAGAGAGTTTATACTAGTTCGGCCCCTTCGATGAAGGTAAAAGCCTACGTCTAGTTGTGATGGAATTGATGGGGGTTTCGATGACTAGGGAGCAAACAAACTTCGCTTAAGTATCGAGTTGTTATCTGTTGTCCTGAATCGCTGCCGAGTCGTCCCCTTATATACACGGGTGACGCCCGTCGGTTTGCAGAGTCCCGAGACCGGCTCATAGACGTGTCCGGTTCGGTCTCTAGTATTTCTAACTTACAACACAAGTTACATACTAATGCCGGATTACGGCTACAACCCTTAAACCGGTTTTGGGCCTTGGGCCCTTATTGAATATCCTTCACGGGCTTCAAGCATACTTGACTATTGATGAAGTTAACCCGACCTCTCCAGGCCGGTTTACGCCCAGTAGTAATATCCCCAACACTGCCCTTCAAGAACTCAAATCCACCGTGCGCTGGCCCCACGGTGGGCGCCAACTGTCGTGGAATTGTCAGGGCAGATGTCCTCTTGCAAAGACTTAGTCGTGGAGCCATTGCAACTAGGAAGCTTAAAGGGGTTAATCGGGACAAAGGATATGAGAGGTATATACTAGTTCGGCCCCTTACGGTGAAGGTAAGGCCTACGTCTAGTTGGGTTGGTATTGCTTGATGTTTCGATGACCAGGGAGCGAGATACGCTATGCCCGGCTCTCGATGAGTTGTTTCTTGCCCTAAGCCGCCAGCGGGTCATCCCCTTATATACACGGGTTAACGCCCTGCGGCATACCGAGTCCCGGCCGGCTCATAAACAGTGTCCGGCTCGGTGACTACTTAATTCTACCTTACGATACAAGTCATGCCATCATGGCGGTTTACCACTACGGGCCTTAAGTAGCCTGTGGGCTTTAGACCCTTTATTGAACCGCCATCTTCACGCTTGGTCTTGGGCTTCTTCTGATGAATCCCTCTTTGCATAACCCGGCCCCTCATGGGCGGCTTACACAAATAGTTATATCCCTAACAAAATGGGTTGTAAATATAAAAACAGATGACAAATTGGCAATTACTTTATAATTTATGATTTTTTTCACATTTTTAGATTCCTATTTCACTAGGCATTAACATAATTTAAATATATCTTTGAAGTACTTTAAATTTGGCTCGACATTTCGGTATTAAAAATAGTTTGGAACACACAGAAATATGTGAAATTGCCCCTGGCCAACCAAAAAAATAACTGCAATAAATTGCATAAGAAGTTGCTATGAGCTATATATAAATTATTAAAAAAAGAGGGAGTGGTATGACTTGTGGGCCTGTTTAGTTGACGCGTATGCAAGATTTTTTTAGTTATTATATACGTCAACAAACGATTCTAGCAGACGTAACCGTTGGATGTCAATCCAACGGCCGTCGTGTTTCTTCAATCTTTGATCTTCTTGCTCCAGCCGCGAAAGCAGCGCCGGCGGGACCGCCTGCTCCCGCCTCCCGTGGCCGCTTGTGCTGCCGCGCAGGCCTCAGCGCCCCCTACTACTCCCACCGCTGGCCAGGGCATCCCTCTACTCACCCACACCCCCTGTTATTCTGCGGCGACGGCAGCCTCACACTGCAGCCGAACCGGTGAACCCTCGTACTCCTCTCTGCGCGGGCTTCCACTGCCGCGTCTTCCCCGGCTCCGTGTCGTCCCCTTCCTAGGACTCACCGTCGTCCACCGCCGTGGTGCTCTCGGCGCAGCATGGTCAATGTGGTCAACGACCGACTTCCATCGGAAGAGTACTATACGTGGAGAGGCTGATGGCTGGGTCCACGACAGCCGCAAGGAAGTGCCACCGTATTTCGTGAAAAAAATGTTCCCCCCACTGTGGGCCTACTGAGTTGACTGGGATGGAGGCCTTTGCCAACTTTAGTCAATATATGAACGATTCTTGCTCCAGAGACCATACGATGTCCATCCAACGGCCGTAGTGCTTCTTCAACCTCTGGTCTTCTTGCTCCATCCGCCCAAAGCAGCGCCGGTCGTGCCACCTTCTCCTGCCGCCCGTGGCCGGCTGTGATGCCGTGGAGGCCTCACCGCCCCCTACTACACCCACCACGGGCCAGGCCATCCCTCTACGCACCCACACCCCCTGTTATTCTGTGGTGACAGCAGCCTCACACCGCAGCCGAACGAGTGAACCCTCATGCTCCTCTACGCGTGGTCATCCACTACCGCGTCTTCCCCGACTCCTCGTCGTCCCCTTCCTAGGCCTCGCCGTCGTCCATCGCCCTGTGCTCTCGGTGTGGCGTGGTCAACATGGTCAAGGAATGGCTTCCATCAGACGTGGACTCTACGCGGAGAGGCTGACAGCTGGGTCCACGGCCGCAGCAAGGAAGTGCCTCCTTATTACGCGGAAAATAATGATTCCTCCACCTGACAGATGGGACCCACCGGACGGGCCACTGTATTTCACGGAAAAAACATTTCCCCTTGACTGTTGGGACCCACCAGCTTCATCTTCGCACGCAAAGAAGTGCGTTCGGGCAAAAAAAATGATTCACCCCCCTGATTGCTGGGACCCACCAGCTACACCTTCGCACGCAAGGAAGTGGGTCCGTGCAAAAAAAACGATTCGCCCCCGTGACTGCTGGGACCCATCGGCTACATCTTCGCACGCAAGGAAGTGCGTCTGGGCAAAAAAATGTGATTCGCTCCGCTGACTGCTGGGACCCACCAGCTACATCTTCGCACGCAAGGAAGTGCGTCCGGGCAAAAAAAAAACAAAACGATTCGCCCCCCTGACTTCTGGGACCCACCAGCTACATCTTCGCAGGTAAGGAAGTGCCTGACAGTCGGGACCCACCTGGTCGAAGCGTACGTAGCGTTGTCATTCTGGTCGCGAACGTGTACATACATACTGGTCAATGTAGAGGCATGCACGTGTCGTAGTAGAGGCGCGCACGTAGCATCTACACGTACGTACAGCGGCCAGGGTGCAAGAAAGAAAATATGGCCACGTATGTGTACATACGGGCGGGGTCTCGAACGCCTACTCGCGCATACGTACGGCGAGGGCTCGTGCACAAAGCTGGGCCGGAACGGAGAAACAACATCATCGTCGTGTTCATGGGGAGGCAACGGAATGCGTCGTGTTCATCGGGAGGCAACAGAACGCGTGGGAGCCAACCGGCTGGGTCGGAACGGAATGCGTCGTCGTGTTCATCGGGAGGGCTTGGACGAACAGGTGATGGAAACGAGGCCTGGCGTACCGCACAACGGAGGAAACGGACCTCCTACGTTCGGAACGGGGTCCTGTTGATCGAGTGGGGTGTGGCGTACCGCAAAATGGAGGAAACGGACCTCCTACGGTCGAAACTGGGGTCCTGTTGATTGGGAGGGGTGTGGCGTACCACAAAACGGACGAAACGGACCTCCTACGGTCGAAACGGGGGTCCTGTTGATCGGGAGGGGTGTGGCGTACCGCAAAAAGGACGAAACAGACCTCCTATGGTCGAAACAGGGGTCCTGTTGATCGGGAGGGGTGTGGCGTACCACAAAACGGACGAAACGGACTTGTGTTGGAGCGCTACGGTCGAAACGGGGGTCCTGTTCATCGGGAGGGGTGTGGCGTACCGCAAAACGGGACTCCACGAGATACTGTTCATCTCCACGATCGACCTCCTCCAGCCTCCACGGTCTACCGTCGACCTCCTCCAGCCTCCACGGGCTCCTGTTCATCCAGCCTCCACCGCGCGCTACTCCACCAGCTACTGTTCAACCACCCCTCCACCATCTACTGTTCATCCAGCCCTCCACACCACGGGGTCCTGTTCAACCACCCCTCCACGGGAACCCCTCCACCGTCTACTATTCATCCAGCCCTCCACCACACCACGGGGTCCTGTTCATCCAGAGGCAACACCACTGCTCACTGATCATCCCATGCCCCCCCCCCCCCCCACCCCCCCTCTCTCCCCCCCCCACCCCGGGGTCCTGTTCAACCGCCCCTCCACCATCTACGGTTCCTCCCGCCCTCCCCCCCACCCCGGGGTCCTGTTCAACCGCCCCTCCACCATCTACGGTTCCTCCCGCCCTCCCCCCCACCCCGGGGTCCTGTTCAACCGCCCCTCCACCATCTACGGTTCCTCCCGCCCTCCCCCCCACCCCGGGGTCCTGTTCAACCGCCCCTCCACCATCTACGGTTCCTCCCGCCCTCCCCCCCACCCCGGGGTCCTGTTCATCCAGAGGCCACACCACTGCTCACTGATCATCCCATGCCCCCCCCCCCCCCGTCCTCTAGTCACCCCGCCCCCCCCCCCACCCCCCCTCTCTCCCCCCCCCACCCCGACATCCGCCCCCCCCCCCCGCAATGCTCACTGTTCATCCAGAGGCAGCATCGATCGGCTTCAGTTAGCAGCAGTAGCAAAGGAATCGCTCGATCAGATTCAGTTAACAGCCATCGATCGATCGCTCGGGTTCAGTAACGCGTAGCCTGCAGTGCAATCGCTCGGGTTCAGTTAGAGCCCAACGCCTCGCTCGGGTTCAGTTAGAGCAATGCCTCGCACACACGCGCGTACGTGTACGAGAGAAACACGCATCGCTCGGCCCCCGACCTCCCACCGTAACCGGGAACTCCCTGAAATTTTCCTCCCCCTCGCTTCTACCACGGTTTTATCCGTCATGGACGGCCCAAAGAATGTCATGCAGCTGCATCTCCGGCCCGCCCAGGACGAAAAGCCCATTTTCTGTCTTGATTTTTTGTCATAGAAGTAGGAGCCCACCACATCTATGATGATGCCGGGTTTTGTCACAATTATCGTCATAGAAGTGTCATATGTATGACACACACAAAAATTCGTTCGGCCCAAAATATCACGGATGTGTCTTTTTTTTGTAGTGTATTATAATAATTTCCAAATCATGTATGACTCTCTCAAAAGGTGTGTAAAGCAAGGATGATTGTGGTAAACTAAAAAGCAAAGACTCAAATCATACAAAACGCTCCAAGCAAAACACATATCATGTGGTGAATAAAAATATAGCTCCAAGTAAAGTTACAGATGAAAGTAGACGAAAGAGGGGATGCCTTCTGGGGCATCCCCAAGCTTTGACTTTTTGGTGTCCTTAGATTATCTTGGGGGTGCCATGAGCATCCCCAAGCTTTGGTTCTTGCCACTCCTTGTTCCATAATCCATCAAAAGATTTCACCCAAAACTTGAAAACTTCACAACGCAAAACTCAACAGAAATCTCGTGAGCTCCGTTAGCGAAAGAAAATAAAAGACCACTTCAAGGTACTGTAATGGAATCATTCTTTATTTATATTGGTGTTAAACCTACTGTATTCCAACTTCTCTATGGTTTATAAACTATTTTACTAGCCATAGATTCATCAAAATAAACAAACAACACGGGAAAAACAGAATCTGTCAAAAATAGAACAGTCTGTAGTAATCTGTAACTAACGCAAAGTTCTGGAACTCCAAAACATCAGCCAAAATAGGAAGACCTAGGCAATTTGTTTATTGATCAGCAGCAATTGGAATCAGTATTTTATCACGTTCTGGTGATTTTTAACAATTGTTTTCGTCAACAGAAAGTTTCTGGAAATTATAGCAAGATCAAATAACTATCATCCAAGAAGATCCTATAGGTTTAACTTGGCACAAACACTAACTAGACATAAAAACAAATCTAACCAGAGGCTAGATCAAAGATTTATTCCTAAACAGAAGCAAAAGCAAAAAAACTAAAAATAAAATTGGGTTGCCTCCCAACAAGCGCTATCGTTTAACGCCCCTAGCTAGGCATAAAAGGAAGGATAGATCTAGGTATTGCCATCTTTGGTTTTCAACTTTTTAGCGGAATCAAGCTTGAATCCGGGAGGTTCTTTACGTTTCCCTTCATATTCCAAAATTTTTAGATCTAAAGAATCCAACCGCTTATTTCAAAGAGTAATCAACATAATAATGTTGTGAATATTTCCGCTAACGTTCTTAAGAGGTTCAAGAGACTTTTGTAAATTCTTAGTAACTTCACAAATTTTTTCAAGAACTTGTGTCTCTTCCTGGGTAGGATGAGGCCCCTTTTGTTGAGGTAGTGTTCCCACTATACCTTCTATAATTTCAAGCGCAATATGGGGATCAATTTCAATAAAATTGCCCTTGGAAACGCAATCCAAAAGTTGTCTATGAGACATATTTAACCCAACATAAAAATTGCGAAGCAAAATTCTCAGATTTACTTCAAAGGTACAATTATGATAAGACTCCATCATTCTCAACCAGGCATCTTTTAAGTTTTCTCCTTGTCTTTGTTTGAAGTGAAAAACTTCAAACTCAGGGGACAACGGAGTGGGTAAGGGACTAGCCATAACGATGGAGCAAACAAACGGAAAAGAGGCGAACGGAAAAGAGAGGGCAAAAAACGCCAACGGTGAAGTGGGGGAGAGGAAAATGAGAGGCAAATGGAAAATAATGTAATGCGGAAGATAAGGGATTGTGATGGGTACTTGGTATGTCGACTTTTGTGTAGACCTCCCCGGCAACGGCGCCAGAAATTCTTCTTGCTACCTCTTGAGCACTGCGTTGGATTTCCTTGAAGAGGAAAGGATGATGCAGCAAAGTAGCGTAAGTATTTCCCTCAGTTTTTGAGAACCAAGGTATCAATCCAGTAGGAGGCTACGCACGAGTCCCTCGTACCTACACAAAGAAAATAACTCCTCGCAACAAACACGATTAGGGGTTGTCAATCCCTTCACGGTCACTTACGAGAGTGAGATCTGATAGAGATGATAGATAATATTTTTGGTATTTTTATGATAAAGATGCAAAGTAAAATAAAAGAAAAGTAAAAGGCAAAGGTAATAAATAAAGTGATGGAAGATTAATATGATGGAGATAGACCCGGGGGCCATAGGTTTCACTAGTGGCTTCTCTCAAGAGCATAAGTATTCTACGGTGGGTGAACGAATTACTGTTGAGCAACTGACAGAATTGAGCATAGTTATGAGAATATCTAGGTATGATCATGTATATAGGCATCACAGCCGAGACCTGCCTGCATCTACTACTATTACTCCACTCATCGACCGCTATCTAGCATGCATCTAGAGTATTAAGTTCAAGAAAACAGAGTAACGCCTTAAGCAAGATGACATGATGTAGAGGGATAAATTCATGCAATATGATAAAAAAACCCATCTTGTTATCCTCGATGGCAACAATACAATACGTGCCTTGCTGCCCCTGTTATCACTGGGAAAGGGCACCGCAAGATTGAACTCAAAGCTAAGCACTTCTCCCATTTCAAGAAAAACCAATCTAGTAGGTCAAACCAAACTGATAATTCGAAGAGACTTGCAAAGATAACCAATCATACATAAAAGAATTCAGAGAAGATTCAAATATTTTTCATAGATAATCTTGATCATAAACCCACAATTCATCGATCTCAACAAACACACCACAAAAAGAAGATTACATCGAATAGATCTCCACAAGAGAGGGGGAGAACATTGTATTGAGATCCAAAAAGAGAGAAGAAGCCATCTAGCTACTAACAATGGACCCGAAGGTCTGAGGTAAACTACTCAGACTTCATCGGAGGGGCTATCGTGATGATGTAGAAGCCCTCCGTGGTGGATGCCCCCTCCGGTGGAGCTCCGGAACAGGCCCCAAGATGGGATCTCGTGGATACAGAAGGTTGCGGCGGTGGAATTAGGTTTTTGGCTCCGTTTGATATTCCGTTTCTTCGAAACTCTCAAATAGGCAAAAAACAGCAATTCTGGGCTGGGCCTCCGGTTAATAGGTTAGTCCCAAAAATAATATAAAAGTGGAAAATAAAGCCCAATATTGTCCAAAATAGTAGATAATATAGCATGGAGCAATCAAAAATTATAGATACATTGGAGACGTATCAATCCCCTATACTTGTGGGTTATCAAGACCAAACTGGGCCCCGAAGTGAAATCAGACACTAAGTCACTCATGATCCTTCCTATGAGCAGAGAGAGCAACAACACATCAAATCAAGGTTACTTACAAATTGACAAACGAAATAGTGAGAGGGCCACTAACCTTGCTGTGTGTGGGGGGCATCGGTCGAGGCGGTCTAATGAAATGACTTAATGCTTTACATAGATATCATACTGACGGTGTCCTAGACTAAGGGGTGCTAACCTAGTCGGCCCGTAGTCCTTGGGCTGGGCCAGTGGGCCCTCATTCTCATTAAGGTGGACTCCGAAAGCTACATGCTCGGAACGTGATCTAGACTACATCTGCCAAAGACTTGACATATACTCCAAGACATATCCTGCCGCCTCCATATGTGCCCCTGGATACCGACAATGTAACCCTAGATGCCTGTAGAGGGGACCGAATCACAATCACATTCACCTAGCCCTAGGGTTAGAATACAACTTACGATCTCGAGGTTGATCAACCTACCCGATACGCCATCATCAATATAAACAAGAGCAGGACGTAGGGTTTTACCTCCATCAAGAGGGCCCGAACCTGGGTAAACATCGTCTCCCTTGTTCGTGTTACCACTGATCCGAGATCCACAGTTCGAGACCCCCTACCTAAGGTCTGCTGGTTTTGACACATACACTGGTGCTTTCAATGAGAGTTCCCTTGTGATATCAGCAGAAGGATCGATGGCTCATCTGCAGATTAACTGCGGCACCGGCTATGGGAACGTATATGTCCGTGGCCAACCTTTTTTTTCGTCGGCATTACCTTCTGCGCCGACTCAGCGGGCCAATTGGCTCCTGTCAAGAATTAGGCCCCGAATCAGATTGTGACTCTCGGAGGCTTGGAATACAGCGCAGATACCCGTGGCGAACTCGTTCTGTCAGGCTGGACACCTGGATGGATCGAGGGCTTATCAGACATCGGGGGCTCGACTCCAGAACCGATCTCCATTAAGGACGTCGAATCAGGCTCCCAATCACAGCCATGCCTCGTTGTGGCGTCAAGCCCCGAATGGCCCCGCTGTGACGTCAAGCCCCGACGTCGGTCTAGACCCGGCTTCGGATTCTACTTCGGGTTTGGAGCTGACCACCATACTAGATCCGGAATCAACTTCGGCTACTTACAAGGCTGAGAGCGCATCAAGCTTCCCACCAGTCATACTTCAAGTCGGACCGGCTTATTGCCAGGCCATGAACCCCTAGGAGTTATTTCACTTAAATGAGATGCTTAATCGCATCCAGAGCTTATCAATCTCGGACGGTCAGACCTCAGTCTATGACAAGATCGGACTTAAAGCCAACGACCTTGAAATTCACGTCCCACCCACCACCCACTAGTCACCACGATCGATGATTCAACCGATCTGTTAGACTATGACGAGGCTACTGACATGGACGAGGATGTTGACGTCCCTTCAGAGACCACTTCGCCGCCAACAAACACCGGTGAGGGATTCCTGGATTAGGGGGTGTCTGGATAGCCGAACTATCATCGTTGGTCGGACTCCTTGACTATGAAGATACAAGATTGAAGACTTCGTCCCGTGTCCGGATGGGACTTTCCTTGGCGTGGAAGGCAAGATTGGCGATACGGATATGTAGATCTCCTACCATTGTAACCGACTCTGTGTAACCCTAACCCTATTTGTGTCTATATAAACCGAAGGGTTTTAGTCCGTAGGACGAACAACAATCATACCATAGGCTAGCTTCTAGGGTTTAGCCTCTCTGATCTCGTGGTAGATCTACTCTTGTACTACCCATATCATCTATATTAATCAAGCAGGAGTAGGGTATTACCTCCATCGAGAGGGCCCGAACCTGGGTAAAAACATCGTGTCCCTTGTCTCCTGTTACCATCCGCCTAGACGCACAGTTCGGGACCCCCTACCCGAGATCCGCCGGTTTTGACACCGACATTGGTGCTTTCATTGAGAGTTCCTCTGTGTCGTCACCTATAGGCCCGATGGCTCCTTCAATCATCAGCAACGATGCAGTCCAGGGTGAGAATTTTCTCCCCGGACAGATCTTCGTATTCGGCGGCTTTGCACTGCGGGCCAATTCGCTAGGCCATCTGGAGCAGATCGAAAGCTACGCCCCTGGCCATCAGGTCAGATTTGTAACCTTGAACTATACGGCCGATGTCCGTGGAGACTTGATCTTCGACGGATTCGAGCCACAGCCGAGCGTGTCGCACTGTCTCGATGGGTACGATCTAGCTCTGCCGCCGAACAGTGCCCTGGAGGCCGCACCAGTGCCCGCTCCGACCCTTAATTCGGAGCCGGTTTCGCTGATCGAGGACGGTTGGTTGGACACCGCCTCAGGGGCTGAAATCTCTACGGCGATTGAGCCGAACACCATCCCTGTCCTTTGCAAAGCTCGTGACTCCTAGGTGTCGGACTCCTTTCCGGACTCCGAACCTCCCGCGCCCCTGCCAGCCGAATCCGACTAGGCACCGGTTATGGAGTTCACCGCCGCGGACATCTTTCAGCACTCGCCCTTTTGCGATATACTGAACTCATTAAAGTATCTCTCTTTGTCAGGGGAGCCCTGGCCGAACTACGGTCAGGAAGGTTGGGATTCGGATGACGAAGAAATTCAACGCCCACCCACCACCCACTTTGTAGCCACTGTCGATGACTTGACAGACAAGCTCGACTTCGACTCCGAGGACATCGACGATATGGACGACGACGCCGGAGATGACCAAGAACCAGCGCCCACAGGGCATTGGATGGCCACCTCAACTTATGATATATATATGGTGGACACAACTAAGGGAAGCGATAACGAGGAACGACGAGACGCTGCGAAAGAAAATTCCTTCGGGAAGCAGTCAAAGCGGCGGCGTAAGCGCCGCTCAAAACCCCACCTCGACAAAGATAGCGCCCACACAGACCCAGCCATAGAGCAGGGTGAGCCGGCCGACGACGAACATGCCATTGAGCAACCATCCGAACAGGCCAACTTGGACAAACAACCCGTCCCCGGCAAGGACAACAGTCCGGACGACCTCACACCGGACACGTCATTGGATCAGAAGAACCTCCACAAAGAGCTCCTCGCTACTGCGCGTAGCTTGAAAAAGCAGAAACAGAGGCTCAGAACAGCGGAAGACGCACTCCGAATGAGATGGAGTAAATTACTCAACACTGCAGACAAATATGGCGACAGCCGCCAAGCAAAGAGCTACCCAAAGCGTAAACTACTGCCCGAATTCGACGAGGAGGCCGTTGAGCCCCCACGATAAAAAAACAAAGAGGTCGCCGGGTCGGATAGACGACCACATGGCAAACGTAGAGAGGCAAGCGGCGCCGCACACAAGCCGGCACGCGATCCGCATAAGGATTCGCACCAAAAGGATGGCCCAGTTAGATCTATCTACAGGCCAAGGAAACAAGTTCTAGCGAGCAATACAACACGTCAATTATCCGAACATCACGACACAACCAAATACAGGTGCGCCGCGCACCCTCTATGTTTCACCGATGAGGTGCTGGATCATGAATTTCCAGCGGGGTTCAAGCCCATAAACATAGAGGCATACGACGGAACGACAGACCCTGGAGTCTGGATTGAGGATTATATCCTCCACATACACATGGCCAGAGGAGATGATCTCCACGCCATAAAATACCTACCCCTCAAGCTCAAAGGGCCAGCCCGGCATTGGCTTAAAAGCCTCCCCGAAAACACCATTGGTAGTTGGGAAGAGCTTGAGGATGCTTTTCGGGCCAATTTCCAGGGAACCTATGTCCGACCTCCGGACGTAGACGATCTAAGTCACATAACCCAAGAGCCCGGAGAGTCAGCTCGAAAATTATGGAACATGTTCCTCACCAAAAAGAACCAAATAGTCGACTGTCCGGACGCCGAAGCCTTAGCAGCTTTTAAACACAACGTCCGAGACGAATGGCTCGCCAGACACCTTGGCCAGGAAAAGCCAAGAACAATGGCCGCACTAACAAGCCTCATGACCCGCTTTTGCGCTGGAGAGGATAGCTGGCTAACAAGATGCAGTACCAGCGACCCAAGTACATCCGTAGTCAGGGATGGAAATGGGAAACCACGACGCAGCAAGGACCAGCGCCGAATTAAGGGGAGCGGTCCAAAGAGCGCGGCAGTCAACGCCGGATTCAAAAGCTCACAGCAGAACAATAAAAAACTGCCCCTTAAGGACAATAGCGATGAGCTATCCAACTTAAACAAAATCTTGGACAAGATATGCCAAATCCACAGTACTCCCGGGAAGCCTGCAAACCATACCCACAGAGATTGTTGGGTCTTCAAGTAGTCTGGCAGACTCAACGCCGAACACAAGGGGCTCAACACACCAAGTGAGGATGATGACGAGCACTACAAGTAGAGCCCCAGAAAACAAAAGAATTTCCCACAAGAGGTCAAAACAGTAAACTTACTTCAAGTAACAAAAGAGGAAAACATAGCGGCACCCATTGAATTACGCGCCGCACAATCTACCCCAGCGGAGTCCCAACACTGGTTGGGACTACTCCGAAAGTATCCAGAACGTAGGATGGACTGCCTTGATACTAGAACCTATAATCGACGGTCTTCAATTTACGCAAGTCCTAATGGACAGCGGCAGTGATTTAAACCTGCTATGTCAGGACACAATCCACAACATGGGGATAAACCCAAACAGGATTAGCCATAGCAACACTTCCTTCCAAGGAATAATGCCAGGCACATATGCCCATTGTACGGGCTCCCTACTATTGGAAGTTATGTTCGGCTCACCCGACAACTTCTGTCGGGAAAAGTTGGTCTTCCACATCGCCCCATTTAAAAGTAGCCATCAAGCACTACTGGGACGCGAAGCTTTCGCCCGCTTTAACACAATACCACATTATGCATCTCTTAAACTTAAAATGCCCGGTCCACGAGGCATCATTTCATTAAAGGGAAGCTGCGCGTGTCCCTAAAGGAAAGAATGTGAGACTGCCTTAACAGCCTCACACTAATACGGCCTTGCTGGCCAAAAGCATCTAAAGCAGGTCGTTCAGACCCCGGACACGGTTAGGCGAGTCCGGCATAAATAAACATGATTCTTACTAGCCGCGTACCCCCCTTACAAGGGGCTCCAGGCATGTACAATAAGAGACAATAATGCTCAATTTTACTCATTTTTGAATCATACTCTATTTTATTTCCAATGACATTTTAGCGTGATCTTTTTCAAACTAAGTTCCTCTCTTTTACAGATGAACGCCGTGCTATACCGGTCCAGGATACGGCACAACGGAGACACAGGCGCAGACGTGCAGCAGGGACCCGTTGCAAGGATTCTTTTCAGATTAAGACCCTGCGTAAACCTTTTTCACTGTCTCTTGTTGTTACTCATCCCCCGGTCTCTTATTATAACCGAGGAGGAGGCTGGCGTTTTGGCATCGGCCGCGTCAGAATTTTGCACGTACCTGGACACCAGGGGCTTGTTACCAAGGGCATTGTTCGGCCCGCTTTATAAAAGACCGAATACCTTAGGGAGTGTTCGGTGTCTCGAGTTAGGCCTTATATGCATCAGCTCCGAATCATGTGTTTGGTCAAATGTTGGGTTTGCCCGGCTCCTGTGTTTTGCTGCCTTACATTCCGTTCTATCAGCTAACGCGGCACCAGGAGAACTACTGCGATTGTGCCCCGGTTCGGCCGGGCGAGCACCTCAGTAGAGAAAACCGAAAACTGACTGTCATGATATAGCGAGAGACTGGTCAACCACTCGATGACTCACCGGAATGTTTAGAATTCCTCCGCATTAACGAAGGACCGTTTTCCGGTCAGGCACATACGCACCCCGAATTCGGGAGAGTGCGGTGCCCCCAGGGGCTATATAGTAGCCCCACCATGGAACTCCTATGGCTAAGTGAAAGTGATAAAGCATTATAGTCCGGTTGCCTAGTTTGCTACGCTACCACCTCCTTTATAGGACCAAGACGTTGGATTAAGTGTGAAAGCGCGACTTCTTTGCAAACACCCCCGCACTATGTGCGTGGGGGCTGAAGCCGAAGACTGCCATCTTTCAGGTTATATAC
This sequence comes from Aegilops sharonensis, assembly GCA_904067115.1. Taxonomy (NCBI): domain Eukaryota; kingdom Viridiplantae; phylum Streptophyta; class Magnoliopsida; order Poales; family Poaceae; genus Aegilops; species Aegilops sharonensis. The sequence continues at coordinate 947,304,813 of LR880967.1, forward strand.
ATATATACATCAACGGCCGCACAGGAGGTAGTTTGCTACTTGAAGGCACAAGTATAAAAAGCTCTTACATTAAATTGAAACGTTGTTTCATAAAATTATACATGTCATTCAAACACAACATCCTTCGAGCACCGCGTCTCTATTAAACGAGCGCCCGGAAGAACTTCCTCAAAATAGCGCTCGACTGGTACTCGGTTGCCGTCTGAATATGGGGACGCAATATCGGTGGCCTTCATCTCAGCCCAGTATGCCTTGACACGGGCAAGATCCATCCGCGCCCCCTCAATACACACCGACCGCTTCATTGCGTTGATACGCGGTACCGCACCAAGGAACTGCTGCACTAAGCCAAAATAACTCTTCGGCTGGGGTCCGCCTGGCCACAAATGAGTCATGACATGCTTCATGGCAAGTCCGGATAATCGATTCAGCTCGGCCCATTCGGCCAACCGATCGGTCAACGGAAGAGGACGCTTCGGACCATGGAATTGCGACCAAAATAGCTCTTCCCTTCTATGCCCCTTCTGGCCTCGGAAGTGCTCACTCGCGTCCGCAGCGCTCGCCGCTAAGTCCAGATAAGCATCCTCCGAACTCCACAGCTTGTCCAACTGAGCAAACTTCGGATCCGTAAATTTCCTCCGCAGCAGAAACGGTTTTCCAGCCGCAATATCCCCGGCCCGACTCAGCTCCTCCTTGGTAGCTCTCATAGCGGAACGGGCATCCTTGGATTCGGCTGTGGCCTTTTTCAGGTCCTCTTGTTCCGCTTGACGTTCTTTTTCAAAAACCTCGCAGCGGTCGGTAGTATTCTTCAGTTTCAGGGCCAAATCGTTCATTTCCTCTTTGCTTCGGCAGTGAGCAGCCCGTTCGGCTTTCAGCTCTTCGGCCGCCTTTAAAGCGGTCGCATTACTCTTTCGGGCTTGCTCTTTAGCCCGGGCAAGTTCCGCCCGCAGCCTCTCCACAGCAGCGGCACCGTCTGCATCAAAGCATACAAGTAGTAAGGCATGGGCGTCAAGCTCCCTTACCAGGTGTCCGTGGAGAAGTCGCATACCTTGTGACTCGTCAAACCGTTTATTGACCAGCGCGATGTCCGCATCCGCCTCGTCAAGTTGCCGCTTTAGTTCGGCAAATTCATCAGTACGACTAGCCACCGGACGCCCCGCCACCTACATAGGAACGGCGACATGTTAGTGCTGAGATTATGATCCTCGGCACGCTGTCAGTTGTGACAGCATACCGAGTCTCAGGGGCTACTATCTATACAGGGCGCATTCTATATGCATAACTGTCAGAAGGTACATCATTTTTTTCGTACCTCAAACCCCGTCAGTAAACTTTTGGCGGCTTCATGCAATCCGCTCTCAGCGGACGCAATTCTTTCAATTACCGTAGCCATTAGCGCACGGTGATCTTCTGAGATATACGCTCGCCCGAGCAGGTCCTTCAGCTCCTCCAACCGCACGCCAGTTGGCGCCGGACCGTCCGGCCCCGCCGGACTCTGGGAAACTCTCCGTGACGACACTTCAGGGTCACCCACCTCGAACGAAGGCGCGATAGGTGGAGGCGTTTCGCTCTCTATCATCTCCGGACGAAGATCCCCGGAAGACGAGCTCTGTTGAGAAGGGCTGAGATCCGAACCACAAGGTACAATTTCGGTTATCTTCAGAAATAAATACAGGGATGTTATTTATTCACAGGACCCCTTCTTTTTACTTACGGCTCGCTGGAGGGCTGATCCCCTTGGGGAAATAGTGCGGCTGGGGTACTTCCCGGCACCGGACTTTCTGACGAAGACTTCTTTCCCCGTTTTGAGGCCTTGGCTTCCGGGTCTTCGGAAGCGGTCCTCTTCTCCCCTTGGAGGGGAGGATCCCTGATCCCCTCTTCCTTGAAAACCTCCTTCACGGAGGCAGTTGCTTCCCTGCTCCCCCCTTCGCCTTCTTTAAAAGGCGCGGCCTTCAACATCTTGGTCAGCATGGGATCCGGCGTGTTCTCTGGGAGGGGAGCCGGACACCTTATCAACTTTGCCTTGGCTATCCACTCCTGTTCAAGAAACGGCTCCCTTAAAGGGCATATATATGATAAATGAATGAACAGCCTATCCGGTTACAGGGTTACTTACTTGAGTATCTGGGTTATTGCAGCTTAGACCTGCGTCCTCGGTCAAGTCCGGACACTTCTCTTGTGATCCGAAGAACAGTTTGTACATCTCCTTGGGCGTCGCGCCCATAAAATGTTGGAGAGCTCGTGGTCCCTCCGGATTAAACTCCCACAGACGGAGGGGGCGACGTTTGCAGGGCAGAATACGGCCCCCAGTCGAGCCCCCGGTTGACCCATGATGCCAGCCGATGTGGTGGACCTGAGCGGAAGGCGGGTGGCGCCACCCATTTGGTGCCCCTGGGAGCGGTGATATAAAACCACTCCCGTTGCCACGAACCAAGCTCCTCTCGAAAAGAGCCCTCGGGCCACGGAGCATCAGCACACTTGCTTATGACCGCCCCTCCGCACTCTGCTTGTTGCCCCTCGATCATCTTCGGCTCCACCTTGAAGGTATTGAGCCACAATCCAAAGTGAGGGGTAATATGGAGGAAGGCTTCACATACGACGATGAATGACGAGATATGGAGGATGGACTCCGGATTCAAGTCATGGAAATCCAGCCCATAATAAAACATGAGCCCCCGCACAAAGGGATCCGTCGGGAAGCCTAAACCCCGAAGGAAGTGAGACACGAACACCACGCTCTCGCCGGGCTCGGGAGTGGGAATGACCTGCCCTGGAGCAGGCAGCCTATGCGAAATCTCGCCGGTTAGATACCTGGCGTCTCGCAGCTTTAGCACATTTTCTTCTGTGACGGAAGAAGACATCCATCGGCCGAGCTGGTCGGAGCCGGACATCATCGAAGGCTCGAAGCGCCAAAATCTGAAGCTTTGGGTGTTAGAACTCGAAGCGCGAGGCGAATTCGATGGAGGGTGGAAAAAAGAAGAGGGCCTTGGTCTCATTATAAAGAGGTTGAATACCAAGAGCCCTCCCCGTGGTCGATTGGGACTCGCCTTCGATAGAGGAGGCGTGCCAACGGGCACGGTTGGGTTACCCACGTCCGTATTGATGAGAATCCCGGAATAAGGGGGCACGATCTACGCTTTGATAAGACGTGCCAAGGAAACCGCCTCGCTAAACGCGCTGAGGTGGACAATAAAAACGATTCGTATAAAGGCCTGGCCGTGGTGTGATGTCACACCGCGGAATGCGTCAGCAGATCTGTGCAAAATTTTATTCTCTCTACGGTGGTATGTGGAACTTGTTTTGCAGAGCCGGACACTATCCTTGTGTTCAAAATCTTCTATGAAGTATTCGGAAGAGGAACCCGCCTTGCAATGCCGAAGACAATATGCGCGCCGGACTCATCGTCATTGAAGCCTGGTTCAGGGGCTACTGAGGGAGTCCTGGATTAGGGGGTGTCCGGATAGCCGAACTATCATCGTTGGCCGGACTCCTGGACTATGAAGATACAAGATTGAAGACTTCGTCCCGTGTCCGGATGGGACTTTCCTTGCCGTGGAAGGCAAGCTTGACGATACGGATATGTAGATCTCCTACCATTGTAACCAACTCTGTGTAACTCTAACCCTATTCGGTGTCTATATAAACCGAAGGGTTTTAGTCCGTAGGACGAACAACAATCATACCATAGGCTAGCTTCTAGGGTTTAGCCTCTCTGATCTCGTGGTAGATCTACTCTTGTACTACCCATATCATCAATATTAATCAAGCAGGAGTAGGGTATTACCTCCATCGAGAGGGCCCAAACCTGGATAAAAACATCGTGTCCCTTGTCTCCTGTTACCATCCACCTAGACGCACAGTTCGGGACCCCCTACCCGAGATCCGCCGGTTTTGACACCGACAACCGGCAAGTGGACCGCAACATCTACTTACAATGTGTACATGGTTGATACTACCAAAAACCTTCCAAGACATCGGCAGAGACGCGGAAAGGGCACCAACAGGGACCCCGGCGACAACAACGCCACTGCCAACAACGGTGGTGCAGTAGTCGACGAGCCTGGCAATCCCAGAGAGGATTTTCAAGCCTACCCAGAGCGACATGCCAGCCCCGAGGGAATCCCCGAGGATGTGGACCCCAATGACCCCTTTGAAGGGGTTGACAACAACAACTTGCCTGAATCCAAGGAGGACGAGAGCCTCAGTACCGAGGACTATATAGTCCTCGAAGACCCTTTTGAGCAAGAACACTTGCGGGGGCGCCCCGTAGCCACCGTCCTAAGTATCAAACGGGAGCAGCAATAGCTGCAGGCCAATGGGGATGCACAGAATGACAAGTGGGTCAAAATACTCTCAGCCGAGCAAGATATGTAAGAACAGCGTCGTAGAGCACCTAAATCTTATCCACGCAGGCGTTTTCTACCCGAGTTCGATGAAGAACTAATCGACGATGTGCCTTTAACACGCAGGCGGGCAGATCAACCCGACCGACCCCCTAGAGGGCGTGACAAGCTAGTGCGGGAAACTTTCCATACCCAAACAGCGCCACGCCATCATGGCAAGGACCCTATTGATAACTTGGAGCCTTATGAAGCTCAACGCCAGATAGAGGCAAACCGGGTGCCACCTCGGTCCATTTATGGATCAAGAAGGCACGCGGCTGCCGACCTCGACGGCTATGAGGCCTGGTTGGACAGGAACGGCCGAGCTCGAGATCAAGCCTACACACGGTACCTCCGATGTCCGACGCGGAACTGCTTGGATCCGAGGCCCCGCTCACCCGATCTGTTTTATGGACAGGGTGATGGAACACCAGTATTCGGATGGATTCAAACCCATTAACATAGAATTGTACGATGGCACGACTAATCCGGCTGTGTGTTGAGGATTTCCATTTCCATTTCCAGGGCACTCATGTCCGACCTTCGGACGCCGATGACCTCAGCCACGTCATTCAGCAACCCGGTGAGTCAGCTTGGAAATTCTGGAATCTGTTCCTTACCAAAAAGAACCAGATTATCGATTGCCCCGACGCCGAGGCCATTGCGGCATTCAAGCAGAACATCCGAGACGAATGGCTCGTCTGTCAGCTCGGGCATGGCGGCCCTCGCCTCACTTATGACCCGCTTCAATGCAGTCCCGCATTACGCATACTTAAAGCTAAAAGTGCCGAGACCAAACAGTGTTATTACAGTTAATGGTAACACCGGACGCTCCCTCCGAACGGAGGAGCAGAATGTGTTTTTGCAGCCGAGGTACAGTCATCCGAGGAGGCAGCTCGTGCAAATAAACACACGCGCACGGGAGTCTTTTCAGTCCAGGTGCATCGACTTGGAGTTGGTAGCACGGGCTATGTTATACTTGTATGAATGACGGCTTAGCAATATGACTAGTGGTGCACAATTGCTGCATGTAATTTCTATTGCGGTTGTCATAGGTTTTATCGGCTTTTCAGCCCCTTTGTATGTGATTAGAACTACACTATAAAAGAAGGGTTACATGATTGATTGAGGCGGAGACAAGAGGTCTTCCTCCTTTTTGGAAAAGAATAGTGTTCATAGCACTTGGACCTGTCTCAAATGAACACAGAAACAATACTCATACACTTTCTTCGTAGAAACAACGCAGCTCCGACAGGAAAGGATATACATACCCCAATCTTGGAAATCTTGCCAAGTGCTTGTATGCAGTTTTCTTAATTATTGTTCAGTTTAGCTACCTGTCAGTCAGCTGAATTTTTTATTTCGGGTCAGTAGATTTTGAATGAAGGAAGGAGAAGGAAGGGCCTCGCCGAAAAGAAGGAAAGGGCTCGCCGTCATCACCCCATTATCTATCTTTGGGTTCAGGGTGGGGGCGGTGGTGGACGGTGGTGGTGGGGACGGTGGTGTGGCTTAGTCGGAGAAGAAAACTATATGGGGGCGGGGCTAGAGGGATGGCCGGGGCGGCGGCAGGTATGGCGGTGGGGAGAGGTTGAGGGGAGGGCGGGGCGGCGGCAGCAGTCGGCGTGCGGAAGGAAGAAGAAAACTCCATCTGTTTTTTTTGGGGGGGGGAGGGGGGGGGGGGGGGGGCGGGGGGCGCGCGGCGGCGCGGGGGGGGGGGGGGGGGCGGGGGGCGCGCGGCGGCGCGGGGGGGGGGGGGGGGGCGGGGGGCGCGCGGCGGCGCGGGGGGGGGGGGGGGGGCGGGGGGCGCGCGGCGGCGCGGGGGGGGGGGGGGGGGCGGGGGGCGCGCGGCGGCGCGGGGGGGGGGGGGGGGGCGGGGGGCGCGCGGCGGCGCGGGGGGGGGGGGGGGGGCGGGGGGCGCGCGGCGGCGCGGGGGGGGGGGGGGGGGCGGGGGGCGCGCGGCGGCGCGGGGGGGGGGGGGGGGGCGGGGGGCGCGCGGCGGCGCGGGGGGGGGGGGGGGGGCGGGGGGCGCGCGGCGGCGCGGGGGGGGGGGGGGGGGCGGGGGGCGCGCGGCGGCGCGGGGGGGGGGGGGGGGGAGGGACGGCGGGGGCTGGGGGGTGTTGCGGGGGGGGGGAGGGGGGGGGGGGGGGGCTTGGGGGAGGGGGAAGGCACAATCCGGGCCGTTCTTTTTTTATCTAACGCTTCAGATTCATGCAGGCCAAACCGATTGACTCAAAAGAGATTTCAGTCGATTGGCTCCTAGCCATTCCCATTATTGTTGGCAGTTGGGACAGAGCAACTCTGAAACAGTGGGAGTTTGAGTGTGGCCAGAAACTCCACATTTGGAAGATGCTCAGCATATGGCTATAAGAGTTTGCTGTGGAAAATCTAGCTGGATGTTAACTTAGACGTTAATGTATTCCTGATTTGGAAGTTGGCATCACAGCTAGCCCACGTCCCATTCCTAGTACGCAAACTGCAGCTGGACCAATATAGATGCCCATGAAATTAGCTACCTGTCCATCTAATCAGACCTAACTTGGTACAGCCACAGTGATGGTGATGAGGAAAGGGCAACATGATCTGGTGGCCGGTGGGTGTGGCCATGCGAAACATAAAGCAGCATGTCATGTACCATAATGAAAACACAAGAGGGCAAATATAGTATTCCATTCACTTCAAGTCCTAGAAATCTGATCTTTCCTTGGAGCTACAAGTTTGAGGGTTTTTTCTGGCGTCCCACCTTACATTTTTCATATGAAGTTATAGGTAATAGGTGTAATCTTTCCGGCAAGAGGATATGGTGCTGGTGGGTAGTGGTCATGGACATCGCCTTATCCTTTTCTCCGTCTTTTTCTGAATTGTTGATGCCGTATTGCTTCATCGCAGTAGCATAGGTTTGGTAGAGCGTGACTAGTCGATCGCCCTCCATCCAAGTCTACGCATGGCGCCATGAGGTCGTCGTCAAGAGGTTAACAAGAACACCAACATCAGGCCAACTCCTATATCTGTTGTATCTTCCTTTCTTTTCTTTTCTTAGAACACGTACGCTAGATGTATAGTTGCAAGAGTGAACTGCAGCCGTGCAGGACGAAGGTGGCGACATGACTGGCTGGCCAGAATACAGCTAGCTAACTAGCACGGATTTGTTAGTATTCCCTCTGTTTCTAATAAATAGTATAATTCTTTTTATTGATTTTATTATGGACTACATACGAAGCAAAATTAGTGAATCTATACTCTAACATATGTTTATATAAATCTGTATGTAGTCTATAGTAGAATCTCTAAAAAGACTTATATTTTCAAAATAAGGGAGTAAAAATTAGGAGTTAGGACGTGCTGTACAGCTACAGTACAGTGGATTTCATCCATGACGCTCTCTTTTCTGTGTCATCTCTCGATCCCTAGCCCAGCCGGGCACACCCTCTGTTGTTTGTTGGCCATTAGGCCAACTCCAACGCGCGACTCCATCTGTCCGTTCAGATCAAAACAGATAGATGACACGGCTCAACGCGCAGTCATATTCTTAAACTTTTTCTGTTTTACGTCCAGCCCGCTCCATTTCCAACGCAAACATGCGCCTGGTTTGCGTCTACACGAACGCCGAACGGATCGGCACGCGGTTGCTTCTCGCCCGCCATGGGGACGCGAGGCTGCCGTCCACCTACCTCCACCGTCCAAATTGAATGCGCACGCACGGCGGGGCCCGGCTGTCATTGACACAGGCGCACGGTCGCCGTCCTTCTTAATGTGGAAGCCGTGGGCCGGCCAGTCCACAGCTTCCACTTCCAAGCCGGCCTGCACCCTCCATTGACGACACGAGCAAACCCTAGCCACCTCCCCGTCGTCGCGCCCACCTCCCCGTCGGCGCCATGGGCTGGCATTGGATCAAGGGGAAGCACAACCGCGAGACCGGCTCCTCCTCTGGCCGACGTTGCTCCAGCAGATCTGCGCCGCCCGCACCGCCTTCTTCGCCACCCGCTCCACCAGCTTTCCAGATGACGCCGGCGGCGGCCGGGCATCACGACAGGCCCTACATCCATGTCGATGTATGCCGTCGCTACTGGGAGACAGCGACGCCGATACCGTGGGAAGATGTCCACCTGCCAAACAACTGGCATTGCTCCGCCGACCGCGTGTCGATCCCTCCAGTGCCCGCGAGCGGCCGCGCCCGCCGCGAGGAGACCAACCAACGGCGCGCCCGCCTCCCACCGGATCTACTGGCGGACTCCAGGTACGCCATAGATTCGCCGCTATGGGATACATGGCTCCGCGACGAGCACGTCCAGCGGCGGCAATCTTTTTTTGCCGGTCGCCCTCCTAGCCCCGCCGCCCGCATTCTCCTCATGTTGATGACAACCCTCCCCAAACGCGGGGTCGTAGGCGTGTGTGTGGCATCACGCCGACGCCTTCTCCGTCCCCGTCCCCGCCACCGCTGTCGCCCATGACCGAGGAGGAGGAGGCCTGCCTCATGAGGCGTGTCATGGAGGACTCTATGAACACGCACGATGAGCGACAATGGGATGGCCTGGAAATCGCTCTCTCCCTGTCGGCGGCCGGTGACGTGGCCATCCCGAAGACGGACGTCAACATCAAGGAGGAGGTGCCGGAGGAGGTGGTGGAGGAGGCGCCCCTTGTCGCGTGGAACCCTCGTCTGGTGGGCCAACGGTGGAGCTGGTCGTGCACGGCGCTGGAGATGGCTGACTCGGTGTGTGTCGCCCCATGGTCGGCCACACCAGCGCGGTCACCAGAGCACAAGCAGGTGCCAAGGGAGGAGGTGGTGCAGACGCCTCCAGCGCAGGCGCCCCCGGTCTGGCAGGGGCCGCCAGCCCACCTGTGGCAACCACCGCCCTACGTCAACCTCACCGGCGACGACGACGAGTAGGACGGCCACTCCTAAAGACGACGGCGGCCACCGGCGACGGGCATTTATCTACTTCTTTTAGGTATTTTATTAAGTTTTAGTTTAATTAAGACATGCGTTGAACTTTGGTACTATGGACGTATGGACATATGAACGTTTTATGTTTATATTCATGATTTCGTATTATTTGTAAGATTATTTTCTTTTTTTTTGGCAAAAAATTGAAGTCTACGCCCCGGACGGTTCGGGACGATGCGTATCCGTTGGGTGCACCGATGACCACACGACCACAAACGGACGGCCGTGTCCATTTTCCCGCCTCAAACGGAAGAAAAGCGGACGAACCGGATGTCCGTTTGGGGTCGCCGTTGGAGTTGACCTTACAAGTAGCAGTCCATTACAAGTACGAAGTACCTGTTGTCACTTGTTCGGAAAACGTCAGGTGAAGGGACGCCTTTTGCTTTCAGGCGCAAGCATCTTATCGACAGCTATGATGTGGTGGTTGGGTGGAGTGAAGAGATTCAAACTTGAAATATTGCAGCTTGAGACTTGAACGCAGGACATGGGCATCATCTCATCTCTTTTCCTTGCCTTCCTTAATAAGCATGCAAGAGATGAAAACGGCCTTCAATAACCATGTGCCTAGCTTCATCAGATCTCCTGCTCTGCTCCTCCTGTTCTGCCGCGCTGCAGGTGCAGGTGGAAGGGCCGGCCAATCACGGAGTATTCAGAAGTGGAGGAGTTGTACCAGCACAAAGGCCTGTCTACTTGAGACTGTATGTACTACAACGTTGCATGTGAGCAACAACAACAGGGGAGATGGATGGTACTACAACGTTGCATGCAGCGGCAGCCGTGACACCATCAAGATTTGGAGCAGTAAAACGGGATGGATGCGGATTTACTGCCCACGTACGCAGCCACTCCTCGGTCATCAACCGCAAAAGCTGTATACATTTTTTACCACTCCTACATACTGTATGTACTATGTATCTGCTGCAAGTGTGGAGTCACGTAGCCACCTATCTCTTCTTGTGGTCATCGTCTACCTCTGCCTGGCTCCTCTTCAAACCCCTCCATATACTCTGTCGCGATCGCGTCACTCCACTTCCTCTGGTTCCGCACAAACAAACACGAAGAGGACCACTGGCCTGCCCCTTTCCCCTCGTCAACCGGTGCTGGTCGATCTCTGAATGCTCAACTGGTACACCATGTCCTGAAACTGAGACCACAGAGGCTTTCGGTGCATGTGTCCCTCTCCCTGGTTGGTCACCTCCACTGCACCTGGGGCATGCCAATGCCATGCCATGCAGCGCCAGGACGCGTGATCCCTGCGGCATTCTCTTGCAAGGCGACAAGCCAGCCCCAGCCGGGCCTGCACTCCCCGTCCGTCAGACACACACGCCACGCTTGGCGATCGCGGTGCATGCATGTGCGGCCGTAGACCGATGAGAAGTGAAAATTTTGCGCGGGCAAGTCACAGTCACAGAAAAGGAAAGGAGAAGTTGCGTTGCGTTGCGTTCTGGGCATTCAACCCACCCAAACTCAAGCAAGGAATGAATGAATGAATGAAGGAAACTTTTTCTTCTTCTTCTTACTACTACTACTAGCCGTGATATTCGGAAACCCGTGCTACTACGGCTGTCTAGCCCTACATCGCATGGCTGAGAGAGAGCGGCCGGTTCGAAATTGAAGACGGTGATGTGGTACAAGTACCGTACGTACTTGGCGGCAATCAACCAAGCTCCTGTGTAGTGTAGTGGTACCAGGTTTAGCACATGGGCTGACCGGCTACATAGATAGTACAAGTACTCTACTAACCCGTCTTAAACCGCTACTAGGCAGGCAGGATGGACAAGTGGTGCACAGATCAGATGGAGGAACTTGGGTAGATGCACCCTCCACCATCAATGCAAGTGTTTTGCTCTGTACGCACGCACGCAGGTAGGCTGGATCAGCGCCTACACTGTTCCATTAACTTCTGCTGCAACGTACGTACGCACGGCCTTTCGTCAGACAAGACTTACTCATATCTGTGTGTTTTTTTTATCAAAGAAGGGCCTTGCCCCTTCCGATTTTCATTGCTGAAAACCACCGAGTTCTACAGGCGAGATAAAAACGAAAAAAAGAGAAAGAACAGAAAAGAACACAGCTGCCAACACCACCAGGAATCCCTAGCAGCAGGGGCCAGCCATGAATTCCAACAACCTGAGTACAAATTAACCCCTAAGTTCAAACTGCCAAATCATCATTACAGCTAAAGCAAAAGAAGCAAGAAAGGACACAAGGGTTCTGTCATCAGGAGCAACAAACATTAGGTTCACCCTCGCAAGAGAAGCTTCATTCCAGCCTTGCCACATTGATCCTCCATCCCTGCTTAGCAGTGAACACCTCATTTGCTGCCTGTTCTAGCACCCTTGCTCCCAGCTCCAATGTTTTTCTTGAGAACTCCTTTATCTGCAGGACGGACCAGTCAGTCAACCACCTGCATAATAGTTTGACAACATACAAAGGATCATTTATCCTTTTGTTTTCAAAGACAATTGCATTCCTGCTTTTCCAAACTGCCCAAAGCAGGGCTGCAATCCCCACCAGAACCAATTTTTTCTCCTCTTTATTAAATTTCCTAATCCACCCCCAAAACAGTCCTTTACATTTGATGGGACGGTTTTAAATCCACACACACATCTGACCAAACCCCATAACAGTGAAGCAGTGGAGCAGGAAAAAAACAAATGGTCAATTGATTCATCTTTCCCACACAACACACATCCTTTCCCACCCTTCCAGCCTTTTCTAAGCAGCACATCCCTAGTTAATATACTTTTTTATTAACTAACCAAAGAAATACTTTCAGTTTCTCAGGCAACTTTGTTTTCCATAAGTATTTCTGTGGGAAGTTTATCCCAACTGCTATCATTTTCCTATACAAGGACCCCACAGAAAACTTATGGTCTGCGGTTAGGGTCGAGAGAACTTGGTCTGCCCCTCCCTGCAATTGAATTTCCTCACATCTTTTTTTCAAACAATTCCAAAGCCCTAAAGTTTCCCCATGCAATGTTCTTCTAAATTAGAACCCACCCCACCCTTTCTGTATAGCCTCTTCCACAGTAATGTTGTGGTCAAAGCATATATCATACAGCCTAGGGTAAGCCTCTTTCAAAGGTTTATCATCCACCCAGGTATCTTCCCAGAAACTAGTATTCCTCCCATCCCCCATTTTTTTCTTAACAAATTTATAGAATATTTCCTTGATCTTCAACAAACTAGCCCAAAATTGGGAATCCCCAGGCTTCTTGCTTACTAAAGCTAAACATCTCCCTTTGCTATATTTTCTATCCAAAACATCCTGCCACAGACCTCTTTCATTTTCCATTTTCCAAAACCATTTTGCTAGAAGCGAAATATTCATAATCTCTAAATTCAGTATCCCTAAACCCCCCATGTCTTTAGGTCGACAACACTCTTTCCAATTCACTAGATGGTACTTTTTTACATTCTCATCTTCTTGCCATACCAATCTGGATCTAAAGAAATCAGCTTTCTTTATGATCCCTTTAGGCACAGCATAGAAGGACATCATGAACAAAGGCATGTTAGTCAAGCAGGCTTGCACCAGGGTGATTCTTCCAGCAATAGAACCCAGTAGCTTCCCCTGCCAACATCCACACCTTTTCTCAATTTTATTCGTCACAGATTTCCAGTGTGAGTTCCCAACTCTATTCTCAGAAACAGGCATCCCCAGGTACCTAATGGGCAAATCTCCCATCTTACACGTTAGGATATCCTGATAGGTCGATTGTTTTTCTCTAGCTTTGCCAAATAATAGCAATTCACTTTTATGAAAATTTATTTTGAGCCCAGACATCTGCTCAAAAGCCCCAAGTATAAGTTTAAGATTTTTAACACTTTCCACCTCATCCTTGATCAAAAAGATAGTATCATCAGCATATTGTAACATATTAACCCCTTTTTCTCCATTTCCATTCAGCACCCCCTTAACCAGATCATGCTCCAGGGCATTACTCATTATACAAGCCAGGGCATCAGCAGCTATGTCAAACAGCAAAGGGGACATAGCATCTCCTTGCCTCAGTCCTTTAAAGGTTTTAAAATACGGGCCAATTTCATCATTTACCTTGATTCCTACATGTCCTCCTCTCATAGTTTCCATCACCCAGTCACACCATTTATCAGGGAATCCTTTCATTTTCAGCATCTGTATCACAAAAGGCCATTTGATTTTATCATCAGCTTTCTCAAAATCCACTTTAAACACCAGGGCATCTTCTTTGTTTTTGTGAAAGGAGTTCAGGGCCTCATGCAGGATCACAATCCCTTCCATAATGTATCTGCCCTTGATAAAGGCAGTTTGGGTTCTGGAAATCACAGGGGCCACACATTTGGCCAATCTATTCATCAGAATTTTAGTAATGATTTTAAAACTGACATTCAACAGGCAAATAGGCCTGAACTTCTGAATTTGTTTAGCATCATTAGTTTTCGGGACAAGAGTAATAATATCATAATTAAGTCTGGCAATATTAATCTCACCTTTTGCAAACCCTTCTACCAAGGATTTCAAATCCCACTTCACCACTTCCCAAAAATCTTGGTAAAAATCAGCAGGGAACCCATCAGGGCCAGGGCTTTTGTTTCTTTTCATCCCAAAGACCACCTGATGGATTTCATTTAGGGAAAAAGGAGCCAAAAGCTCCTCTTTCTCCTGTCCATTAATTTTATTCATCTCCATCTCCTTCAACGAAATACTAGATTCTTCAGGATGTCCAAATAATTCTTTATAGAATTTGGTGATATATTCCATTAAATTCTCATCTCCCTCTATAACCCCTTCTTCCTGTTCCAGGGAAACAATCTTGTTTTTCCTTCTCCTTCCATTCACCCTGGCATGATAATATCTAGTATTTCTGTCTCCATCTTTAATCTCTGAATCTTTATATCTCTGCAACCACTTCACCTCTTCTTGCAACATTACTTTTTTCAATTGTGCTCTCAACTTTTTCTGATCATCCCTATCCTTCACACCTAAGCCCATAATCTCAGCTCTCTTATCTTAATCATCCAATTCTTTTAATATTTGCATTTTTATTTTTCTGTACCAAGCATCCATATTTCTGTTCCAGCCTTTTAACTTTTTCCTAAGGTTTCTCAACCTTGATTGCCATCTATCTAACATGTCCCCAAAGTATCTACCATTCCAGGTGTTATACACCAGCTCTCTAAAACCCTCTCTCAGTATCCAAGCATTTTCATATCTAAAAATGTATTTGTGATCACGAGTCTCCCCTGTATCCAGGAACAAGGGGGTATGATCAGATACCTCTCTAGCAAAGGCCTGCAATATGGTTAATGGGTATTTTTTCTCCCAAGCAGGGCACATCAAAACTCTATCCAACTTCTCAAAAGTAGGGTCCTCCTGATTATTAGCCCAGGTGTACTGCCTTCCATTCAAAGGCAGCTCCCTTAACCCTGCTTGCTCAATAATAGCATTAAACATAAAGGACCATTGTTCATTAAGCATAGGCTTGTTTTTCTCCTTCCCATTTCTGATAATGTTAAAATCTCCCCCTACCAAGCAAGGCAGAGGATTATCATGATATAATCTTGCCAATTCAGCTAGGAAACTAGCCTTCCCTTCCTTCTGGGCATCCCCATACACACTAACCAAATTCCAATGCATTTTGATATTCTTATCAAATACTAACATTCTCAAAAAATACTGTCCTTTTTCAATAGTTTCCACATTAAACATATCTATATTAACCCCCATCAGAATCCCCCCTGACATGCCTCTGGGTGGGTTCCAACTCCATTGGAAGTTCCTCCCTCCACACAAATTGTGCAACTCATTTTTTGTGAAGTCTTGCTTTATGGTCTCAGAGAGTCCAATAAAGTCTAGCTTCTGATCAACAATCATCTCTCTAACGTACCTTTTTTTTGTGATCCTGGCCTATACCCCTTACATTCCAGAAAACCCCCCTCATTTTTCTACTTAATTCTTTTTCTCCTTCGAAGGACCCCAATCCCAACTGACTGCTTCACACAGTCAATTGCTGGTGAGCATTTCTTACTGCTTTTTCTCCCTGAGAACATTCCTCTTAGCTTTTTCATTTGGTGTTCCTCAATGTCCACATCAGAATGTTCATAATCTGAACAGAGTTCCTCAAGAGTAATATCTCCAGTATTAATATATACTGGGACATCTTTTTTGCAAATCTCATCCTCTTCATTTTTTCCCCTTTCTTTTCCCTTTCCTCTCTTTTAACATTCTGGAAATATATCTCTCTTCTAGCTTTTTCCATCTTGTTAATAATGTCTATGTTTTTATCGATCATATCTATTGAACACCCTAAATCAATTCCCACCAAAGAACTAATATGTAGTAAAGAAGCATCAGCAATAACCAGTTCGGAATTCTTACCATAGTTGTCTCTTTCCTCAGCTCTGGTCTTAGCCATATCTTCAATTTTCTTATCTTCCTTCCCTTTGTTCCTAAGACTTCTCTTGATCTCCACATCTTTTTCCTCCCCTTCTTTGTCTAGAACCTCAATTCCATGTATTTCAGCCATCTTCTCCCCCAAAGTTCCAATAGATCCTTGGCTAGCATTATAATCAGTGGGCTCATTATATTTCCCAGAGTCTGTGTCATCTTTTTTATGTTGAGCCTCTTTCTCATAATCTTCAAGGTCTATATTAGCTAATTCCCTTTCATATTCCTCTCTATTAGCAGCCTCTTGTGCCAGCTTCTGAATTTCTTCTAGTTGTTTTTTACTAGTCTCCTGCAACTCTATCTGAATCTTCTCCAGCTCTCTGATCTTGTTTTCATTCTTTGCCCACAAAGCATTTCTTCTGATCTTGTCTTCCTCCAAATCTTTTATTTTACTGAGCATGAATTCACTTTCTTTTTGCCATCTTCCTCTTTCCAAAGTCATCTCATTTTGCCACTGCATCATGTGTTTCCTCCAATTGGGATTTCATTTTTTCAATCTTACTGTCAACCTCCTCACTCTGTTTCAGGGATAAGCATCCCAAAGAAACCCCTCTGTGTTCATTATCCTCTAATATGGTCCTTTTCCTGTTGTCAATCTCTTCCTCTCCCACTTCTGAGATATTGTTGCTGTCATTTTTCCTCTTCTCTTCCCTGTACCAACCAATTTCCACTACTTTCTCAGGCTCCACCTCAATTCTGAACATGAGAAGATCAGGTGAAGTAATTTCTACTTGAGTAGGGATTTTCTCCACATCCCTGATTCCACATTTTGCTCTAACTTTCTCCTCATTAATAGTGTCCATATCAATCTCCAGGACAGGCCCCACTGCAGCAGCCACCTCACAAATCCCTAGGAAATGCCTAAAGCAATCTGGCACTTTGGCAGTCTGACCCAAACAGTATGCATTTTGCCAACAGCCTGATGGTCAAGGGACCAGGGCTGACGGTCCACATGTACATTGATGCACTGCCTGCTTCCGACACGGCAGTAATTCCATCTCGCTCGCTCCATTGATTGATCCGCAAGGCTACGGATCGGCATGCATCTGCATATGATCCATTCATTCATTCAAGTCCCTTGCACGTACGTGCACTAGCATTTACAACAGGATCCAAAGGTCTGGCTAGAGTGTTTTTGTGTGTGTGAGTGCTGGCACATGGCATCCACAGACAGAAACACCGTACAATAACTGGGGCGTTCTTCACTTGCTCGAAAACAACAACCTCTCCATCGACAACGATCCATCGTGCATTGCATTGTTAAACATGGAATGGATCGATCGATCGTCTTTGTTATTCAGGTGGTTAGGTAATGAGGTCACGGCTGACTCATTTGGGCATTGCCGCGAGCATAAACTAGGCATGGTGGTGGTACCTCGTCTCGTCACCAGCAGCCTAATGCTAAAACAACCTTGATTGGTGACACTGATTATCTTATTCTCAGGACAGGACCACACATAAACAACCGATGATTCGTTTGTTGCACTCGTTAATCAGAGTGTCAACGCACCATCTGATCTCATCCTGATCGACCCCAGCTTATCATAACTCAACTAGCACATAAAACATATAGTAACTTGGAGTCGTTCCATATATCACATATTTTTACACAACATGCAGAAATGTATGCACCTGATCGATCCAGAACCCAGAGGCATGATTGACCTACCTGCAGCTACAGGCACAGGTGCATGGTCGTGGCTGTGCATACCGACTATACCATGGCCGGCCGAGCCGTCCCGTCCCGGAGTGGAACAACAGCGCGCGGAGAGACCGGCGCGGCCGTCATTGTCGCCTCCGCGACTCGCTCGTCGTTGTGTTCGGAGATGCTGAAGTAGTTGCTCACTGTAAGTTTGAGCAATGTTAGCGTTGGTTTCTACTGTGACTCCATCTCAGTCAGAGACAAGCCGATCGAGCTGCTACTGCTTGTGAGACGTGACGTTTCCGGATCGCATTCGGATGGGCTAATATTCGGGGCTGTGGGTGAAAATAGCAACTGCAAGCAAGTACGATGAAACGGTTCTCGACGGGCATGTTGCGGCCGCGTGTTTTCACCAACGGTTCTTTTTCTAGAACCGGCAAGGACATTTGCTGGAACCGACTACGCATTTTGCTGGAACGCGAGGTCGATGGCCG
>LR880967.1:947336308-947362100 GCA_904067115.1 Aegilops sharonensis
TGACTATGAGATTATGCAACTCCCGAATACCGGAGGAATACTTTGTGTGCTACCAAACGTCATAACGTAACTGGGTGATTATAAAGGTGCTCTACAGGTGTATCCGATGGTACTTGTTGAGTTGGCATAGAACGAGACCAGGATTTGTCTCTCTGATTGTTGGAGAGGTATCTCTGGGCCCTCTCGGTAATGCACATCGCTATAAGCCTTGCAAGCAATGTGACTAATGAGTTAGTTGCGGGATGATGCATTACGCAACGAGTAAAGAGGCTTGCCAGTAACGACATTGAACTAGGTATTGAGATACCGGCGATTGAATCTCGGGCAAGTAACATACGGATGACAAAGGTGTTATGCGGTTTGACCGATAAAGATCTTTGTAGAATATGTGGGAGCCAATATGAGCAGCCAGGTTCCGCTATTGGTTATTTACCGGAAACGTGTCTCGGTCATGTCTACATAGTTCTCGAACCAGTAGGGTCTGCACGCTTAACGTTCGGTGACGATCAGTATTATGAGATTATGTGTTTTGATGTACCGAAGGTAGTTCGGAGTCCCGGATGAGATCGGGGACATGACGAGGAGTCTCGAAATGGTCGAGACGTAAAGATCGATATATTGGACGACTATATTCGGACATCGGAAAAGTTCCGAGTAATCCGGGTATTTTCGGAGTACCGGGGGAGTTACGGGAATACGGGAGTGCATATGGGCCTTAGTGGGCTTTAGGGGAAAAAAGAGGAGAAGCCACGAGGGCTGGCCACGTGCCCCCCATGGGCCTAGTCCGAAATGGACTAGCGGAGGGGTTGCGCCCCCTCTTTCCTTCTCCTCCCCCTCTCCTTCCTTCCTCCTCCTAGTAGGACTAGGAAAGGAGGAATCCTACTCCTACCAGGAGGAGGATTCCTCCTCCCCTTGGCGCGCCTAGAGAGGCCGGCCGGCCTCCCCTCCCTCCTTTATATACGTGGGGAGGGGGGCACCCTAGAACACACAAGTTGATTGTTCCAAGCCGTGTGCGGTGCCCCCCTCCACCATAATCCACATCGATCATATCGTAGCGGTGCTTAGGCGATGCCCTGCGTCGGTAACAACATCATCACCATCATCACGCCGTCGTGCTAACGGAACTCTCCCGTGAAGCTCTGCTGGATCGGAGTTCATGGGACGTCATCGAGCTAAACGTGTGCTGAACTTGAAGGTGCCGTGCGTTCGGTAATTGGATCGGTCGGATCGTGAAGACTTACGACTGCATCAACCGCGTTCTCATAATGCTTCCGCTTATGGTCTACGAGGATACGTGGACGACACTCTCCCCTCTCGTTGCTATGCATCACATGGTCTTGCGTGTGCGTAGGAAATATTTTGAAATTACTACGTTCCCCAACACAACGGACGTCCCCTCCAGTGCGGGGTTTGAGCACCACTATGACTCGGCGCTCGAAGCCAAATCCGCCTATTTAAGATGGTCGACATCTCCCAACCCTAGCCACATCGACCTCCTCCCTCTCCGCGCCACCAGCCCAAGCCCATCCACCTCTCTCCCACTCCGCCGCTCTTCCCACAACCTCCGGCTTGGCTATGGTTCAGCAAAAAGACAACCAAGTATGCTATGCTCATGCCGGAGCACTACTTCTAGATCAAGCAGGAGATCCAGGCGAGGCGCGCCACGTGCGTTGCCCGCATTACTGACGGAATGCCTCCGGACTCGCCGGAGTCAGAGGAGGAGGAACAGGCGAAGGAGGAGGAGGGAGAGGAGCAACAGCCAGCTCTGATGGAGGTGACGAATCCGAAGGAGGATGAGAAGGAGCAGCCAGAGGAGGAGCTGTCGCCGACTCCGGGCTTCAACATGGAGGCTACGGAGGGCAGCAGACCATCCTGGAGGGCATCCAGGATGAGGCCTATGTGGAGGCAAACCGGCAGTTCATCTGATATGAATAGGCGGCGGGCGACGCACTCTTCGACAAGGTTGAAGCGGAGATGGATGCCGACTCTGGCGCCGAGGAGCCGGAGTTGTGGTTGTCGCCCATATACCGGAGCCGGGTACGGAGATAGTGGGCATCTCCGACGAGGATTAGGTAGTATGGGTTATTTGATCTACTACATAGTACGTGGATTCCTTCATTTGCATGCTTTTGTATGGATTGAAGGTTTCTGCATGAGGTATCCAGATGCGGATGAACAAATTTGAGTCCTGACCGGTCACTGTCCGCGGACGCGCCCGCGTGCGTTTAAAGGTTTGGATTGCTATCCACATTTATAGATGCTTAGTTTATTACTAGGTCGTCCAGAATTGTCTTAAAGTAGTTGTTGGCGAATCCATGCTGCTCCAGTTCCTTTTGAAGTGGTCATCGACAAATGGTGATTCGTCACCGATCAAGAAAATGAGCATGTACGTGTGAGGCGTGACCGATCTGTGCATGTACCGATCGGGAGTTCCATATGAGCCCGGTACGGGGCCGGTACTCCGTTCTGTTTTTCATGACCTGTCCAGCTATCAGTACAAGGAAGGCCATGATTTCTAGTCCGGATTGCCTGCAATGTTTCGGATTTCAGATATTTGGTTCCCATCATATTTGGTTCGGCATTGAAAACAGTCGCAGATATTCTTCTCTTTTTGGTGCATCGGTGTCGATTGCTCAACTCCTCGCCTTGACCGGTGGGTCCCACGTGTCAATGACTAAGGTTAAGGACTGTTTGGCCGCGCACACGCAAAAGTAGAGTAGCTCACTAGTAGAAAAAGGCTCAATTGTCCTAGTTTATAAGGCCCATTTGTCCCAGTTAGGGAACCAGGACCAAAGGGTCGGTACTAATGCCCAGTACCTTTAGTCCTGGTTCTTATACCAACCGGGAAAGATGATCCTCCACGTGGCCGCTGTGGCCTGCCCAGGCAGGGGGGCCTTTTGTCCCAGTTGGTAGCACCAATCGGGACAAAAAGGCATCCACGCGTCAGCAGTACAGGGGCGGGGTTTTTTTTGAAAGGGGGTGGGGGTTTGGGGGTTTTGTAGGGTTAATGTAGGGGTTTCATATATTGTGTTTAGCTAGCTAATTAATATAGAGAAGTGTCCTCTCTTATCTCCGTGCTTCGTCAACGCTACGTGCTATACGTATAGAGAGGACTCGACACACTAGCTAGTAAGAAAATGAAGGAAACCATTAAGTACAGAAGATTGTTATGAACATATATAGATAGAAGTGATCGACCTCTCCTTCTCAGAGAGATTGGTCGAACAACAAGTTTTCGTATATCTATCCGACGCTACTGGATACATATATACAATATAAGACCTCTTACAATATAATCCCCTAATTATATATGAACTCATGTTCCACATGATATTCTCCGTCTTTATTGATCACGTGGTTAAGAAAGAATCCCGCCTATTCCTCTTGAACTGCTCGCATGCGATCTTGTGCTAGGAGTTCATCCCGCATCTGAAACGTCTAATTTCAAGAAGGAGTCAATACATATATATGAATGAATGGAACTCAACACAAATGATAGTAATAAAATAAAATTGTGAATATCATTGCTTACGCACTTCATATAGTTTTGTAGAGTAGCCCCTCTCACAGTCGTGTGGTGGATGGACTCGCAAACATAGTATCCACAGTAATTATTCCCGGGTTCCTGCCACAACCACTTTACAAGAAACAGAGGTCAATCAAACTGATAAGCAAGCATGCTAAATAGTATTGATGAAACTAGCGCTTGAATCACTAGGAGATGCGCCAAACTATCTAGTAGTACTTACTTTCGGGTGTGTAAAATCGCACCTTCCCCGGCAGTCCCGGAGCTTGTGCGGTGAATTTTTTCCAAACACTGCCAGACAAAGAAAACAATTACTTGATATCAGGAAATGAACAAAGTTGTCGATATGGTGCGATAATGATCGATTTAACTTACTTCTCGAGCATTTCAGTCATGTCCGCATACTCCTGGGGATCTTTTCGTCTCGAGTCTAAGACGGTTATTAGTGGCTGCTCAAGCTTAATCTATAGGAGAATATAGTGGAAGCTGCGCACGCATGCATAACTCATCAATTACATTACTATAACCTCGACTAATAAGGAAAGCCGAATATGAACAAGACAGTAACACTCACTTGAAGTTGTAAGGAAAGAGTATTATATCTTTGTTTTGATTTATTACCAATGATCGTAGCAAGTTGGCCTCGGTTTCTTTGGCATGAAATTTAACCGTAAATTCATCTATGAGATTTGTGTTAATGAACCCAGTATCACCGATTTGTCTTTTCTTGCATTCGGCGATCTTCAATTTGCATAATATAGTGAGGATAATTATATATACATACAATGAAAGAGCTGAGCTATATATAGAGACTTAATGACAGAAGTAGTACTTACAGACAATAGCAAGTGACCGTTAATTTATCGAGGGCCTTTTGATTGAAAAACTGGAAGAACTCCTCAAATGGAACAGACAACAGATCAATTCCAACGAGGTCATGCTCCTCTTTAACTCTCAGCGTCAAAGTATCCTTCCCCATAGACTCTCTGCAGGTTTTCATGTACCAATCGTGGAATCTTCGCATCATCGTTGTTAGATGAGGATGACAAGGTTTGACGAGAGGCTTCCCGTGCTGGTATCTGAATTCATCCACCTCCATTATATCAAAATGTGCATCGTCGTGGTGCATGTAATCTGCAGGATTGGTACCAGGCAAGATCCCTGGATGATTAGCGACGATATCACTAGACACCTTGAGCGGGGGGCACGATTGGTTCGCTTGTTCGCCGAGCAGGGGAATTGTTTTCCCACTTCTTCGTTCTGCTAACCTTCGATCAGTACAAGTACTTCCCGACTGGGACGCTTCCTTATATGTCCTTTCAATAATGTGGTCATAGTTGGTTTGCGGTGGAGACGGTGGTGGTCGCATCAGGGCATCCAAACTGCACTTCGCTTTCACCAGATCTATCTTCTCCTCCGGAGGTGGAGGTTTCTTTGCAAAAAGTCCTTCACTTGGCTTTAGAGATCTCTGCGTTTTCCTCATCGGTCCTCTCGTATGGTAACTTCTCTAAAGGCTTGAGAGATGGACCGAATCTGTATTGCCTCCCACCTCTGGTTGTACTGCTAGACGCGGGAGCAAGCCGAGCAACTGCAGCTGTCTTCTTTCGTTGCTTACGAGGCGAAGAAGGAGGCGGGGTGCTACGACGCGTCGGAGCAGCCAGAGCGGCGGCGGCTCTCTTCCGCCCTTGCTGACGAGGCAGAGGAGGAGGCGGGCCGCTCGGACGCGCCGGCGCAGGTGGAGAAGGAGGCGGAGTGCCGCCACGCGCCTGAGAAGCCGGAGAAGGAGGCGGAGTTCCCTGATCACACGCCGGAGGAGGAGGCGGAGTGCCCTGACTCGCCGGAGGAGGAGGCGGAGTGCCCTGACTCGCCGGAGGAGGAGGAGGCGGAGGCGTCCAATTAGGAAGGTTGATGAACTCCTTCCGCCATAGGCATGGAGTCTTCAGAGTAGAACCCAACCATGTCTCCCCTTCACCGGTAGGGTGGTCAAGCTCGAGCTCCTCAAATCCCCCCATTATTTCATCCACCATCACCCTAGCATATCCTTCTGGAATCGGCCGGTAGTGAAAAGTTGCGCCGGGTTCAGAAGGTGCAACAGAGCCGACAGCCGCCTTGACTTTGAATTGCTGCCATTACATCATAAGGTGGAAAGTGAGACTCCGTGATAGCATCCACGGGGTAGCTAGCAGGAGTCATGAAGACAGGCTCCTGAAGCAGCTCGGTGGAAGCCACGCTGCTTCTCCACTGAGATGGCGGGCTAGCTTTGGGGGTAGCTTCGACAGGTCGCTTGCTATGAACTACTTCTCGATCCTCTAGCGCTTTTACCCTAGCGTGCAGCGCCTGCAGTTGGGTCTGCTCCACTTTCCTCCTCCTCTCCTGGCCTTTGTAACCGCCTGCGTTCGGAAACCCAGACTTCCATGGAATGGATCCTGACGTGCCTCGTGTCCGTCCAGGGTGCTCAGGATTCCCGAGGGCCTGTGTGAGCTCGTCGTTCTCTCTGTCGGGGAACGAACGTCCCTTCCTGCGCTGTGGCGATATACTCCTGAAGCCTCATGACGGGTATTATCAGTTGCTCGTTCCTCCAAACGCACTTCCATTTTTCAGGGTTCATCGATCCCCCAACCCCGAAGAACCAAGTCCTAGAACGGTCTGGCCAGTGCAATGTCTCTGGTTCGACCCCTTTATCAAGCAAGTCATTCTCAGCCTTGTCCCACAACGGCCAGGCTCTAAGGTAGCCACCTGACCCCGTGCGATGGTGATGCTCCTTCTTTGCAGCATTTTTCTTGTTTGTCGCTGACGTCTTCTTACTCTTGTCCGATGTCTTGTGGGCCACAAATGTGTCCCAGTGATCTCTGATTTTCTCAAACCGGCCGGTGAATTCTGGAGTCTTTTCTTTGTCAACAAACGTTGTTTTCAGCTCATTCTTCCACCTCCTGAATAGATCTGCCATCTTCTTAAGAGCATGAGCCTTGACCAATGGCTCTATAATAGCTGGCTTCTCTGGATCCTCCTCTGGCGGTAGGGTGAAATTTGCCTTCAGCGCGTCCAAAAGATCATCTTTCTGCCTATCGTTGACATAAGACACCTCAGGGTCTTCCTTCTTAGGCTTATACCATTGGTGGATGCTGATCGGGATCATGTCCCTAAAAAGAACCCCGCACTGAGCAGAAAATGCTTCCTTGGTCCGGATGGGTGCAATCGGTTGTCCATCGCGCGCGATTTCTGTGATAGTGAACTTTTCATCTGAGCGCAACTTTTTCTTCGGGCCTCGTCTCATTACCGAAGTTCGGCTCGATCCGGAGGGCTAGAAAAGAAGAAAGAAGAGAGTTAATATGTGTACATACCAAAACAATTAATGCGTCAATTAGCTATAGTCAGCACAGGCTTAATTAATATATATAGCTGGCCGGACTCCGTCGATCACCGGAGCCGTCATCACGGTGTCCTTCTTCCACCGGCATTCGGTGACCGGAGCCATCATAATCATGTCCTTCCTCCTCCATTGTTCGATCACTGTAGCCTGCTTCTTCACCATGTCCTTCCAGATCATCGGTGTCATTGAGATACGACATGACATCAGCTCTGGCTGCGATTATGTCCCCCAACACCTGTTCTGCTTCCTCGTCTCGGCCGAGCTTCATAGTTTCTGCAAATATTACAACATGGCAATTATTATACAAAACATGACAGATGGATATATTAGTGGCAAACATAGACCTAGCTAGCTAATCACAACAAGGAATCATATTAGTGGCCTCGACGCTTCTCTAGGGTTTGGGCTGGCCTCGGCAACGCTTCTAGTGTTCGAGGTGGCCTCGACTACAACGCTCGTTTAACTTGGTAAATTTGGGTGGCCTCGGCAACGCTTCTAGGGTTTGGGCCGGACCGCCTCTCTCTCATGATTGTCTGACGTCCTGACCGACAAGGGATTTAACAAAATGGCGTCATTCTGGATGTGCAGAAAATGGTCCATATTTTTCCGATCGCATCTACCCTTCTATATGTCACGTTGTCCAGTGTCAAACAATTCAAGAAAACCATGACTTCATCATTAGCCGGAAATGACAGGCGCATAATGGTACGAAGCTCTTCAAAGTTGTTTTGGAACGGAGTTCCCGATAGAATAATTCGCTTTTTGGTAAAGTTCAGCAAGAGCCAAAAGGCAAATTATTCTATCAGGAACTCTGTTCCAAAACAACTTTGAAGATCTTCGTAGCATCATATGCCTGTTACTTCCAGTTAATGATGAAGTCATGGATTTCTTCAATACTTTGACAGACAACATGACATATAGAAGAACATAGATGAGATCAGAAAAAATAATTGGATCAACTTGTGCACATCCATAACGGGGGCATTCTTGATAAATCTAGACCCTCGACCCCTCGACGACCCTCGACCCTCGACCCCTCGGTGACCCTCGACCCTCTACACTAGTTCACGACCTTTGACCGCTCGGCGATCCACGACCCTCTACCCTAGTTCCCGACCCTCGACCCCCTCATGTCACATTTTTCTAGTGTCAAAGGATTCAACAAAACCATGTCTTCATCATTAGGCGAAAGTAATAGGCGCATGACGGTACGAAGTTCTGCAAAGTTGTTCTGGAACGAAGTCACAGATAGGATAATTCGCTTTTTGGTACAAACTTCAGCAAGATCCTTCTGAATATCGCTATTTGGAAGGCCTTTTCTGAAATTTGTACCAAAAGGCGAATTATCCTATCCGGGACTCCGTTCCAGAACAACTTTGCAGAAATTCGTACCATCATGCCCCGGTTACTTCCGGCTAATGATGAAGCCATGGATTTCTTCAATACTTTGACAGTAGGCAATCTCTCGACCCCTCGGCGATCCTCGACCCTTGACCCCTCGACGACCCTCGACCCTCGAACCCTCGGCGTGTTGGGGAACGTAGTAATTTCAAAAAAAAATCCTACGCACACGCAAGATCATGGTGATGCATAGCAACGAGAGGGGAGAGTGTCATCTATGTACCGTTTTAGACCGTAAGTGGACGCGTTATAACAATGCGGTTGATGCAGTCGTACGTCTTCACGATCGACCGATCCTCAGCACCGAACGTACGGCACCTCCGCGTTCAGCACACGTTCAGCTCGGTGACGCCCTACGAAATCACGATCCAGTAGAGCTTCCGGGAAGAGCTTCGTCAGCAAGACGCCGTGGTGACAGTGATGATGATGCTACCAACGCAGGGCTTCGCCTAAGCACCGCTACGATATTGCTGAGGTGGATTATGGTGGAGGGGGGCACCGCACAGGGCTAAGAGATCAATGATCAATTGTTGTGTCTTGGGGTGCCCCCCTGCCCCCGTATATAAAGGAGCTAGGGGGGAGGCGGCCGACCAGGAGGAGGGCGCGCCAAGGGGGGAGTCCTACTCCCACCGGGAGTAGGACTCCTCCATTCCTAGTAGGAGTAGGAGAAGGGAAGGAAGGGAGAGAGGAAGAGAAGGAAAAAGGGGGGCACCCCCCCCTCCTTGTCCAATTCGGACTAGAGGGAGAGGGGGCACGCGGCTGCCCTGGCCACCCCTCCTCTTCTCCCATCAAGGCCCATTAGGACCAATATACTCCCCGGGGGGTTCCGGTAACCCCCCGTTACTCCGATATATGTTTGACACCTCCCGAAACACTTCCGGTGTCCGAACATAGTCGTCCAATATATCGATCTTTATGTCTCGACCATTTCGAGACTCCTCGTCATGTCTGTGATCATATCAAGGACTCCGAACTACCTTCGGTACATCAAAATATATAAACTCATAATACCGAACGTCACAGAACTTTAAGTGTGCGGACCCTATGGGTTCGAGAACTATGTAGACATGACCGAGACACGTTTCTGGTCAATAACCAGTAGCGGAACCTAGATGCTCATATTGGTTCCTACATATTCTACGAAGATCTTTATCGGTCAAACCGCATAACAACATACGTTGTTCCATTTGTCATTGGTATGTTACTTGCCCGAGATTCGATCGTCGGTATCTCAATACCTAGCTCAATCTCGTTACCAGCAAGTCTCTTTACTCGTTCCGTAATGCATTATCCCGCAACTAACTCATTAGTCACATTGCTTGCAAGGCTTATAGTGATGTGCATTTTCGAGAGGGCCAAGAGATACCTCTGTGACAATCGGAGTGACAAATCCTAATCTCGATCTATGCCAACTCGGCAAGTACCATCAGAGACACCTATAGAGCACCTTTATAATCACCTAGTTACGTTGTGACGTTTGGTAGCACACAAAGTGTTCTTCCGATAATCGGGAGTTGCATAATCTCATAGCCATAGGAACATGTATAAGTCATGAAGAAAGCAATAGCAGTAAACTAAAACAATCAAGTGCTAAGCTAACGGAATGGGTCAACTCAATCACATCATTCTCCTAATGATGTGATCCCGTTTATCAAATGACAACTCATGTCTATGGTTAGGAAACTTAACCATCTTTGATCAACGAGCTAGTCAAGTAGAGGCATACTAGTGACATTCTGTTTGTCTATGTATTCACACATGTATTATGTTTCCGATTAATACAATTCTAGCATGAATAATAAACATTTATCATGATATGAGGAAATAAATAATAACTTTATTATTGCCTCTAGGGCATATTTCCTTCAGTCTCCCACTTGCACTAGAGTCAATAATCTAGATTACACAGTAATGATTCTAACACCCATGGAGTCTTGGTGCTGATCATGTTTTGCTCGTGGAAGAGGCTTAGTCATTGGGTCTGAAACAATCAAATCCGTATGTGTCTTGCAACTCTCTATGCCTCCCACCTGGACTTGATCTCGGATGGAATTGAAGCGTCTCTTGATGTGCTTGGTTCTTTTGTGAAATCTGGATTGCCAAGCCAATTGCACCAGTATTGTCACAAAAGATTTTCATTGGATCCAATGCACTAGGTATGACACCTAGATCGGATATGAACTCCTTCATCCAGACTCCTTCATTTGCTGCTTCTGAAGCAACTATGTACTCTGCTTCACACGTAGATCCCGCCACGACGCTTTGTTTAGAACTGCACCAACTGACAGCTCCACCGTTCAATAAAAACACGTATCCGGTTTGCGATTTAGAATCGTCCGGATCAGTGTCAAAGCTTGCATCGACGTAACCTTTTACGACAAGCTCTCTGTCACCTCCATAAATGAGAAACATATCCTTAGTCCTTTTCAGGTATTTCGGGATGTTCTTGACCGTTGTCCAGTGATCCACTCCTCGATTACTTTGGTACCTCCCTGCTAAGCTAATAGCAAGGCACACATCAGGTCTGGTACACAGCATTGCATACATGATAGAGCCTATGGCTGAAGCATAGGGAACACTTTTCATTTTCTCTCTATCTTCTGCAATGGCCGGGCATTGAGTCTGACTCAACTTCACACCTTGTAACACAGGCAAGAACCCTTTCTTTGCTTGATCCATTTTGAAGTTTTTCAAAATTTTGTCAAGGTATGTGCTTTGTGAAAGTCCAATTAAGCGTCTTGATCTATCTCTATACATCTTGATGCCCAATATGTATGTAGCTTCACCGAGGTCTTTCATTGAAAAACTCTTATTCAAGTATCTTTTTATGCTATCCAGAAATAATATATCTTTTCCAATCAACAATATGTCATCCACATATAATATTAGAAATGCTACAGAGCTCCCACTCACTTTCTTGTAAATACTGGCTTCTCCAAAAGTCTGTATAAAACCATGTGCTTTGATCACACTATCAAAATGTTTATTCCAACTCCGAGAGGCTTGCACCAGTCCATAAATGGACCGCTGGAGCTTGCACACTTTCTTAGCACCCTTTGGATCGACAAAACCTTCTGGTTGCATCATATACAACTCTTCTTCCAGAAATCCATTCAGGAATGCAGTTTTGACATCCATTTGCCAAATTTCATAATCATAAAATGCGGCAATTGCTAACATGATTCAGAAAGACTTAAGCATCGCTACGGGTGAGGAAGTCTCATCGTAGTCAACCCCTTGAACTTGTCGAAAACCTTTTGCAACAACTCGAGCTTTGTAGACAGTAACATTACCGTCAACGTCAGTCTTCTTTTTGAAGATCCATTTATTTTCTATGGCTTGCCGATCATTGGGCAAGTCAACCAAAGTCCACACTTTGTTCTCATACATGGATCCCATCTCAGATTTCATGGCCTCAAGCCATTATGCAGAATCTGGGCTCACCATCGCTTCTTCATAGTTTGTAGGTTCGCCATGGTCAAGTAACCTGACTTCCAGAACAGGATTACCGTACCACTCTGGTGTGGATCTTACTCTGGTTGACCTATGAGGTTTGATAGTAACTCGATCTAAAGCTACATGATCAATATCATTAGCTTCCTCACTAATTGGTGTAGGTGTCACACGAACCGGTTTCTGTGATGAACTACTTTCCAATAACACTACAAGGGAAAAGCCTAGCAGCAGCGCGGGTTTTAGGTACATTAGTAGCGCGGGGACATGCGCTACTAATAAGGCGCTACAGCTAACACTTAGCAGCAGCGCGTGGGCGCCCACGCTACTGGTATACAAGTGTAGCAGTAGCGTGCCTCGTGCAAGCTCGCTACTGCTAATAGCTCTAGCGTGCTTGGGCTGGAAGCGCTACTGCTACTGTCACGCTGCTGCTAACTTTCTCCACTCGCTACTGCTAATTTTAGTAGATTTTGTTTTTTTTTCTGCATATTTGTTTTGTATTTGAACAGGCTTTATACAAGAATCTTTAGCAGATACAAATGTCATCATGATACACATACAAATGGCTGCGAGACCACAAATGTAATCGTAGCATATACATACAAATAGTCTCATCATAATCATCATCCAACACAAAGTAGTATCTCGTCATCATCTCGAAAATAGCGATACAAGTCTCAATTACTTGCAACTACATCGTCATCCATCTAAACAATGATATACGTGATAAGAGCTATCACTTTGAGTGAGAGCGGAACTATGTAGTACATGAGTTCGTATCCCCCTCTCGCATTAGCATGAACCTAAACTAACTACTGCGTGTCGCTCGGAAACCGGAAACCGGTACACCTGGGCCTGACACTCCGGCCACTCGTCGTATATATATACTCCTGGCATAGCACTTCTTATCCATCGATGATCTATGCACCTGCATCGTCACATGAGTCGATGATATGCAACATATATAGTTGAGCAACAGAAAGAGATAGACTTGGCACAAATAGAAGCAACATATCATAAGCATAAATGACAAAGTTGATCGTACCCAAAATGCCCTAACTAGAGTGATCGTCGCTAGTCGAGGAGGACGGTTTAATTACATCACAAATAAAGTTTCGTCATGCATAACTCAAAGTTTCGTCATACAGAAAGTATGGACTAAATGGACACATTGTCATATATCGACAATCACTCCAACATGTCGTGCCATCCATCCATGTCAGGGAGATAGTCCCCGTGCCTAGTGAAAGGCTTCAGGTCGAGACGCTGAGAGGCTACCCGTGTTCGGACATCTTCCCGCGACATTTGTCCTTCTTCGTAGAACATCCCTGTTTTTCCGATTACCTCCTTCATGATGATTTGGGCAAGTTCACGCTGGATGTGATAGAACTCGGCTCGAAGTCGATGATCCTCGATATCGCCTACGTTCTTTGCCCATTGCAGAATATGGGAATCGCTGGATGTAGGTGACATGCGAAGGTTCTGGTGATCCCGTCTGTACTCCAGCATGTGGTGTAGGACATAGAATCCATCATTTAGAGAACCACTCGGTTGCTGGATGCAGCAGAAGTCGGTCTTATGGCCGAAGGCGAGCCTGCCGCCCCTTCTCTTCTTGTCCGTGACCTCTCCACCCCGTGCTTCGTAGTAAAACATAGCACTGTCGAGAACATCCTTGATGTGGGTGTAATCCTTTTTGTGAATGTTCTTCGACGAGTCCAAGTAAAGAGCGTGGGAGTATCGGGGGTAGAGGATGATGAGGACGGCGCGCCCGCCGCTGCGCAAAATAAGTACACCTCAAATTAATTAGCCTCCACCGTGCAAATGAATGATTCAAATCGAAGGAAGGATATCTGCGCGGATGACTTACAGGGGATGATAAGGCACGAGAATCGCCTCCTTGTCCTTATTGGCGAGCATGAAATTGACGATGTATTCCCTCGCGTATTCACGGTGCTTTGCGCAGACTCCCAAGAAGCTCTCGTGCATGAAGTATGGGTCAGCGACACAGATATGAGGTATCTGCTCAACCCCAATGATGTAGTTCATGTGCAAGGCATAAAGGCGGACAAACGTAAAATCTACCTTCTTCACGTGAAACATGTCGAATATGTAATCGAATCGAAGGAAGAACTTATCCGCGGGGAAGAAGTCGACGTACGACAATTATCGTGGAACGTTAACCACGTAGAGTGGGTATCCTGGATCCTTCGAGGCGATGAGGCCTTTCTCTATCCGCAGCACATCGTCCTGAAGACTCCTTAGATCGCCGAATCTGGCCCTTAGCGCTGCTGCAGATAGGATTGGTTGACCGGGTATATGCAATTTATCCGCACCGGTGATATCTATACGGTCTTGAACCCGAGGCTGCTGAGGTGGCTAGATCATAGAATCAGCTTTCTTGCCTTCCCTTGCTCTCTTCCTAGGCTTCTTTGCCCGAAGGTCGTCTATAATACGTTTAGCCTCCGGAGGCGGCAATTCAGGCACCGACTCATCATGACGCTCAAACCCTGAGTAGGCGCCAGTATAGACATACTGTTGAGTGCCATCGTCATCCTCATCCTCGTCCATGGCGACGTCATCAGCGACTAATGGAGCCTCTTCCTTACCCCGTCCGGTATCACCCAACCCGACACCTGACGCTAATTGGGTAGGTGGGGTGTTGATGTTCATACCTTGCTGAGGTTGTGTGCTCGTGGGTGTGCTCCCGGCCGCCTCCAGACGAAGCAGACTCTTTGGACACAACAGGACCCACCCATTGCAACAATCACCAAGCCGCCGCGGGGTCTCGTCGTCATCCCCCCTAGTACCTGAGGAGGAAAATTCTCGTGGCCCGGTTTGACACAGGCCACGGAAACCTTGAAGACGTTCGGGGGGATTGGCCGGCTGTGGAACAGTGGTTCCTTCGGCTTCATTATCGTCGCCTTCCCCACGTCCACCTTCTGGTCGCCGATGGTGTACAATATGGTGCACGGGGTTTCGTCGGCCTGCAAAGAAAAGTCTGCGACGTGAGACATCCGAAAGGCAACGAAAACGGGAGATTATACATTTATTGAAGGGACTGATGTGACAGATACCATGAGGGCGTCGAGCTTAGCCAAATACGAAGCACCGCCGAGCATGTCCGGTGCGGGAGCAGGTGCGGGGCTGGTGTGGGAGCCGGTGCGGGAGCCAGTGCAGGAGCAGGTGCAGCTGCAGGTGCTGGTGCAACGCTAGTGGAGCTGCTCCCCAAGAAGTCAGCAAGGGGAAAGTCCGCTGCATTTTTTTCTGGATTTTGACTGGTCCAATTGAAAACGGCCGGAACCAAGGAAGTGGACATATCTACAACCATCTGTTTTGCGGCAGCTACCGCTGTTGTGACTGTCTGAGATGATTTCTTCTCAACCGCAATCTCAACCTTGTTGTCGATGTTTTCTTCGGTTAACCATCGTCTTTCCTTTCTCTCCTCCTTGGTCTCACTGTAGTACTTCTTCCACGTGGCGCCGTCTCCGACACCGTGCACGCGTCCATACGATGGTCGAGTATCCACCGGGAGTCGTTTCAATATTTTCAACGCTCGGTTAATGGAGTGTCCCACTTGGGCCTCGCCAACGCCTCAGACGGCGAGTCGCTTTCGCCCGCAATCCCTGTGCTGCTCTCTTTGCAAAAGGCACATGGATCGTTTACAAATATGACTAACGTGCAGTCGAATTGATCAAAAACTAAAATTACCAGAAGTCTGATGAACATCATCGTGACCGCGTTCGTCTCGAAAACCTTCTTCACTGGGTCCCAACGGTGCCGGGCCCTGAGGACGTCATGCTCCCGCAGGACCGGTGAACTCCGCCAAGGGGTCTGGGATGCCCAGACTCGCGGCTTCCGCGTTCTCCTTGGCCCATTTGGACCTCTTCCCGCCATAACCACGGCTTCCGAGGTGCTGGCTCCCAATGTTCCTCCGTTGAAGCCCCTTCATGTACTTAGACTTTTTTTGGCAGCTTCGGCCTCGCAAGCCGCTTGAATATTTGAAACTGCTCTTACGTGATTGTCGGATTATCCTTTACAATCTCGGAGTAGGGTTACTTCTTGTCAATGATCCTTGCTTTCACCCTTGTTTTCCAGGCGGCCAACGCATCGCTAAACTTGGTCATGGTGTGTTTGTTTATCTTCTTCATTGTCAGGTCCTTATCTGGATTATTATAATCCTTTTCATTCCGGCCCGGGAACAAGAATATCTGGTGAAACTTCTTTAGGAGGCAGGTCCTCATATTATCTATCTTCTGTAGTTTCTCATCGTTGATGGTGGCAGTTGTCCGTACGATGCAACCTATTTGATTGCCGTAGCACGCGCGCGCTTCCTGGGGAGCTTTTGGCTCAAAATTACCGTCGTCCACCTCCGTGACCACCAGTCTAGTAGTCCTGAGCTTGTTAGGAAGCCGTTGCCTCTTTGCTTTCGGTTCTACACCGCCTCCGCTAGTCTCGGCGCCGGTCTCATTCTGAGCGCCGGTCTCGATGCCGGCCTCAGTCTCAGCGCCGGTCTCAGTCTCGTTGGCAAGGCTCAAAAATTTGTCTGCCGCCCGGTAGACGTAGTCGCAATCATCAGAACCCTATCCGTCATCGATGCTAGCCATGTTTCCTACGATTAAATCTAGTCAATTAATTCTAGACCTAATTAAATGAATAATGACATAAAAATGCCTATTGTTTTGCAGGAACGTTGACTCCTTCCCGGTGCAGAAAATCCCGGGCACTCGATATGTCCTAGTGTGTAGCACAAGTCATGCCTAAATTCACGGAAAAAATCGACATGACCTTTGCTAAAAAGTGGACAAATCGAGAACCTGAACTTTGCCGGAACGGAAATTAATCAACATTCCGGCAAAACATAGGCCACTCGGCTTCATTCCCTGGAAACAACAAAAGGCCACTTGGGCACAATCGAACCACTTCAATGTCGATTATGATCAAGGAGCAAACACAATTGAGGATTTTTCATATATCATGACCACTTCAAATTTGCATCTCCTAGTGTTTGACACTTCAAGAAAATCTACACAAATCTCATGCTCTCTGAAACTCAATTCAAAAACCAAATATAGATGGAGGCAGATTTGGCGAGGGAGGGGGGGGGGTGTCTCTGTCAAACCCTAGTTAAGCATATACAATTTTTTCCTACGGCGAGGGAGGCAGGGGCGTCTCTGTCAAAGCCCTACCTAAATTCTTTTCCTAACTAAATTATTTTCCTAACTAAATTAACCTAACTAATTTAGAGAGAGAGAGAGGAGGGGTGGGGGCTTACAGAGGATGGCTCCGGTGGTGGCGCGGGAGGCACTGGTGGCGAGGGAGGCAAGGCGTCTCCGGTGACGGCGAGGGAGGCAGTTGTGGCGAGGGAGGATCCGGTGGCATCGACTGCGGCTCCGGTGGCGTCGATTGCAGCTCCGGTGGTGTTGATGAGGTCGTGCGGCTCCGGTGGCGTCGACGCCGCGCGGCTCTGGTGGCTCCGGGGGTGTCGATGTCGGTAGGAGACCGCGGCGAAGTGGGGCGACGGCGAATCGGGCAGACGGCGGCGGGGTGGGTCGAGGGATTTGGGGGAGAATTGGTGGCCGGGGGGAAACGGTTTTTTGGTTAAGTAAAACTTAGCGGTAGCGCTTTTCACGAAATTCGCTATAGCTAAGTTAGCTATAGCGATTTCACAAAACGCGCTACTGCTATAGCTATTTAATTTCCTTCATATTTCTTATTTCCTTTTCTGTTTCTACAGCGGGGGTTCAGGAAACGCGCTGCAGCTACGTTAGCTATTGCGCCTCTAACGAACAAACGCTACTGCTACGCCTTTCTCCTTTTTTTTGCTTTTTCATTTATTTTTCTCTACATTTGATTTTTTTCATTTCTCCTTTTTCTATTTCTTTCTTTTTCATTTACTTTTCCATTTGTTTTTCATTTTATATTATTTCCATTAGCAGTAGTGCTTTCCGCGTGAAACGCGCTGCTACATATGTCCTAGCGGTAGCGCGCTTCTCTCAAGACCGCTACTGCTATAGGTAGCCTATCGGTTTAGCAATGGGAATATTAGTGGTAGCGCTTTTTCATGTGCATGCGCTATTGCTACTATTGTATCTGTAGCGCAGTTTTCACACGCGCGCTACTGCTATTTAGAACTAGCACCAATTTTTGACACGCGCTACTGCTAAATTTCTGTGTATAAGTTTTCCCTAGTAATGTAAGGGAACAAGTACAGTTACCTCATCAAGTCTACTTCTCCCACTCACTTCTTTCGAGAGAAACTCCTTCTCTAGAAAGGATCCATTCTTAGCAACAAATGTCTTGCCTTCGGATCTATGATAGAAGGTGTACCCAACAGTTTCCTTTGGGTATCCTATGAAGACACATTTCTCCAATTTGGGTTCGAGCTTATCAGGTTGAAGCTTTTTCACATAAGCATCGCAGCCCCAAACTTTAAGAAACGACAACTTTGGTTTCTTGCCAAACCATAGTTCATAAGACGTCGTCTCAACGGATTTCGATAGTGTCCTATTTAACGTGAATGCAGCCGTCTCTAAAGCATAACCCCAAAATGATAGCGGTAAATCAGTGAGAGACGTCATAGATCGCCCATATCTAGTAAAGTATGATTACGACGTTCGGACACACCCTTGCGCTGTGGTGTTTCGGGTGGCGTGAGTTGCAAAACTATTCCGCATTGTTTCAAATGTAGACCAAACTCGTAACTCAAATATTCTCCACCATGATCAGATCGTAGAAACTTTATTTTCTTGTTACGATGATTTTCCACTTCACTCTGAAATTCTTTGAACTTTCAAATGTTTTAGACTTATGTTTCATTAAGTAGATATACCCATATCTGCTCAAATCATCTGTGAAGGTGAGAAAATAACGATACCCGCCGCGAGCCTCAATATTCATCTGACCACATACATCAGTATGTATGATTTCCAACAAATCTGTTGCTTGCTCCATTGTTCCAGAGAACGGAGTCTNATCGCAGCCCCAAACTTTAAGAAACGACAACTTTGGTTTCTTGCCAAACCATAGTTCATAAGACGTCGTCTCAACGGATTTCGATAGTGTCCTATTTAACGTGAATGCAGCCGTCTCTAAAGCATAACCCCAAAATGATAGCGGTAAATCAGTGAGAGACGTCATAGATCGCCCATATCTAGTAAAGTATGATTACGACGTTCGGACACACCCTTGCGCTGTGGTGTTTCGGGTGGCGTGAGTTGCAAAACTATTCC
Organism: Aegilops sharonensis; assembly: GCA_904067115.1. Lineage (NCBI taxonomy): Eukaryota > Viridiplantae > Streptophyta > Magnoliopsida > Poales > Poaceae > Aegilops > Aegilops sharonensis. The sequence goes on from LR880967.1 coordinate 947,355,288, forward strand.
GCATTGTTTCAAATGTAGACCAAACTCGTAACTCAAATATTCTCCACCATGATCAGATCGTAGAAACTTTATTTTCTTGTTACGATGATTTTCCACTTCACTCTGAAATTCTTTGAACTTTCAAATGTTTTAGACTTATGTTTCATTAAGTAGATATACCCATATCTGCTCAAATCATCTGTGAAGGTGAGAAAATAACGATACCCGCCGCGAGCCTCAATATTCATCTGACCACATACATCAGTATGTATGATTTCCAACAAATCTGTTGCTTGCTCCATTGTTCCAGAGAACGGAGTCTTAGTCATCTTGCCCATAAGGCATGGTTCGCAAGTATCAAGTGGTTCCAGACTCCCATCAGCATGGACTTTCTTCATGCTCTTTACATCAATATGACCTAGACGGCAATGCCACAAATAAGTTGCACTATCATTATTAACTTTGCATCTTTTGGCTTCAATATTATGAATATGCGTATCACTACGATCGAGATCCAACAAACCATTTTCATCGGGTGTATGACCATAGAAGGTATTATTCATGTAAATAGAACAACAATTATTCTCTGACTTAAATGAATAACCGTATTGCAATAAACATGATCAAATCATATTCATGCTCAACGCAAACACCAAATTTATTGTGGTTCAACACTAATCCCAAAAGTATAGGGAGTGTGCGATGATGATCATATCAATCTTGGAACTACTTCCAACACACATCGTCACCTCGCCCTTAACTAGTTTCTGTTCATTCTGCAACTCCCGTTTCGATTTACTACTCTTAGCAACTGAACTAGTATCAAATACCGAGGGGTTGCTATAAACAGTAGTAAAGTACACATCAATAACATGTATATAAAATATACCTTTGTTCACTTTGCCATCCTTCTTATCCGCCAAATACTTGGGGAAGTTCCGCTTCAAGTGGCCAGTCCCTTTGCAGTAGAAGCACTCACTCTCAGGCTTAGGTCCAGACTTGGGTTTCTTCTCCTGAGCAGCAACTTGTTTGCCGTTCTTCTTGAAGTTACCCTTCTTCTTCGCTTTACCCTTTTTCTTGAAACTGGTGGTCGTGTTGACCATCAACACTTGATGCTCCTTCTTGATTTCTACCTCCGCAGCCTTTAGCATCTCGAAGAGTTCGGGAATCGCTTCCGTTATCCCTTGCATATTATAGTTCATCAAGAAGGTCTAGTAACTTGGTGATAGTGACTAGAGAACTCTATCAATCACTATCTTATCTGGAAGATTAACTCCCACTTGATTCAAGTGATTGTAGTACTCAGACATTCTGAGCACATGCTCACTAGCTGAGCAATTTTCCTCCATTTAGTGGGCAAAGTTCTTGTCAAAGGTCTCATACCTTTCGACATGGGCATGAGTCTGAAATACCAATTTCAACTCTTGGAACATCTCATATGCTCCGTGGCGTTCAAAACATTTTGAATTCCTAGTTCTAAGACATAAAGCATGGTGCACTAAACTATCAAGTAGTCATCATGCTGAGCTTTTGTCAAAATGTTCATAACATCTGCATCTGCTCCTGCAATAGTTCTGTCACCTAGCGGTGCATCAAGGACATAATACTTCTGTGCAGCAATGAGGATAATCCCCAGATCACGGAGCTAGTCCGCATCTTTGCTACTAACATCTTTCAACTTAGTTTTCTCAACGAACACATTAAAATTCAACGGAACAATAGCACGGGCCATCTATCTACATCATAGAGAAGCAAAATACTATCAGGTACTAAGTTCATGATAAATTTAAGTTCAATTAATCATATTACTTAAGAACTCCCACTTAGATAGACATCCCTCTAATCATCTAAGTGATCACGTGATCCATATCAACTAAACCATAACCGATCATCACGTGAGATGGAGTAGTTATCAATGGTGAACATCACTATGTTGATCATATCTACTATATGATTCATGCTCGACCTTTCGGTCTCAGTGTTCCGAGGCCATATCTGCATATGCTAGGCTCGTCAAGTTTAACCTGAGTATTCCGCGTGTGCAAAACTGTCTTACACCCGTTGTAGATGAACGTTGAGCTTATCACACCCGATCATCACGTGGTGTCTCCGCACGACGAACTTTGGCAACGGTGCATACTGATACGTCCATTTTGCATCATGCTTTTATATCGATATTTATTGCATTATGGGCTGTTATTACACGTTTTGTTACAATACTTATTTCTATTCTCTCTTATTTTACAAGGTTTACTTAAGGAGGGAGAATGCCGGCAGCTGGAATTTTGGGCTGGAAAAGGAGAAAAAATTAGAGACCTATTCTACACAACTCCAAAAGTCCTGAAACTCCACGAAAGTCATTTTTGGAAATAATAAAAATATTTGGCAGAAGAAGTTCACCAGAGGGGGACCCACCTGGCCACGAGGGTGGGGGCGCGCCCTACCCCCCAGGGCGCGCCCCCTGCCTCGTGGGCCCCCTGCTGGCTCTGCTATGGCCATCTTCTGCTATATGAGGTCTTTCGTAGAGGAAAAAAATCATAAGCAACCTTTCGGGACGAGACTCCGCCGCCACGAGGCGGAACCAATCTAGGGCTCCGGCAATGCTGTTCTACCGGGGACACTTCACTCCGGGAGAGGGAAATCATTGCCATCATCGTCACCAACGCTCCTCTTATCGGGAGAGGGCAATCTCCATCAACATCTTCACCAGCACCATCTCCTCTCAAAACCCTAGTTCATCTCTTGTATTCAATTCTTGTCTCCAAGTCCGGGATTGGTACTAGTAGGTTGCTAGTAGTCTTGATTACTCCTAGTAGTTGATGCTAGTTGGTTTGTTTGGTGGAAGATCATATGTTAAGATCCTATATGCACATTAATACCCCTATGATTATGAACATGAATATGCTTTATGAGTAGTTACGTTTGTTCCTGAGGACATGGGAGAAGTCTTCTATTAGTAGTCATGTGAATTGGGTATTCGTTCGATATTTTGATGAGATGTATGTTGTCTAGCCTCTAGTGGTGTTATGTGAACGTCGACTACATAACACTTGACCATTATTTGGGCCTAGAGGAAGGCATTGGGAAGTAATAAGTAGATGATGGGTTGCTAGAGTGGCAGAAGCTTAAACCCTAGTTTATGCGTTGCTTCGTAAGGGGCTGATTTGGATCCATATGTTTCATGCTATGGTTAGGTTTACCTTAATACTTTTGTTGTAGTTGAGGATTCTTGCAATAAAGGTTAATCATAAGTGGGATGCTTGTTCAAGTAAGAACAGCACCCAAGCACCGGTCCACCCACATATCAAATTATCAAAGTACCGAACGCGAATCATATGAACATGATGAAAACTAGCTTGACGATATTCCCATGTGTCCTCGGGAGCGCTTTTCCTTATATAAGAGTTTGTCTAGGCTTGTCCTTTGCTACAAAAGGATTGGTTCACCTTGCTGCACTTTATTTACTTTTGTTACTTGTTGCTCGTTACAAATTATCTTATCACAAAACTATCTGTTACCACTTATTTATATACTTGCAGAGAATACCTTGCTGAAACCCGCTTATCATTTCCTTCTGCTCCTCGTTGGGTTCGACACTCTTACTTATCAAAAGGACTAGGATAGATCCCCTATACTTGTTGGTCATCAAGACTATTTTCTGGCGCCGTTGCCGGGGAGTGAAGCGCCTTTGGTAGGTGTAATTTGGTAAGGAAAAATTTATATAGTGTGCTGAAATTTACTGTCACTTGTTACTATGGAAAGTAATCCTCTGAGGGGCTTGTTCGGGGTATCTTCACCCCGACCAGTAGAGCAAAGAATTTCTCCTCAACCTACTGAACCTACTGAAAATGAAATTATTCCCTTTGAAGTTCCTTCGGGTATGTTAGAAAAACTGCTAGATAATCCTTTTACAGGAGATGGAACAAAGCATCCTGATGAGCACCTAATATATGTGGATGAAGTTTGTGGATTATTTAAGCTTGCAGGTATACCCTATGATGTTGTTAAGAAGAAGGTCTTCCCTTTATCTTTGAAGGGAGATGCATCGACATGGTATAGGCTATGTGATGATATGGGATCATGGAACTATAAACGAATGAAATTGTAATTTCATCAGAAGTATTATCCTATGCATCTTGTTCATCGTGATCGCAATTATATATATAATTTTTGGCCTCGCGAAGGAGAAAGCATCGCTTAAGCTTGGGGAAGGCTTAAATCAAAGTTATATTCATGCCCCAATCATGAGCTCTCAAGAGAAATAATTCTTCAAAAAATTTATGCTCGGTTTTCTGAAAACAATCGCATCATGCTCGATACTTCTTGTGATGGCTCTTTTATGATGAAGACTATTGAATTCAAATGGAATTTATTGGATAGAATTAAACGCAACTCTGAAGATTGGGATCTCGATGAAGGTAAGGAGTCAGGTATGACACCTAAGTTTGATTGTGTTAAATCTTTTATGGATACCGATGTTTTCCGTAAATTTAGCACTAAATATGGACTTGACTCTGAGATAGTAGTTTCTTTCTGTGAATCTTTTGCTAGTTATGTTGATCTCCCCAAGGAGAAGTGGTTTAAATATCATCCTACCATAGAAGTAAGAGTAGCTGCACCTACTAAAGTTGAAGAAAAGACTATCACTTATAATGATCCCATTGTTCCTACTTATTATGTTGAGAAACCACCTTTTCCTGTTAGAATAAAGGATCATGCTAAAGCTTCAACTGTGGTTCGTAAAAGTAATATTAGAACTTATACACCTCTTGAGCAAGTCAAAGTTGAACCTAATATTGCTATTGTTAAAGATCTCTTGGCAGATAATACTGAGGGGCGTGTTATTCATTTCTGTGGTGAAACTGCTAGAATTGCTAAACCTTGTGCTAAAGATAAACATAGACCCGTGGTAGGCGTTCCTGTTATTTCTGGTAAAATAGGAGATCATTGTTATCATGGCTTATGTGATATGGGTGCTAGTGCTAGTGTTAATCCTATTGCCTTATACGAAGGAATTAAGCATGAAATTGCACCTGCTGAGTTAGAAGATATTGATGTCACAATTAAGCTTGCCAATAGAGATACTATTTCACCAATAGGAATCGTTAGAGATGTTGAAGTCTTGTGTGGGAAAACTAAATATACTGCTGATTTTCTTGTTCTTGGTTCCCCACAAGATAGCTTTTGTCCCATTATTTTTGGCAGACCCTTCTTGAACACCGTTAATGCTAAGATAGAATGCGAAAACAATGTTGTTACTATTGGTTTGGATGATATGATTCATGAGTTTAATTTCTCTAAGTTTAGTAGACACCACCGTGAAGAAGAAATGCCTAGTAAGGATTATATTATTGGTCTTGCTTCTCTTGCCGTACCTCCTAGTGATCCTTTAGAACAATATTTGCTAGACCATGAAAATGATATGTTTATGAATGAAAGAAGGGAAATAGAGAAAAGTATTCTTTAAACAGGAACCTATTCTGAAATACAATTTGCCTGTTGAAATCCTATTGGATCCTCCTCCACCCAAGGGTGATCCCGTGTTTGAGCTTAAACCGTTGCCTGATAATCTTAAATATGCTTATCTTGATGAAAAGAAGATATATCCTGTTATTATTAGTGCTAACCTTTCAGAACATGAGGAAGAGAGATTATTGAAAACTCTGAAGAAGCACCATGCTGCTATTGGATATACCCTTGATGATCTTAAGGGCATTAGTCCCACTCTATGTCAACATAAAATAAATTTGGAAGAAGATGCCAAACCGGTCCGTGATCATCAACGACGGCTGAATCCTAAGATGAAAGAAGTGGTAAGAAAAGAAATACTAAAGCTCCTTGAGGCAGGTATAATTTATCCCGTTGCTGATAGTCAGTGGGTAAGTCCTGTCCATTGTGTCCCTAAGAAGGGAGGCATTACCGTTGTTCCTAATGATAAAGATGAATTGATTCCGCAAAGAATTATTACATGTTATAGGATGGTAATTGATTTCCGTAAATTAAATAAGGCTACTAAGAAAGATCATTACCCCTTACCTTTTATTGACCAAATGCTAGAAAGACTATGCAAACATACACATTATTGCTTTCTAGATGGTTATTCTGGATTCTCTCAAATACCTGTGTCAGCTAAAGATCAATCAAAGACTACTTTTACATGCCCTTTTGGTACTTTTGCTTATAGACATATGCCTTTTGGTTTATGTAATGCACCTGCTACCTTTCAAAGATGCATGATGGCTATATTCTCTGACTTTTGTGAAAAGATTTGTGAGGTCTTCATGGACGACTTTTCCGTCTATGGTTCCTCTTTTGATGATTGCTTGAGCAACCTTGATCGAGTTTTGCAGAGATGTGAAGAAACTAATCTTGTCTTGAATTGGGAAAAGTGCCACTTTATGGTTATTGAAGGTATTGTCTTGGGGCATAAAGTTTCTGAAAGAGGTATTGAAGTTGATAAAGCCAAGGTTGATGCTATTGAAAAGATGCCATGTCCCAAGGACATCAAAGGTATAAGAAGTTTCCTTGGTCACGCCGGATTTTATAGGAGGTTCATTAAAGACTTCTCCAAAATTTCTCGGCCTCTAACTAATTTATTACAAAAAGATATGCCATTTGTCTTTGATGATGATTGTGTAGAAGCATTTGAAATACTTAAGAAAGCATTGATCTCTGCACCTATTGTTCAGCCACCTGATTGGAATTTACCCTTTGAAATTATGTGTGATGCTAGTGATTATGCTGTAGGTGATGTTCTAGGGAAAAGAGTTGATAAGAAATTAAATGTTATCCATTATGCTAGTAAGACTCTAGACAATGCTCAAAGAAATTATG
>LR880967.1:947369025-947388292 GCA_904067115.1 Aegilops sharonensis
TCAACATCTTCACCAGCACCATCTCCTCTCAAAACCCTAGTTCATCTCTTGTATTCAATTCTTGTCTCCAAGTCCGGGATTGGTACTAGTAGGTTGCTAGTAGTGTTGATTACTCCTTGTAGTTGATGCTAGTTGGTTTATTTGGTGGAAGATCATATGTTCAGATCCTATATGCACATTAATACCCCTCTGATTATGAACATGAATATGCTTTGTGAGTAGTTACATTTTTTCCTGAGGACATGGGAGAAGTCTTGCTATTAGTAGTCATGTGAATTTGGTATTCGCTCGATATTTTGATGAGATGTATGTTGTCTAGCCTCTAGTGGTGTTATGTGAACGTCGACTACATAATACTTCACCATTATTTGGGCCTAGAGGAAGGCATTGGGAAGTAATAAGTAGATGATGGGTTGCTAGAGTGACAGAAGCTTAAACCCTAGTTTATGCGTTGCTTCGTAAGGGGCTGATTTGGATCCATATGTTTCATGCTATGGTTAGGTTTACCTTAATACTTTTGTTGTAGTTGCGGAAGCTTGCAATAGAGGTTAATCATAAGTGGGATGCTTGTTCAAATAAGAACAGCACCCAAGCACCGGTCCACTCACATATCAAATTATCAAAGTACCGAACGTGAATCATATGAACGTGATGAAAACTAGCTTGACGATATTCCCATGTGTCCTCGGGAGCGCTTTTCCTTATATAAGAGTTTGTCTAGGCTTGTCCAATGCTACAAAAAGGATTGGGCCACCTTGCTGCACTTTATTTACTTTTGTTACTTGTTGCACGTTACAAATTATCTTATCACAAAACTATCTGTTACAACTTATTTCAGTACTTGTAGATAATACCTTGCTGAAAACTGCTTATCATTTCCTTCTGCTCCTCGTTGGGTTCGACACTCTTACTTGTCAAAAGGACTACGCTAGATCCCCTATACTTGTGGGTCATCACATACTCAGGGAGAACACTTATACCTTGAAATTTAGTGAGAGATCATCTTATAATGCTACCGTCAATCAAAGCAGAATAAGATGCATAAAGGATAAACATCACATGCAATCAATATAAGTGATATGATATGTCCATCATCATCTTGTGCCTTTTGATCTCCATCTCCAAAGCACCGTCATGATCACCATCGTCACTGGCGCGACACATTGATCTCCATCGGAGCATCATTTTCGTCTCGCCAACTATTCCTTCTACGACTATTGCTACCGCTTAGTGATAAAGTAAAGCAATTACAGGGCGATTGCATTGCATAAAATAAAGCGACAACCATATGGCTCCTGCCAGTTGCCGATAACTCTGTTACAAAACATGATCATCTCATACAATAAAATATAGCATCATGTCTTGACCATATCACATAACAACATGCTCTGCAAAAACAAGTTAGACGTCCTCTACTTTGTTGTTGCAAGTTTTACGTGGCTGCTACGGGCTGAGCACGAACCGTTCTTACCTACGCATCAAAAGCACAACGATATTTCGTCAAGTTAGTGTTGTTTTAACCTTCTCAAGGACCGGGCGTAGTCACACTCGGTTCAACTAAAGTTGGAGAAACAGACACCCGCCAGCCACCTGTGTGCAAAGCACGTCGGTAGAACCAGTCTCGCGTAAGCGTACACGTAATGTTGGTCCGGGCCGCTTCATCCAACAATACCGCCGAACCAAAGTATGACATGCTAGTAAGCAGTATGACTTGTATCGCCCACAACTCACTCGTGTTCTACTTGTGCATATAACATCTACGCATAAACCTGGCTCGGATGCCACTGTTGGGGAACATAGTAATTTCAAAAAAAAATCCTATGCACACGCAAGATCATGGTGATGCATAGCAACGAGAGGGGAGAGTGTCGTCTATGTACCCTCGTAGACCGTAAGTGGAAGCGTTATAACAACGCGGTTGATGTAGTCGTACGTCTTCATGATCGGCCGATCCTCAGCACCGAACGTACGGCACCTCCGCGTTCAGCACATATTCAGCTCGGTGACGTCCCGCGAAATCCCAATCCAGTAGAGCTTCCGGGAAGAGCTTCGTCAGCACGACGGCGTGGTGACGGTGATGATGATGCTACCGACGCAGGGCTTCGCCTAAGCACCGCTACGATATTACCGAGGTGGATTATGGTGGAGGGGGGCACCGCACACGGCTAAGAGATCAATGATCAATTGTTGTGTCTTGGGGTGCCCCCCTGCCCCCGTATATAAAGTAGCTAGGGGGGAGGTAGCCGGCCAGGAGGAGGGCGTGCCAAGGGGGGAGTCCTACTCCCAACGGGAGTATGACTCCTCCTTTCCTAGTAGGAGTAGGAGAAGGGAAGGAAGGGAGAGAGGAAGAGAAGGAAAAAGGGGGGCGCCACCCCCCCTCCTTGTCCAATTCGGACTAGAGGGGGACAGGCGCGCGGCTGCCCTGGCTGCCCCTCCTCTTCTCCCACCAAGGCCCATTAGGCCCAATATACTCCCCGAGGGATTCCGGTAACCCCCCGGTACTCCGGTATATGTCCGAAACCTCCCGAAACACGTCCGGTGTCTGAACATAGTCGTCCAATATATCGATCTTTATGTCTCGACCATTTCGAGAATCCTCGTCATGTCCGTGATCATATCCGGGACTCCGAACTACCTTCGGTACATCAAAACATATAAACTCATAATCCAGATCGTCACAGAACTTTAAGCGTGCGGACCCTACGGGTTCGAGAACTATGTAGGTATGACCGAGACACATTTCTGGTCAATAACCAATAGTGGAACCTGGATGCTCGTATTGGTTGCTACAATTCTACGAAGATCTTTATCGGTCAAACCGCATAAGAACATACGTTGTTCCCTTTATCATCGGTATGTTGCTTGCCCGAGATTCGATCGTCGGTATCTCAATACCTAGCTCAATCTCGTTACCGACAAGTCTCTTTACTCGTTCCGTAATGCATTATCCCGCAACTAACTCATTAATCGCATTGCTTGCAAGGCTTATAGTGATGTGCATTACCGAGAGGGCCCAGAGATACCTCTCCGACAATCAAAGTGACAAATCCTAATCTCGATATATGCCAACTCAACAAGTACCATCGGAGACACCTGTAGAGCACCTTTATAATCACCCAGTTACGTTGTGATGTTTGGTAGCACACAAAGTGTTCTTCTGGTAATCGGGAGTTGCATAATCTCATAGTCATAGGAACATGTATAAGTCATGAAGAATGCAATAGCAGTAAACTAAAACGATCAAGTGCTAAGATAACGGAATGGGTCAAGTCAATCACATCATTCTCCTAATGATGTGATCCCGGTTATCAAATGACAACTCATGTCTATGGTTAGGAAACTTAACCATCTTTGATCAACGAGCTAGTCATGTAGAGGCATACTAGTGACACTCTGTTTGTCTATGTATTCACACATGCATTATGTTTCCGGTTAATACAATTCTAGCCTGAATAATAAACATTTATCATGATATGAGGAAATAAATAATAACTTTCTTATTGCCTCTAGGGCATATTTCCTTCACGGCGACCCTCGACCCCTCGAAGTCCCTCCTCATGTCATGTCTGATGTTCCCCTCATGTCATGTCCGACATCTCCCCTCATCACATATCCAATAAAAAATAAAAATAGGAAGAAGAAGAAAAAAAAAGAGGAGAAGAAGAAAGGAATAGAGGAGGAGATCGAAGAAAAAAAAAGAAGAAGAAAGAGGAGAAGAAGAAAGGAATAGAGGAGAAGAAGAAAAAATAGAAAAGTCTTCTTCTCCTCTTTTCTTCTTCTTCTTTTTTCCTCTTATTATTTATTTCTCCTCTTCTTCCTCTCCTCTTCTTCTCCTTCGTATTCTCCTTCTTCCTCTTCTTTTTTTTCTTTTTCCTCTCCTTCTTTTTCTTCTTCTTATTCCTTCTTCTTTCTTCCTCTATTCTTCCTTTTCCTTATTTTACTTTTTCCTCTACACTAACCTAAAATCAATATCTACTAACAAACTAAATAAAAAAATTAATACATATATGAAAAAAACTTCATATAAAAGAACATCATATGCACAAAAAAACATCATACGATCATATGAACAAAAAAACATCATATGAACAACATATATGAAAAAAAACATCAAAGAAAGCCGTCGGACCATAGCGCGGGGCAGCGTGGTGACGGCGTCGGGGCAGGGGTGCACGGGGTGGCGACGGCGTCGGGGCGGCGCGGGGCGGTGACGGCGACGGCGTCAGGGGACGGCGTGCGGCGAGAGTGTCAGGGCAGGGCGGCGCGCGGCGGACGGCGTCAATTGGGGCAGCCTGGCAGCGTGGGGGGCAACTGGCGATGAAAACTGAAAATTTTCACAAGTGTTTCTTATATAGTCGAAGCAATGGCCCGGTTTGTGGCACCAACCGGGACTAAAGGTAGGTATTGGTCCCGGTTGGTGCCACGAACCCGAACCAAAGGGTGGCATTGGTCCCGGTTCGTGCAACCAACCGGGACCGATGTCCTGCGTCTGCCAAAGCCGTGGTGCGGCGGGATGTTTAGTCCCACCTCGCTAGCCGAGGAGCGGCCACACCTGTTTATAAGCCCTGCCCCACCATCTCCATTGAACTCCTCTGAACTGCAGGCCTATGGGCATAATCTCACACTGCTATGCCTGTGGGCCTGCTGGGCCTTCTGCGGGCCTGAATCCTGGCCCATGGATGGGTATCTAGTCGTATTCCGGCCGTGGTGGCCAAGTAGGTGGCATTTTTTTATTTTTTCCCCAGTTTTTTTGTTTTCTTTTTTGCTTTATTTATTTTATTTTGTTTCTAGAACAAAATATTTATTGTTGTTATTTTATTTATTTCATGAAAATTCTTTTTTGCTTATAATGTTTTGAACAGAAAATACTTTGATAATTTTAGGTCCATAAATTTTATTTATGTTATTAAGGTTTATTTTATTTTGTTTCGAATTATATAATTTATTAAAGTTTATTTTATTTTATTTTGTTTCTACTTACTTATTTTATTAAAGTTTATTTTATTTTATTTTGTTTATACTTATTTATTAAAGTTTATTTTGTTTCTACTTATTTATTTTATTTTGTTCCTACTTATTTATTTTATTTTATGATAATTCTTTTTGCTATTAAAGTTTCTAACAAAAAAACTTTATGAAAAGTATTTTTGCTTTTAATGTTTTGAACAGAAAATACTTTGATAATTTTATGATAATGAACTCTGAAAAGGTTGAAAGTTGGCATGGTATCATCATTTCACCCACATAGCATGTGCTAAAAAGTTGTGAGGGTTACGGCAAAAACTGGATGCACTTCGTGTACAAAACGGACTATCTGTTTTGAGGTATCAGGGTTTCATACGGAAACTCGTCTGTTACAACAGGCATTTCATTTCTTCACATGTAACTGCGGTGATATTCTAGATCAAAGGCATCATCATAATAGTTGTGGAGAGAAAGTCTTCACTTTATCTTCGCTTGTGTCCTTTTCTTATTGCGCCGTAACCATGGATATTCTTCATCGCTTAATAGGGTGCTTGGGTCAACCTTGACTTTGAAGGGAGGAATTTCATGAAACTTTTCATAATCTTCAGACATGTTTGTCTTGCCCTCCACTCTCACGATGCCTCTTTTTCCTGAAAGAACTATGTGGCGCTTTGGCTCATCGTATGATGTGGTTTCTTCCTTATCTTTTTTTTCTCGGTTTGGTAGACATGTCCTTCACATAGAAAACCTGCGCCACATCATTGGCTAGGACGAACAGTTCGTCTGTGTACCCAAGATTTTTCAGATCCACTTTTGTCATTCCGTACTGTGGGTCTACCTGTACCCCGCCTCTTGACAGATTGACCCATTTGCCTTAAACAAAGGGACCTTAAAATCATGTCCGTAATCAAGTTCACATATGTCCACTATGTAACCATAATATGTGTCCTTTCCCCTCTTGGTTGCTGCATCAAAGAGGACACTGTTGTTTTTGTTGGTGCTCTTTTCATCTTGGGCGATCGTGTAAAATGTATTCCCATTTATCTCGTATCCTTTGTAAGTCAATACAGTCGAAGATGGTCCCCTGGACAACGAGTACAACTCATCACAAATAGTGTTGTCACCTCTGAGACGTGTTTCCAACCAACTGTCGAAAGTCCTGATGTGTTCACATGTAATCCATTTGTCACACTGCTCCGGGTGTTTGGAGCGCAGACTATTCTTGTGTTCATCGACATACGGGGTCACCAAGGTAGAGTTCATTAGAATTGTGTAGTGTGCTAGAGACCAAGAATGCCCGTCCCTTCATATTATTGAGTCCCCTCCAAGTGTGCCTTTTCCAGTCAGCCTCCCCTCATACCGCGATTTAGGGAGACCAATCTTCTTCAGGCCAGGAATGAAGTCAACACAAAACCCAATGACATCCTCTGTTTGATGGCCCCATGGAGATGCTTTCTTCTGGCCTAGCGCGGTTACGGACATATTTCTTTAGGACTCCCATGAACCTCTCAAAGGGGAACATATTGTGTAGAAATACGGGGCCCAGAATGACAATCTCATCGACTAGATGAACTAGGACGTGTGTCATGATATTGAAGAAGGATGGTGGGAACACCAGCTCGAATCTGACAAGACATTGCGCCACATCACTCCTTAGCCTTGGTATGATTTCTGGATCGATCACCTTCTGAGAGATTGCATTGAGGAATGCACATAGCTTCACAATGGCTAATCAGTCGTTTTCCGATAGAAGCCCCCTCAATGCAACCGGAAGCAGCTACGTCATAATCATGTGGCAGTCATTATACTTTAGGTTCTGGAACTTTTTCTCTGGCATATTTATTATTCCCTTTATATTCGACGAGAAGCCAGACGGGACCTTCATATTGAGCAGGCATGCAAAGAAGATTTCCTTCTCTTCTTTGGTAAGTGCGTAGCTGGCAGGACCTTCATACTGCTTTGGTGGCAAGCCGTCTTTTTCATGCAAACGTTGCAGGTCCTCCCATGCCTCCGGTGTATCTTTTGTCTTCCCATGCACGCCCAAGAAGCCTAGCAGGTTCACACAAAGGTTCTTCGTCACGTGCACCACGTCAATTGAAGAGCGGACCTCTAGGTCTTTTCAATAGGGTAGGTCCCAAAATATAGATTTCTTCTTCCACATGGGTGCGCGTCCCTCAGCGTCATTCGGAATAGATTGTCCGCCGGGACCCTTTTCAAAGATTACGTGTAAATCATTGACCATAGCAAGTACGTGATCACCGGTACGCATGGCGGGCTTCTTCCGGTGATCTGCCTCGCCTTTAAAATGCTTGCCTTTCTTTCGACATTGATGGTTGGTCGGAAGAAAACGACGATGCCCCACGTACACATTCTTCCTGCATTTGTCCAGGTATATACTTTCGGTGTCAGCTAAACAGTGCGTGCGTGCATGCGTGGTATCCCTTGTTTGTCTGTCGTGAAAGGTTACTGAGAGCAGGCCAATCATTGATGGTTACAAACAACAACGCATGCAGGTTAAATTCCTCCTGTTTATGCCCATCCCACACACGTACACCGTTTCCATTCCACAGCTGTAAAAGTTCTTCAAGTAATGGCCTTAGGTACACATGAATTTCGTTGTCGGGTTGCTTAAGGCCTTGGAAGAGAACTGGCATCATAATGAACTTCCGCTACATGCACATCCAAGGAGGAAGGTTATAAATACATAGAGTCACGGGCCAGGTGTTGTGATTGCTGCTCTGCTCCCCGAAAGGATTAATGCCATCCGCGCTTAAACCAAACCATACGTTCCTTGGGTCACCTGCAAACTTAGCCCCGTATTTTCTCTTAATTTTTCTCCACTGCGACCCGTCAGCGGGTGCTCTCAACTTCCCGTCTTTCTTACGGTCCTCTCTGTGCCATCGCATCAACTTGGCATGCTCTTCGTTTCTGAACAGACGTTTCAACCGTGGTATTATAGGAGCATACCACATCACCTTGGCAGGAACCCTCTTCCTGGGGGGCTCGCCGTCAACATCATCAGGGTCATCTCGTATGATCTTATACCGCAGTGCACCGCATACCGGGCATGCATTCAAATCCTCGTACGCACTGCAGTAGTGGATGCAGTCATTAGGGCATGCATGTATCTTCTACACCTCCAATCCTAGAGGGCATACGACCTTCTTTGCTGCGTACGTACTGTCGGGCAATTCGTTATCCTTTGGAAGCTTCTTCTTCAATATTTTCAGTACCTTCTCAAATCCTTTGTCAGGCACAGCATTCTCTGTTTTCCACTGCAGCCATTCCAGTACGGTACCGAGCTTTGTATTGTCATCTTCGCAATTGGGGTACAACCCTTTTTTGTGATCCTCTAACATGCGATCGAACTACAGCTTCTCCTTTTGACTTTCTCACTGTCTCCTTGCATCAGCAATGACCCGGCGGAGATCATCATCGGGCACAATATCGTCTGGTTCCTCTTGATCTTCAGCAGCTTCCCCCGTTGCAGCATCACCGTATTCCGGAGGCATATACTTGTCATCGTCCTCTTCTTCTTCATTGTCTTCCATCATAACCCCTATTTCTCCATGCCTGGTCCAAACATTATAGTGTGGCATGAAACCCTTATAAAGCAGGTGCGTGTGAAGGATTTTCCGGTCAGAGTAAGACTTCGTATTCTCACATATAGGGCATGGACATCACATAAAACCATTCTGCTTGTTTGCCTCAGCCACTTCGAGAAAATTATGCACGCCCTTAACGTACTCGGAGGTGTGTCTGTCACCGTACATCCATTGTCGGTTCATCTGCGTGCATTATATATAATTAAGTGTGTCAAAAACCATTACAAGACATCATGGATAGATAAGTGACCAAATTAATATAAGTTCATCATCACATTAAAACCAAAGTACATACATAGTTCTCATTCAACAACATATAGCTCCCCAGAGCATCTAATTAAATCATACATTGAAACTATGTAAAACATTTCAATGCAACAACATGGAACTCCAATATCATCTTCTCCTCCTCAATTTTTTTTATTTTTTCCTTCAAGTAATTGTTTTCTTCTTCAACAAAATTTAACCTCTCGACAATAGGGTCGGTTGGAATTTCCGATTCACATACCTCCTAGATAAATAAAATCTATGTCACGTTGGTCGGCATAATTGTCATAAACAATAAATAAACCAAATAGTTATAAAATATGATATATACCACATCTGAATCATAGACAGGACGATGGCCGACGGGGGCGGATACCAAAACCATCGCACTATATAATAACAAGCAATAATAAAAGTAAGAAAAATAGACAAGTATATGTCTAAAGTAAGTATTTTTTTCTCTCAGAAAGAAGATAAGAACAAGAGGCTCACCACGGTGGTGCCGGCGACGAGATCGGCGCGGGCGATCGACGGCGGTGAAGACAGGGACGGGACGTGACGGACCGCTAAACCTAGAGAAATCTCAGGGAAAATGAAGCCTTGAGGTCGAGCTTCGAGAGGAGAAAGCTTAACTAGTGTGGCTCGGTAATTTAATCGAACACCTCATGTGCATAGGAGGTGAGCTAGAGCACCACAAAGCACTCCCCTCGCCGACCAGAAAAAGCATAGCAGTGTGGAGTGCTCCGCTGCGGCGATGGGGTATATATAGGCAACTCATTGGTCCCGGTTCGTGGCTGGAACCGGGACCAATGGCTATGGGCCAGGAGCGAAGGTCATTGGTCCCGGTTCGTGCCTGGAACCGGGACATACGGGTCCAGACGAACCAGGACCAATGCCCCACGAGGCCCGGCCGGCCCTCTGGGCGCACGAACCGGGACGTATGCCCCCCATGGGTTCCGGTTCGTGATTGAACCGGGACTAATGGATTAGCCAGGCCTCAATCAAAGCCCTGTTTTCTACTAGTGGCTGGGATCATCTGTCATGTGATGTGTATGTGTCATACCCTCATCGACCAATACGCATCTCCATTGTTTCCTTGATTCACGTGGGCTGATGCCGCTGATCCAAATCAATGGTCACACGAGACTCTTTGTTGTACTCCCCCTGTTCATGCTTGGTGTACCACGGAAATTCCAGGATGAGCTTGCGTGCGTCGATGATCAGGCCATGTCGCCGTCGTCGTACTACGTACGAGCCTCTCCGTCCAACGTTAAAAACGTCAGCTTTGGTGCTACACGGCAGAGCCGTAATCCATCCATCCAATTGGCACAGCCCGTTCGAGTACCGTCTCGTTGTCATCGTCGAAAACGGAAAGCGACGGCCCGCCATCTCCGGTCGTCTCATTCCGCCGTGTTTGTGCCATCCATCCATCCCATTCCGGCGCTTTGATTAACACGGCGACTCTTAATTCCGCCGAGCCGTGTGGGGTTTCTTACTAGTCTATGTTACCTCTATAATGGAGATTTATTTAGATTAGTAAATTAGACTACTACCTCCGTTTTGGTGAATAAGTCATTTACGTAGTTGTATGTCGACGATTAACTATCTAAATATGTGGTGTCATGCAACACTTTATTTATTAGGTTGTAGATTCATCTTACCTTAATATATGTGATGTTACTCATACTACTAGTAACTAGCAATGTTACCATATGACTCTCTTTCTTCATTAATTACTTGTCACATCATTTATTTTGCTCAAATATGTATGATGTTACCATCTATATTACTCCCACTATATGTAGTCTAAGGCTGCTTGTAATGGGTAGTATCATAAGTTAGTATCATGCATATGATACTAGTATATGATACTACCTCTATATGCATATATCATATACTAGTATGTAGGTGGCTTTATTTATTGCCATGCATGACACATAGTAGTATTGCATTTATTATGATACCGTATCATGATATGATACTTAACCCTCTCTTTCTTCATTTAATTCTATGCCACCTCATCTAAATTTCCTAGTTGGCATGCATGATACTAGCTATGATACTACTATTACGATCAGCCTAATGCCTTTTTCAGACCTTAATTGCCAGGACGGTCGTGGCAAACGTAATAGTCGATGTCCTGACGTTTGGGAGCTGCTGATTGACCGCTCAGCTAGCATGTACGTTGCGTACCTAGGTTAATTGCTACTACTGCTACTACTACAGTTAGAGGAATTTGAAGTGGCAAATATGTGTATATATCGTGTCCTTCTCCATTTCTGGCACGTACTGTTTCCCTTGCTTGACGCCAGCTTAGTTGGATCGACCGGTCGATTCACCATTAGTGATGGAACGATTTTTTTTTGTGTGTGCGGACGCACGCGCATTCGTACCGGCGGCCTGGTGTCTAGAGTTTTGCCACGGCGATGCAAGACGGGTGAGATGGATCTGGTGGTTGTTGCCCGTTGGCAGGGGTAGATGGAAAAGCCATGCTAGTACCACACACGAAAAAGGAAACCATAGTGTGCACCGATGCATGCTCGTCCAGACCCCGCCGCGCGCGCTGGTCCATCGGAACTTGGGAGGGGACTACGAGTCCCTAGCTACATAGCGAGGTCCATGAATTGCTCTGGAACTAGCGTCATAGCTAGCTTGCCCTGCTCTACATATCTAGACCGCCACCTTATCAACTTTCATCTCTCCGAAGTCCGAATTAAGGACTCCCGCCCCACATGCACGTACTCCCGCCCCACTACGCATAGCACTAGCTAGCTTATAGGGGAGTTCGTGCTCGATCGGCCTCCCCGGGCCCCGGCCGATGATGCGCCCCTCCCCCCTGACCTAACCCACACCGCACATGCATGCACGGCGATTTCGGTGGCGCCCGTGCCGTGCTCGACACCGCGGAGCTAGCTAGAGTGGCAAATCTGGTTGGAACGGTTTGGTGTTTTTCTGGCACGGATAGATTTCCGGCCGATCGGTCGATACCCATGCATGTGTGATGTGTCCGCGTCTGAGATCTAGGGCGTGTTTGGTTTCCGTAGTGAATAGTAGTTGCATTGTATAGACATCTTAACCCAGACTGGCTATGAAAAAACAGCATCATATACGACATCTGCGAGTTGTTTGATTGCCTGCATGTGGACTTTCTGCATTAGGGGATCAACTTTGGCACGTTGTTTCGTTGCCTACATTGTCTCGGCGCATGCAACTACACGCTGTTTGGTCGTCCTCATGGAGTATGATTAAGAGCTAGCAGCCTAGCACTTGCACTTAGCACACAGAGTTAAGAGATAGCAGAGGAAGTGGGAGAAGAAATGCAGTGTGCGCCGGACCATGGCGACTGCGATGGATAGTGGCCGTGGCGCCGTGTCCGACATGACGAGCATGGAGTTGAGGACGAGGGACCCCGGTGGCGGCACGGCGAGCGACACCGTAGACGAACTAGTCGCGGTGCTCGCGCAAAGACAGTGTGCAGAGGAGAAGAATGCAGTGCTCATGCCATGGTATCGTCCGTGCAGTAGGACGAGAGAGGAGGCCGAGATGATCGACGCTGGAACGACTCCAGTGTAGTGGGACGAGAGAGAGGAGGTCGAGATGATCGACCCCGTCGGTGGTAGAGAACAGAGGAGAAGAACTCCGTCAGTGTGCGCGCCATGGCGGCTGAACTGCAGTAGGATCATGGATAGAGGGCCGAGATGAACGACGGCGACGATGACGCTACCGCAACAAGATGCCAGAGAGGAGACCGAGAGAAACCACGCCGACTAGAGGAATAATTAAGCAGTGTCTTAAATCACAGTACACGTATCCATATGTACAACCATGAGAAATATATAGATCTTCTTGTCTACGATCGTCGAAACAGGAAACTTGCAACACGAATGTTGTACAGAACGGCGAGATTAGGCTGTTGGTCAAAGGAAATTTCAAACAATCGATCGTGTGCGACGAATCTGACAAAATTCGTCCGAAAAATCTCCAAACGGGAACAAGAGATTGAGCATGTACGGTCGACGAAACTACAAACCGATCGCCTGAATGGAACCGTAGCATCGATGTGCATCTTTTTCGTGTAGAGCTTGCCTCGAATCGAAGCACCGTTGTGTAAATTAGAGGGACATGGAAGAGAGAAGATCGGAGAGGAGCTTACTTGTGGTTGAAGAAGACACCAGGTAAACAGCTCGCATCCCTCCAGTTTCTCCTCGTGTAGGGGCCCGCTGGCTGCGCTTCCGCTCGGCCTGGCTTCAGAGAAACTGCCGATTTTTGGGTTTTCAGCGAGCTAGGACTAGAGATATTTTAAGAAGCATGTGATATAGGTCCAATAGTATATGCAGGCTACCAAACAGCCAAATCCTTTCCGCACGGGCCCGGTTAAACATTATGCGGGCAACCAAACACAACCTTACTATCTCCTTCCTTTTGCACAGCAAAGCAGATGGCTGTCTGATCAGGCTCTCCTGGTAATCGCAGCGCGAAGCAAGTAAAGCGTCGTAGGATATCGACACGAGTCACCAGTACTAATGAGCCTGCTGACCATGAGAAAAACAACAATGGGTCTCATCAGTCAGAGAATACAATATAGATATACCACATGCTATTATTGGCCGTGCAAAGCAGAGGGGGCCATGGGAGCGCGTGATGCATGGTCCACTCAGCGTATCCGGCAAGTCGGGGTGAGTTTGTTAAATCGGAGAGCCCAATTCTGAACCTCGTGGCCGCCTGCCTGCCCACAAGCCGCGTTCGACCGCTACCTACGTTGGATGAACAAAAATATAACTATTTTAAATCTCTCGCTCAGTGGAGCACTGGCTGGCTTTTGGTCAGCACTCAGCAGCCATGCATATGCGGCTAGACCTAGATGCTAATTACTGATGAGTCTGTCTGCCTGCTATTGTTGTTCCATGATGCGTGTCAGAACAAAAGGAGTGGATCCGCCGGCAGTACTACTTCGATCGAATATATTTTTTATTTCTGAATGAAAGACATCGATCGATTATTGATGATGACTATGGCCAGGAAAGGCCTTTATTTTACACCCAGATGTTCCCTCGAAAGTATGGGAGGGAGAGGGCGCATCGCCCACGCCTGGAACCTAACCAAAAGCCCGCATCAATTGTAACACAACAGGAATCGTCTAAGAGTCAAGGCATGCCTTTATCGTAGGAAAACGTTGGCAGCGGGTGCGCCCATCGAACGAAGCGCCGGTCGCGTCCACGCACGACGCGTTATCCTCTCGTTTAGGCAGCCACGTGGCGTGGTGGCCCACGAAGCTAGTTTTCCTTTCCCCTTCTTTTTTTTTTCTCTCTGACCCTGTGCCTTATCCCCTGCCCCAGCCTCTTTTTTCTTCGGTGAGACAGTACGCCGGCGTAATTAGTGGAGCTAGTGCACCGCATACCACTCGATTCCGGCGAGCGCATGTGCCATGCCCCTTTCTTTAATTGCCTATCTTCTCTCCTCCCCCTCCCTACCCCACCCCACCCCCCAAATCCTCCTCCATGCCATGGCCGTGCACCACATCCGCCTAGTCCTCCTCTCGCCATGGTCATGGCGCCCGCCTAGATCCTTCCCGCCTGGCTGTGCTACAACCGCCGACCAATCATGCTACAACTGGCCATCGGATATGCTGCATCCAGCGACGGGGAGGTCGTGGCTGCCGCCACTAACGATGCAATTTTTTTGGTACAACCAGCAATGGAAAAAGCTACCAGCAACCGACGGATTGTTGCAACCGGTGTTGCGATTTGCCAGAACCGGAGACCACGTTTGCCGGAAGCGACCGTCGCAAGATTGATGAAATGCTGCAACCATCCTGGTAATTTGCTGGAACCATTGTCACGGTTTGCTGGAACCGGCTTTTTCTCCCTCGATGGTGACCATGGTGACCGCGACGCATGCAATGCGTTTTCCCCTCTCTATTTTTTGGCTGGAACAAGTGTCTTTTTTTGCTGGAACCAGACACATTTTTTGCTACCATCACTTTTTGATTTGTTGGACCAGTCCAAATTTTGCTACAACCGTATTTTAATTTTGCTGGAAGCAGCCTATTTTTTGCTACAACCGTCTCCTGGTTTTGCAACGGCGGTCATGTCGGAAACCGTTGGTAGCGGGAGGGCTTCTACTGTTGGCGACCGGAGTTGCAACAGAGGGGACTGCAAACCATCGACGGTTTTTTTTGCTGCAACGAGGCATTTTCTGTTTGCTGGAACCAGTCAATCATCAGCGAGGCGGAGCTGCATCCATGGCGTGCATAGGCGGCTGGCGAGCGTGGATCTCCGGCGAGCGCGGGCGGCCGACAGGCGCGGTTCTGCGGGCGGCCAGAGTGGCGAGCACGGGCGGCTAGATCGATGAGCGGGGTTCTCCGGCGAGTGTGGGTGGCCAGAGTGAGCGGCCGGCGAGCGCGGTTCTCCGGCGAGTGGCGGTGGCCTGAGCGGGGAAACAGGCGCGACGGGGGAGGGAGAAGACTGGCACGAGGTAAGAGAAGACTGCAGCGGCTTAATCGTGCAGTTGGGACACCTGCATCGTACGGCTGCTAGGCGACCGGCCCAAACTTTGGGTCGGCGCACCGGCGCCCAGTACTGCCCTTTATCGTAACACTTGCGTGACTGAGGCGACAAGGACCAGCTCCACTCCACGGGAAGTGGAAAAATACAAGTTTATTCAGGGAAACAATTTATTTTAAACCTTGAACTCGTACAGCTTAGCTAAATTGAACCCTCAACTTGGAATTTTGGTCGTTCGCACACTGAAGTTATCAATCCTGGTCTAAATCAAACCTCGAAGCTGTTTTGCATGTAAAAAAATATATCCTAAAATGGGATAATATGCTACTTTCGCTGACTAACTTGACCCACCTATCATATTTATCTTTCACCTCTAGTCTCGTCCAGGCCGCCCAGTAACTGTTTTTTTGGTATTGTGCCCACTTGCATAGCAAACTTAAGTTGGTTTCCGCCATTCTTTCTTTCCGTGCTCATGCCCAGTAACTCTTTATGTTTCTCTTTTGATTTTCCGTTTCCATAATTTCTATTCTCATTTTATATCCCTTTTCTTTCTTTTTAATTTATAATTTTCTTAGGCATTATTTAATTATTTTTTAATTTTCTTTCTTTTTAATTTCCCATTTTCTCTATTTTATTATCATATTTATTTTTTAAACATTATGTATCTACTTTGATGTATATTTTTCAACTTCGTAAACTTTTTAAAAATTCATGAACATCGTTCAAACTTGTGAAAAAACCATGAAAACTAATTCAAATTCAGAAATATTTTATGACTTCGTGAACATGTTTTGAGTTTGAGGATATTTGTCCAACTTCACAAAATATTTTTGAACTCGTGAACAGTTTTTCAAATTCATGAATGCTTCATAAATCCGCGCGTGATTTTTTTAAATTCATGAACATATTTTAATATAAAAAACATTTTTGGAGTTCACGAAATATTTTCAAATGCAAGAAAACTTTTCAAATTTTTGAACATTTTTCCAAACTCCTAAAGATTTTTCAAATTTGAGAATGTTTTAGAGTGAATTCCACTTTTTACCCCATAGTTGTGCATTTGTGACACTTATTATCCCATCTAGTGGAATGAAATCAGAAATACACTATATATTAAATTTTAAACAAGGTTTTACCCAATTTTGGCAATTTGCATGTTCCTTTAGAATAACCCGATGTGTTAGGTCTATGTGGTGTGTCAAAATATGCAACTATCAGAGGGCATCATTGATGATAGTGCCCAATCTTCTCTTCACCATCTGGTCGATTCCTAGTGGTTGTCCTGATATTTGTGAGTCTCAATCATCACCCCACATGTTTCCAAAGGACATGCATCAGAAAACTAGGATTTAGAATGTCTAAAATTGGTAATCTGGACGATTTTTCATCAGATGGGGTAATTAGTTTCACAGATGCATAGCTAGAGGGTAAAAAGTGCAATTCACTCTATTTTTTATTTTTAAATTTGTTGATTTGCAAACAATTTTTGAGTTCACGAAGATTTTTCCAAACTCTTGAAGGAATTCCATATTTTAGATTTTTTTTAATTTCTGAACATTTTTATGATTTGCGAACATTTTTCAATAACATGTACATCTTTTCAAATTTGTAAAAAAAATCATGGCCATTTTACAGGTTGGCTGGCCCATCAAAGGAGCAACTTGCGAGATGTAATCCCAAGATCATTGCTTTCTCGGTGCACCAAACAGCTCTAGGGTTCGATTTAGACCAGGATTAATAAGTTCAGGGTGCTAACTGTTGGGGAACGTAGAATGCAATTTCAAAAAAAATCGTACGCTCACGCAAGATCTATATAGGAGAGGCATAGCAACGAGAGGGGGAGAGTGTGTCCACGTACCCTCGTAGACCGAAAGCGGGAGCATTTGACAACTCGGTTGATGTAGTCAAACTTCTTCTCGTTCCGACCGATCAACCACGGAACGTACGGCGCCTCCGAATTCTGTACACGTGTAGGATCTTGAGAAGAGGTGTCAAGAGGGGGGGTGATTAGACACTAAGTACCAAAGTTGCAGTTTTTAACTTCTTTTAGGTTTAGGTGGAGTTTAGGCACAAGTTTAAGATTCTCAATACATAACAAGCAAGCATGCAAGGAGTATATAGGCAGCGGAAAATAAAGCATGCAACTTGCAAGAATGTAAAGGGAAGGGTTTGGAAGATTCAAACACAATTGGAGACACGGATGTTTTTGTCGTGGTTCCGATAGGTGGTGCTATCGTACATCCACGTTGGTGGAGACTTCAACCCACGTAGGGTAACGGTTGCGCGAGTCCATGGAGGGCTCCACCCACGAAGGGTCCACGAAGAAGCAACCTTGTCTATCCCACCATGGCCGTCGTCCACGAAGGACTTGCCTCACTAGCGGTAGATCTTCACGAAGTAGGCGATCTCCTTGCCCTTACAAACTCCTTGGTTCAACTCCACAATCTTGTTGGAGGCTCCCAAGTGACACCTAGCCAATCTAGGAGACACCACTCTCCAAGAAGTAACAAATGGTGTGTTGATGATGAACTCCTTGCTCTTGTGCTTCAAATGATAGTCTCCCCAACACTCAACTCTCTCTCACAGGGTTTGGATTTGGTGGAAAGAAGATTTGAGTGGAAAGCAACTTGGGGAAGGCTAGAGATCAAGATTCATGTTGTTGGAATAGAATATCTTGGCCTCAACACATGAGTAGGTGGTTCTCTCTCAGAACTGGTAAGTTGGAAGTGTAGGTTTGTTCTGATGGATCTCTCCACGAATGAAGAGGAGGTGGAGGGGTATATATAGCCTCCACACAAAATCTAACCGTTACACACACCAAACTCGATGGGACCGAATCATCAAACTCGGTCGGACCGATTTAGTAAACCTAGTGACCATTAGGGTTTTCGGTGGGACTGACATGCATCTCGGTAGGACCGATATGGTTAGGGTTAGGGCATAACGTAATCTCGGTGAGACCGATTACACAAACTCGGTGAGACCGATTTTGGTAATTAGCTAACCAGAGAGTTGGTCAGGCAAACTCGGTGGGACCGATTACTCAAACTCGGTGGGACCGATTTGGGTAATAAGTTAACCAGAAAGTTTGGATTGTAATCTCGGTAGTACCGATTGCACAAACCCGGTGAGACCGATTTTGGTAATGGACATACACAGAGAGATTACAATCCCATCTCGGTGAGACCGAGATCCCTATCGGTGAAACCGATTTGCCTAGGGTTTGTGGCAGTGGCTATGACATCTGAACTCGGTGGCGCCGGATAGAAAGAATCAGTAGGGCCGAGTTTGACTTTAGGTTTAGGTCATATGTGTGGAAGTGGGAAAGTAGTTGAGGGTTTTGGAGCATATCACTAAGCACATGAAGCAAGAGACTCATTAAGCAACACATCATCCCTCCTTGATGGTATTGGCTTTTCCTATAGACTCAATGTGATCTTGGATCACTAAAATGTAAAATGTAGAGTCTTGGGCTTGAAGCTTGAGCCAATCCTTTGTCCTTAGCATCTTGAAGGAGTTCCCACATCCTTTAGTCCATGCCACTCCATTGTTGAACTTATCTGAAACGTACTAGATAAAAGTGTTAGTCCAACAAGAGATATGTTGACATTAATTACCAAAACCACCTAGGGAGCACTTGTGCTTTCAATCCCCCCTTTTTGGTAATTGATGGCAACATACATCAAAGCTTTAGACAAAGATATAAACGGTAGCAAGTAAAGCTTCAGAAAGACATGTAACAAACATAGGTTCCCCCTACATGTATGCAATCATGTGAATTATGGAATGTAGAAGCATATGAGAGCATAACCATGATAGAGTAGGCAATATGTTACATGTATCTTGGCCATATGCATCAGAGCAAAAGATTATTAAGGAAAATACCTTCATGCTCATGGGTCCTTCTTGCAAACAGTATGTACATCA
>LR880967.1:947436982-947450082 GCA_904067115.1 Aegilops sharonensis
GCCTCAGCCTTGAAGACCATTCCACTCGTTTGGCCCTTCGCTGTTTGGGGATTGGACATGATTGGACCGTTGAGAACTGGCAGAAGCGGTTTCACTCATTTGCTAGTAGCAGTCGACAAGTTCACCAAGTGGATCGAAGCCAAGCCCATCAAGAACCTCGATGCATGCACTGCTATCAGTTTCATCAGAGAGTTGATATTCAGATATGGAGTTCCGCATAGCATCATCACCGACAATGGGTCAAACTTCGATAATGACAAGTTCAAAGCCTTCTGCGCCTCTCAAGGCACGCGGGTCGACTATGCTTCAGTGGCTCATCCTCAGTCGAATGGACAAGCAGAACGTGCAAACGGCCTCATTCTCAAAGGGCTGAAACCTCGGCTGATGCGTGATCTCAAACACGCAGCAGGAGCTTGGGTCGACGAACTTCCATTAGTTCTCTGGGGATTGAGGACCACTCCTAATCGGTCGACTGGGAGAACTCCATTCTTCCTGGTCTATGGAGCTGAAGCAGTTCTGCCGAGTGACCTGCTTCACAATGCGCCTCGAGTCTAGCTATACTCTGAAGAAGATACAGAACAAGCCCGGCAAGATGCAGTCGACCTCTTGGAAGAGGAGAGAGAGATGGCCTTGATCCGCTCGACTATCTATCAACAAGACTTGCATCGATTCCATGGCAGAAATGTGAAGAGTCGAGCCTTCCAAGAGGGAGATTTGGTCCTCCGAGTGGATCAAAAGAAACCACACAAGCTTGCTCCCACTTGGGAAGGTCCCTTCATCGTCACGAGAGTCCTCCACAATGGAGCATATCATCTCTACACCGTTGATCGCCAGATCGACGAGCCTCGATCTTGGAACGCAGAGCTGCTCCGCCCCTTTTACACTTAAAAACTCACTTGGTTGAGATGTAATAAAAGTACTTTTGTAGTTTGTTTATCCAAGACAAGAATGTTATAATATTCCCAGTGATTGTTATTGCTTTTTTTTTGAAATTTCCCCCAGTGGCTGGCTTAGTCGCGAATCCGATTTGCCTAAGTTTGTAAAAAAAAATCCTTTCCGAGTGCGAGCCAGTCTCTCACTCAGGGGCTTAGATGCGAATCCGCTTCGCCTAAGTATTCAAAATCCTACCGAGTGGCGAGCCAGCCTCCCACTCGGAGGCTTAGCTGCAGTCCAAGTACTCGCCTAAGTATTCAAAATCCTACCGAGTGGCAAGCCAGCCTCCCACTCGGAGGCTTAGCTGCAGTCCAAGTACTCGCCTAAGTATTCAAAATCCTACCGAGTGGCGAGCCAGCCTCCCACTCGGAGGCTTAGCTGCAGTCCAAGTACTCGCCTAAGTATTCAAAATTCTACCGAGTGGCGAGCCAGCCTCCCACTCGGAGGCTTAGCTGCAGTCCAAGTACTCGCCTAAGTATTCAAATCCTACCGAGTGGTGAGCCAGCCTCCCACTCGGGGGCTTGTAACAGCCCAAGGATTCGCCTTAAACATCCAAAGTAATAAAAATCCTACCGAGTGGAGAGCAAACCTCCCACTCGGGGGCTTAGCTGCAGCCCAGTGCTCGCCTAAGTGGTAAAAATCCTACCGAGTGGTGAGCAAACCTCCCACTCTGGGGCTTAGCTGCAACCCAGTGCTCGCCTAAGTAATAGAAATCCTACCGAGTGGTAAGCAAACCTCCCACTCGGGGGCTTAGCTGCAGCTCAGTGCTCGCCTAAGTAATAAAAATCCTACCGAGTGGAGAGAAAACCTCCCACTTGGGGGCTTAGGTGCAGCCCAGTGCTCGCCTAAGTAATAAAAATCCTACCGAGTGGAGAGCAAACCTCCCACTCGGGGGCTTAGTTGCAGCCCAGTGCTCGCCTAAGTAATAAATATCCTACCGAGTGGAGAGCAAACCTCCCACTCGGGGGCTGAGCTGCAGCCCAGTGCTCGCCTAAGTAATAAATATCCTACCGAGTGGAGAGCAAACCTCCCACTCGGGGGCTGAGCTGCAGCCCAGTGCTCGCCTAAGTAATAAATATCCTACCGAGTGGAGAGCAAACCTCCCACTCGGGGGCTGAGCTGCAGCCCAGTGCTCGCCTAAGTAATAAATATCCTACCGAGTGGAGAGCAAACCTCCCACTCGGGGGCTGAGCTGCAGCCCAGTGCTCGCCTAAGTAATAAATATCCTACCGAGTGGAGAGCAAACCTCCCACTCGGGGGCTGAGCTGCAGCCCAGTGCTCGCCTAAGTAATAAATATCCTACCGAGTGGAGAGCAAACCTCCCACTCGGGGGCTGAGCTGCAGCCCAGTGCTCGCCTAAGTAATAAATATCCTACCGAGTGGAGAGCAAACCTCCCACTCGGGGGCTGAGCTGCAGCCCAGTGCTCGCCTAAGTAATAAAAATCCTACCGAGTGGAGAGAAAACCTCCCACTTGGGGGCTTAGGTGCAGCCCAGTGCTCGCCTAAGTAATAAAAATCCTACCGAGTGGAGAGCAAACCTCCCACTCGGGGGCTTAGTTGCAGCCCAGTGCTCGCCTAAGTAATAAAAATCCTACCGAGTGGAGAGCAAACCTCCCACTCGGGGGCTTAGCTGCAGCCCAGTGCTCGCCTAAGTAAGGAATTCATCCCAATCCGCAAGGACGACGAGGTGCAGGTCGACTGTTGCCTCCTCCTTCGGAGCTTCGCCACAAGTACAACGTGCGGTCCATCCCAATTCGCAAGGACGACGAGGTGCAGGTCGACTGCAACCTCCTCCTTCGGAGCTTCGCCACAAGCACAACGTGTGGTTCGTCCCGATCCGTAAGGACGACAAGGTCAGTCGCAGTCTGTGTTCCACCTCTACCTGCAGGATAGATGAAGCACAAGTCGATTGGAATTTCAACGGAATATCTTCCGAATGAGGAATAAAGTTCTCTCGAAGGCAAACAAAGCATGTTAAAGGAAAAATCAAGTTAGAATAAACGTCCTACGGATCCAAAGGTGCTCAGGCGTTAAGCCTGTTAAAGTTTATCGGTTACAGAAACCACTCGGCATTCCGAAGCAAATTTAAAGTGGGACTTAGAAGTTTTTTACTCCTCCGGCGGAGGACTGGAAGGTGCAACAAACTGGTCGAGGTCGATTCCGTCGGCAATACGGGTAGCAGCAGCGATGAAAGTCTCCATGAAAGATCTGAAGTCGTGCTTCCTGGTATTGGCAACCTTGAGAGACACCAGCTTGTCCTCTTGCGCTTCTTTGCAGTGGACACGGACCAGAGATAGAGCAACATCAGCACCACACCTGGCAGAAGACTTTTTCCATTCTTGCACTCGACATGGAATCTCATTCAGTCGAGTCATCAGGGATTCAAGATCATTCTGAAGAGTCTGTTCTGGCCAGAGAGTCAAGTCGATCCGCGACACTGCAACTTTCAGTCGAGCAAGATAATCCACCACGCTAGCAACGCGAGACTCCAGTCGGAGCACATTCATAGAAGCTTCGTCCTTCATAGGAGAGTTGATGGGGTCCAAGCTGGTTTCCACTCGACTGGTTTCTTCTTCAAAGTTTTGGCAGAATTCTGAAAACACAGCTCAGACTCAAAATAAAGATCCAGGGATGAGCCAGTGAGAGCAAGACAGTCGGATAAAAGAGATTACCTTCAAGCATGAGAAACAGCTTCTTGGCGAGCCCTCCAAGATAAATCTCCAGGTCGTTTCGCTTCCCCGCCAGTTGGCCAACCTTGTCAGACAGAACAATCTTGTCGTTCTTCAGTCGACTAACTTCCTTGTTAGCCGCGTCAAGAGAGGCTTTCAGCTTGGCATTTTCATCTTCGAGTTTGTTGACTGAGGCAAGCTTCTCTTCAGCGAGCTTTGTTTTCTCCAAAGCCGCCTTCTGTGCCTCTGCAAGGTCAAGGTCCTTCTTATTCAAAGTCTCTTCTAGTTTATCTGCAAAGCAACAATGAGAACAGAGTTGAGAATGAGCAGAAAAACAAAGGCAGTCGTCAAAATTTCTCACTAGCCATACCTTTTGCTTCATCCTTTGCCTTCTGCAAATTCTCCTGAGCAAGCTTCAAATCGAGGTTGAGCTGGATCTGCTTTTTCTCTAACTCAGTATAGCGAGCCACAAGCTCGCAAGATTTCTACAAAGAGTCAACCAACGAAAGACATCAAAGACAGATCACTTCCGAGTGATTAAGGAAAAATAGTAGCATTTCTAAGACTACAGTCGAATCAAAACATTCGACAGTAGTCTCGGGGACTACACCCAGCGGGTGCACTCAGCATGCCCCCACTGGTTTACCAATTTGGTTCGACCAGTCGACCAAAAGAGGCAAAAAGGTTATGATTCTAAAACCATGGCTAGTTGTCAGCGGTCAGCCGCAGTAAAAAAAAAATATATATATATATAGCTCTTTAAACTATAGTCGACTGCACGCAGTCGACCATAGTCTCGGGGACTACACCCAGTGGGTGCACTTAGCGTGCCCCCACCGGTTTTACAGTTCCATTTGACTTGGTCCGTCCAGGTCGAGTGAAGAAGATCACAACATAAAGACTATAGCCGACTGCACGCAGTCGACCATAGTCTTGGGGACTACACCCAGTGGGTGCACTCAGCGTGCCCCCACAAAAGTTCAATCGACACACACACCCAGTGGGTGTACAGATATGGAAATCTCCAGAAGAAAGCACTTTCAGATAGCATATCCTAACAAAGCAAGCGACGACTGACTTACTTGGACATTGCTCTGGAGAGCTGAACTGGCATCATAGGCCGCCTGACTAGCCTCTCGAGCCGCTCTCACCTGCTCCATCATGATCCCCGCCTGGTGTATGGCCTCCTTAGCAGCACTTACTTGGTCTTCCGGGACGTGGTGGGTAGCAAAGAGAGATGGTGGATCAGCAGTCGACGAAGTGGGTCGGGCACTTGTCAGCGGTACAACGAAAGACACAGAAGTCCGAGTGGGGTTGCCTCCCTCGGAAATCAGCGTCTCAGGAATCTCCGCGACTTGAGAAGCCTTGCCAGCAAGCGCTTTCTTGTTCTTCCTCTTCCTCAATGGCGCTTCCTCGTCATCATCGGGGAGATCAATGACGTGAGGCGGAACTACAAGAAAGATTCAGAAGTAAACATGGAAGTCCAATCGACTAAAAGCTCCAGTCGACTAAAAGCGAAACCTCAAAGATCTTACCAAGGTTGGAGGTGACCGCATCCTCCATTTCCTGATCTTCCTGCTTGGCTGAAGTCTCGGAGGTAGTGGCGCTGTAGATTTCAAGAATCGGCTGATCAATCATCAAGTCGACCAAAAGTTCACTCATGTTGAATAAATAAATACAAGATTCTGTTGGTTACCCGGAGATGGTGGGGATGACCATTCGCATCTTGGGCAGGGCCTTCGCTGGCTTTGACGACGTCGCTCGAGGTTGCTTCGGCGGTTTCTCAGTTGGCGCGGGAGAAGTTGTCCTAGGTCGCTTCGTCGACTGACCGGTGGCCACAACAACTTTACCGCGCCCGGCCGCCGGGTCGTGCGTCAACTTGGACCTTCCCTCCGAGCGAGGACGATCGACGTCTTCCTCCTCTTCCTCCTCCTCCTACTCATCATCAGAGCCATCATCCTCCTCATCCTCCTCGCCGTTGGACTCCCATTCCTCCGGACTCTCACCTCCTCTTCCTTCTTCTTCTTCGACCGTTTCCTGCGCCCCGTTGGGCATCGAATACATCTCAGTGGTGACCTAGAAGACAACAAAACAAGGTGAAAGTCAGTCGACGAATTGGCATCAAAACAGAATGAATGCAGCAGAATCACAGTCGGAGATAAGTGGTGATACCTTGTCTGGTTGGTAACTCTGGTCGAGTGGTGGAATCTTCCTAGCTCCGCGAGGGTTGTCTTTATTTCCTATGATGGCAGTCATCCACATCTCCAGCGTGGCGTCATCAACCTCCTCTGGATGGACCCGAGTGGTATCATCTGTACCAGAGTACATCCACATCGGATGACCTCGGTATTGGAGTGGCTGAATACGCCGTCGGAGAAAAACCTCCAGGAGATCCATGCCGGTCACCCCATCGCGAATAAGCTGGACTACACGCTCCATCAGCAACTTTACTTGGGCCTTCTCCTCTGGTAACACCTTCAGGGAAGATGGCTTGTTCACTCGACTCATGGAGAAAGGAGGGAGCCCAGTCGACTGCCCCGGCGTTGGCTGGTCTTGGCAGTAAAACCAGGTCGACTGCCACCCTCTAACCGAGCCGGGGAGAGTCATAGCTGGAAAGGCGCTCTTCCCCCTCATTTGGACCCCGAGTCCCCCACACATCTGGATTACTTGGGTCCTCTCATCATTCGGGCTCGTTTTCTTCACCGTCTGAGAGCGACAGGTGAATATGTGCTTGAAGACACCCCAGTGCGGTCGACAACCCAAGAAATTCTCGCATAGCGAAATGAAAGCAGCAAGATACACAATGGAGTTTGGAGTGAAATGCCGAAGTTGCGCTCCAAAAAAGTTCAAAAACCCCCGGAAAAAAGGATTTGACGGCAGAGAAAACCCCCTATCTACGTGGGTGGCCAGGAGGACGCACTCACCCTCCTCAGGCTGCGGTTGCCACTCCGTGCCCGGAAGCCTCGCCGACCCATGGGGGATCAGTCCTTCGTTGGCCCGATCGGTGAGATCCTTCTCGGTGATGGTCGAGCGGATCCAGTCTCCTTGGACCCAGCACTGCGGCAGCTTGGACCGCGAAGAGGAGCCGCCCCGACTGGGCGCTCTCCCCTTGGCCTTCGTCGCCGCCTTCTTCACCCGTCCTAGGCCTGCGGTCTTGTCCTTCACCAAGGTCGCCGGCGAGAAAAGTACCGAGCTTCAGCGCTGGACAGACGAAGAGCGCGGCGAGAAGGTTTGGAGGCGGAGAGAGGAGAAGTCTGAGGTCGCACTGTTCAAAATGCCCTGACCAGCGCTTTATATGGGGCCGCTTCCGAGTGGCTGACTGGTAGGCCCAGGCAATCCCATCGCAATCCTGCAACAGGCGCGCGCATGAAACGTGGCGAAAAAGGCGGCGCGAAGATCGAGGCGTCATCGTCTTATCCCATCCGAGTGCAGCGGTTTTCTCCGCTTCGCGCGCTTCCCAAAATTCGGATCCTGTTAAATCCGCTAACCGCAGAGCAACTCGTCAGATAACAGATTTTCCTCCGATCCGTCGCTCGGAAATCCTCAGGTTCACAAAGTTCACTCGACAAACGTGAAGAATGGATCAAGGCGACTGAAAGAGAAGTTGATGTCATCACTAAAAAGTCGTTGATCCAGAGTAAGACGCACTCACAACACGAAGAACGGGTCGGAAAGTTTATCAACTCCTTCCTCACTCAAACCTCGATCCATTCGGGGGCTAATGATGAAGTCATGTACCTGGGGTAGGGTCATAGACCTGCCCAAAGGTACCCTCCACAAGGACACTCACAAGAGAAGCAGCCATCCAGTCGACCTGGTAGGTTTCCACTCGACAGATTCAAAGACACTCGACTACGAAGACCCACTCGACCACCAGGAGTCCAAGAGCCACTCGGTACCCAAACGGTATGTAGTTAAATAGTCTTTATGACCTTAATGACACTTTATGTAAGGCGTTACCAGTAACGCCTAGCTTTAACGCACCTTAAACCCTCTACTACGTGGTCTGGTTGGGGTCCTGGCGCACTCTATATAAGCCACCCCCCTCCACAGGTAGAAGGGTTCGCACCCCTGTAACACATACGCATATAATCCAGTCGACCGCCTCCGGGCTCCGAGACGTAGGGCTATTACTTCCTCCGAGAAGGGACTGAACTCGTAAATCTCTTGCATATACAACTACTCCATAGCTAGGATCTTGCCTCTCCATACCTACCCCCCATTCTACTGTCAGACTTAGAACCACGACAGGGGCCCTGGCCCCCCGTAATGTCACTGGTTTAGGCCTAATACTAGTGTAAACATTGACTTTTTTGCTGTTAAAACAATGCATTTTAATGATCTGGCCGTCCCAAACAAGGTTTAGCAACATTTGGCCCTCCCAATTTGATTTTCCTGGCTCTGCCACTGTTCACTTTGAGCTAGGATTACTTGATAAATTCCATGATGACCAGATTACATGATGCACTCTTCATGCACTTTTAGCTAGCTAGGGAGCACCAAGAAGAAGCTCTTGTACAGTACCAAGTGGTCATGATAACAGCAGGATCACATAAATAGTGAATGACAACATAAATACCTTATTGGCGGGATGAGGAAGATGCCCCTGGCTTGTAGGGGTTTCATCTACCAAAGTGAACATGAATCAGTATGACACGTCAAACAATTTGAGCCAAGTAGACAAAACACATATTGTTGGTGACTACCTTGCTAGATGGCCATTCAATGGACCTTGTGACAACATCGGCGACAAATCGTGAACCATCATATTCATAAGGCTGCGTTGCATCCCTGTGATCACAACATTGACAAAAACTCATGAGAAGATCTAGGAGGTTACAATAAAATTATCATATATATATATATTTTGTAACTCTTTCTCCCGGAAGTATGAGGCACTTCATCGGCGCGATTCTTTTTGGTGATAGCACTACGAGACTATAAGAAAAAAGGTAAGGAGATTTATGATGAGTAGACATGTTTACAACAACACTGCCTTCTGTTTTGTTATCGTATACTCCCTCCGTCCCAAAATAAGTGTCTAAACTTTGTACTAACTCTCCGTCCCAAAATAAGTGTCTCAACTTTGTACTAACCCTCCCTCCGTCCCAAAATAAGTGTCTCAACTTTGTACTAACTCTCCCTCCGTCCCAAAATAACTATGATGAGTAGACATATTGTTTGTGTTTTGAGAATGATTACATGCATATGTGTTTATTTATGTCCATAACAGAGTCTGCTACAGGGATATACTACAGTTTTGGTATGTGGCAATGTTTTCGAGTCGATGAGTCGATGAGTCGCTCAGGGGGGCCGACTCTAGACTAGTCTAGACTCATGGTCGATGAGTCGACATGGCGACAAGTCAACGTGAGTTAAGCAACAGCCAGGGGAGGAGCACAAGTGCTCAACAGCAGCAGCAACAACAAGGGGAGGGGCACACCAGCAGCCACATCAACCAGGGGAGGAGGGGAGGAGCACAAAAGCAGGAACAGCAACCAGGGGAGGGGAGGAGCACAGTAGCAGGGGAGGAGGGGAGGATCACACCATAGGAGGGGAGGAGCAGAACATCAGCAGGGGAAACCAGGGGTGGCGGCTGGAGAGGGTTCGGTCGGGGGGAGGAGGTGGGGGATGGTCGATCTAGGTTTCCAGGGGAGATGGGCCGGCCCATATAACAGTTGGGCTCAATTTAAGTGAGTCGCTCGACCAAGAAAGAGCGACTAGTCGTGACTAGTCGAAACTAGTCGCTCGAGTCGCTCGACTCATGCCAGGAGTCGAGTCAAGAGTTTAAGTCGAACCTGGAGCAGCGACTCATCGACTAGTCGTCGACTAGTCGCGACCAGTCGAACGAATTGAAAATAGAGGTATGTGGATGGATATACTACAGTTTTGATTCAGCAAGATGACTTACTTCATTTTCTTCTATGGTCCTACTTATCTGTAGTTTATACTCTACCGCTTTCAGTCGTTCCTCTGTGACCCCACCATCTTTAGCTTTTTCGCTTGTGCTTGGCATTTTCCCTCCTGCAAAATACACACTATATGAGTACATCGCTGAAAATAGAAAATATTGGTGGATCAAACACAAGACTTATGAGGCACTACATCAAGAAAACCTTATACACAGAAGCTTACCAGCAGCGCGGTCTAAAATGAGGCGCTACTAGTAATTAGTAGCAGCGGGCGGTATAAAACCCACGCTACAACTAAGTTGATAGTAGTAGCGAGGGGTATAAACCCGCGCTACTACTAAGTGATCTCCACCATACCCCCCAGAAAAGACCATAGTAGTAGCGGGGGTATAAAACCCGCGCTACTACTAAGTTGATAGTAGTAGCGAGGGATATAAACCCGCGCTGCTGCTAAGTGGCCTCCACTTTTGCACCATCCACCCCGACCCGATCCACTCCCACCCCATCACTCTCTTTCTCTCATCCCTAAAAAAATCTCTCATGCCGGCTCCTCTCCCCATGATCTCCTCGCTGCCACCGCCACCCCATCCCCCTGCCCCGCATCTCTTTTTCTCTCTCTCGACAGCACTCGAGCAAATCTCCGTCGACGGGCCTCCTTGATTTCGGCGGCGGTGGAGTATTCCGGCACGCGCGGTGAGGCATCCGTCCTTCCATGACGGCCTGATGGGCGGATCGAGGTGGCACGGCATCCACGGCCTTCACCCCTAGCAGCGGCGTGCGTCGAGGAGTCGAGGGCTCTAACATGAGGCGCGGCGCCGCTCTCCCCTGCACGGCGGCAGTGGCCTCCCGCTGGTGGCAGTTATGGATTTTCTCGCGGCGGATCTAAGGTCAGCGAGTCTCCGACGCCGCGGGTGGTGGTCGCGGATGCCGACGCATGGGATGGTGCGGGCTGCGCGTGGTGGTGGGGGACCCCGACGTGCTGTGATCTGGTTTGTTTTCTTGCCGATGTGGAGCTTCTGCATGGACTGCCCAGCCCAGGCATTGGTGAAGTCTCGTGTCATGGTAGCCACTACTTCTGCTGATGCGTGTGCGGCCAGGTATTGCCACTAGTTTCTGATGATAGCATTTGTAGCATATAGACATTAAAAGCATGCCGATTCACCACTACTTCTGCCTCCCATTTTAGTGTCAATTGATGCTGGTCCGTGATAGTAGTCCTGGGATAGTAATTGATTTGGGATTTTGGATTTGATTCACTATTGGATTGATGCTACTTTTTTAGTTGTGTAAAAACAGAGCAAATTATCACCAACTAACATGGCAATTTTACAATCTATTTATAGCTATCATCTTTTTTTAGTAAAACTAGGCCAATGCCCATGCATTGCAACGGGAAGAACAAATGTTATATGAGTGATACATTTAGATGATGCTATCAAGAATTAACTCAACAAAATACTTTATTTGGCTCTATACAACATCATCATGTACGCTACTTGGCTGCACCTTGTGCTCACGTCCAAACTTTAGGTTCAGCAAAGAAAAGCTAAAAAAGAATTTAGCTCATGCAAGTGTCACCACACAAATAGACTTAACGACTGACAGGCTAGGTCCAACATCTCAACAACCAAGCAATTCATATTGGTATTGTGTCCCTAGGAGCGTTTGTCAGGATGCTATCTGTACCCAACGAACTGTCGATTTCTTCAGTTAAATTGCCAACACCTTCAGTTAATGCCTGAGTAATCCACGACAACTCTTGGCTGCCGGTTGAAGCGTGGAAAGCTGCAAGTCGAGGTGGTACTAAGAACAAGCGAGACCTTCAGCCACAACAATCAAGCAACTGCTAGATCACAGGCTACACTAAGCAAGTAAATAACGTGCTTCACACACACTGCCTATTACAAAGCAAAAACTAAAGGAGAACAGAAGATAACTACATGACCTTCGCTTCGCATTATGTGGTAGTCGTCGTGCTTGCAGGGGAGGAGGCCAGATGAGGAAAGCCTGGCCTAGCCGCTGACGACGGCCAAGGGTGCTCGATTGAGCTCGTGGATGATGTCTTGTCTCTCGACGGTGAAGTCGGCAAAATACCGAATGGCATGGTTCATGTCCCTGTAAGTAGCAGTGCTCTCTTCCTATAATTGCTAGAATGTAGATTGTATATATGTTCTGATCAATGCAAATGCTGAGCCATGTTCCACTTTTACTGCTCTACATTATATTTTTACTACCTGAAGGGGTTAAGTACATCAGTTTTGGGTTTCTACAGTTACAAGGGCTTCAGAGTTCCACCTTTTTTGTATTATCTAATTATGAAATAACAAGCATGCTCTGAAGTTTAGAGGGGTTTTGATTGCTAGTTCCTTCTAGGTAATCATAAGAATGCTTGGGTTATTACTCAAGGACGCCGGACACTATTTCCGGGATAATATGTTAAATGCAGAATTATCGATCTTCCTTAGTGGATGCCCATGGTTTGATCATGTGTCTGTTCCTATCAATGCAAATGCAGCATGTCCCTAATACAAATGGAGACATTCCTTCTTTTGATGAAGCCTTTTCAGATCACCGGAGACTTCTCGACAAGTTGGTGCTGTATGGCCTGGTCATCCAGTTCCTCAACCCCAAAGGTCTGTTATTTATTTCCTTCATGGTGTCTCTGCATACTCGCTGCTTGCTTCTCCTTACCATGTGGAGGGGCAGATGGGGAATACTGACTTGTTTGTGTCCTGTTTTCTGTCGATGCAGTGCAAGCGTCCATCACCGCAAACACATGGGTGGTCAGTGGGACTCCCCAGACCAAGAGTACGGATCCATCTCACTTCTCTATCATTTGGCCATGATGATGATGATGCAAGTTGTAACATTCTTAGATTGGATTTATGGATGCATCGCTTTAATGCAACAGCTAACCCTCATTCGCATCCATTCAAGCGAGATCCACTGGTTGTTATTCCTTAATTATCCTAGTCAATTTGAACAAATTTATAATATCTCTCTATGCACCCGAATTAGTCTTGTATCCCTGAAGCCATGCACTTTAGTTTGCCCATTCATGACATGCCTGCTGTTAAAACATGTGTTCATTTGCAGCTCCTTTCAATTCAGTGTCGATGTTTGCGAGTTTAGTAGTACCATTTGAGGAGGTGAAATAATGTTCTTATAGTTCACAGCAAGTGGTCTGATGGGCCGTTGTTTGTCCTTGTTGGTCTGCTTTTGTTTTGGAAAATCATCCTATAAGATTTGTGCTGTCCTATCGAGCAATTGATCTGATGGGTTGTGAGCTTTTTAGCTGTCCAGCATCACCCTATGGCAGATAATCATTTCTATTATGTGTTAATGCTTTCCTTTTAAACTACTTCAAAAAAACAAATAAATTGGATTCTTCTAGCCGTATTATCCTTTGAACATCTGTATGAAATGATCTAAGTTTAAGTATATTTAGTTTTGAAGAAAACTAAAGGCAATTAATGTGAAAATTAGATATGTCCTATTACCTGGCAATATATAGTTCATCTAGGCTTGGTTGGCAATATATATTATCTAGACATTAATTTCATTTGTTTGTAGCTATTACATAGGC
>LR880967.1:947454053-947469107 GCA_904067115.1 Aegilops sharonensis
ATATACC
This sequence comes from Aegilops sharonensis, assembly GCA_904067115.1. NCBI lineage: Eukaryota > Viridiplantae > Streptophyta > Magnoliopsida > Poales > Poaceae > Aegilops > Aegilops sharonensis. The sequence goes on from LR880967.1 coordinate 947,454,061, forward strand.
TTTGTTCACTTTGCCATCCTTCTTATCCACCAAGTATTTGGGGCAGTTCCGCTTCCAGTGACCATTTCCTTTGAAGTAGAAGCACTCAGTTTCAGGCTTGGGTCTTGCTTTGGGCTTCTTCACGGGAGTGTCAACTTTCTTTCCATTCTTCTTGAAGTTCCCTTTCTTTCCCTTGCCCTTTTTCTTGAAACTAGTGGTCTTATTAAGCATCAACACTTGATGCTATTTCTTGATTTCTACCTTTGCTGGTTTGAGCATCACGAAGAGCTTGGGAATCATTTTTGTTATCCCTTGCATATTATAGTTCATCACGAAGTTCTAGTAACTTGGTGATAGTGACTAGAGAACTATGTCAATCACTATCTTATCTGGGATTTTAACTCCCACTTGATTCAAGCGATTTTAGTACCTAGATATTCTGAGCACATGCTTACTAGCTAAGCTATTCTCCTCCATTTTGTAGGCAAAGTACTTGTCAGAGGTCTCATACCTCTTAACACGGGCATGAGTATGAAATATCATTTTCAGCTCTTGGAACATCTCATATGCTCCTTGGAGTTCAAAACATTTTGAAGTCTTGGTTCTAAGCTGTAAATCATGGTGCACTAAACTATCAAGTAGCCATCATACCGAGTTTGTCAAACATTCATAATGTCTGCACCTGCTCCAGCAATAGGTGTGTCACCTAGCGGTGCATTAAGGACATAATTCTTCTGTGCAGCAATGAGGATAATCGTCAGATCACGAACCCATTCTGCATCATTTCTACTATCATCTTTCAACTTAGTTTTCTATAGGAACATATTAAAAATAAAACAGGGGAGCTATACGCGAGCTATTGATTTACAACATAGATATGCAAAAACTATCTGGACTAAGTTCATGATAAATTAAGTTCAATTAATCATATTACTTAACAACTCCCACTTAGATAGACATCCCTCGAGTCATCTAAATGATCATGTGATCCATATCAACTAAACCATGTTCGATCATCACGTGAGACGGAGTAGTTTTCGATGGTGAACATCTCTATGTTGATCATATCTACTATATGATGCATGTTCGACCTTTCGGTCTCCAGTGTTCTGAGGCCTTATCTGTACATGCTAGGCTCGTCAAGTTTAACCCGAGTATTCCGCATGTGCAAAACTGTCTTGCACCCATTGTATATGAACGTAGAGCTTATCACACCCGATCATCACGTGGTGTCTTGGCACGACGAACTGTCACAATGGTGCATACTCAGGGAGAACACTTATACCTTGAAATTTAGTGAGAGATCATCTTATAATGCTACCGTCAATCTAGTAAGAACCGTTCTTACCTATGCATCAAAACCACAACGGTGATTTATCAAGTTTGGTGTTTTAACCTTCAACAAGGACCGGCCACAGTCAAATCCGATTCAGCTAAAATTGGAGAAACAGACACCCGCCAGCCACCTTTATGCAAAACTAGTTGCATGTCTGTCGGTGGAACTGGTCTCATGAACGTGGTTATGTAAGGTTGGTCCGGGCCGCTTCATCCAACAATACCGCCGAATCAAAATAAGACATTGGTGGTAAGCAGTATGATGATCACCGCCCACAACTCTTTGTGTTCTACTCGTGCATATCATCTATGCATAAACCTGGCTCAGATGCCACTGTTGGGGAACGTAGCATGCAATTTCAACAAATTTCCTATGCTCACGCGAGATCTATCTAGGAGATGCATAGAAACGAGAGGGGGAGAGTGTGTCCACGTACCCTCGTAGACCGAAAGCGGAAGCGTTTGACAACGCGGTTGATGTAATCGAACTTCTTCTCATTCTGATCGTTCAAGCACCGAACGTACGGCGCCTCCGAGTTCTTCACACGTTTAGCTCGATGACGTCCCTCGAACTCTTGATCCAGAAAAGTGTTGAGGGAGAGTTTCGTCAGCACGACGGCGTGGTGATGGTGATGGTGAAGTGATCCGTGCAGGGCTTCGCCTAAGCACTACATGAATATGACCGGAGGCGTAAACTGTGGAGGGGGGCGCCGCACACGGCTAACAATGTTTGTTGTGTTAGAGGTGCCCCCACCCCCGTATATAAAGGAGGGAGAGGGGAGGAGGCCGTCCCTAGGCGCGCCCCAAGTGTGAGGAGTCCCACTTGGGCTCCTAGTAGGATTCGGCCCCCTTTTCCTTTTACCGGGAGGGGAAGGGGGGAAAGAGAGAGAGGAGGAGAAGGAAAGGGGGGAGCCGCCCCCTCCGTTGTCCAATTTGGACTCCTCCCATGGGGGGGGGGACCCCTTGTTGGGATAGCTTGCCTCCCTCCTATGTCCCATATCTTCTCCGGGGGGTTCCCCTAACCCCCCCCCCCCCCGGTACTCCGATATGTACCCGATAGATTCCGAAACACTTTCGGTGTCCGAATACTATCATCCAATATATGAATCTTTACCTCTCGACCATTTCGAGACTCCTCGTCATGTCTGTGATCTCATCAGGGACTCCAAACAAAATTCGGTCACCAAAACATATAACTCATAATACAAATCGTCATCGAACGTTAAGCGTGCGGACCCTACGGGTTCGAGAACTATGTAGACATGACCGAGACACATCTCCGGTCAATAACCAACAGCGGAACCTGGATGCTCATATTGGTTCCTACATATTCTACGAAGATTTTTATCGGTCAAACCGCAATGACAACATACGTTATTCCCTTTGTCATCGGTATGTTACTTGCCCGAGATTCAATCGTTAGTATCTTCATACCTAGTTCAATATCGTTACCGGCAAGTCTCTTTACTCGTTCCTTAATACATCATCCCGCAACTAACTCATCAGTCACATTGCTTGCAGGGCTTACCATGATGTGCATTACCGAGAGGGCCTAGAGAAACCTCTTCGGTACTCGGAGTGACAAATCCTAATCTCGATCTATGCCAACCCAACAAACGCCTTGGAGATACCTGTAGAGCATCTTTATAATCACCCAGTTATGTTGTGACGTTTGACAGCACACAAGGTATTTCTCCGATATCCGGGAGTTGCATAATCAAAGGAATATGTATAATTCATGAAGAAAGCAATAGTAATAAAACTTAATGATCATTATGCTAAGCTAACGGGTGGGTCTTGTCCATCACATCATTCTCCTAACAAGGTAAACCCGTTCTTCAAATGACAACACGTCCATGGTTTAGGAAACTTAACCATCTTTGATTAACGAGCTAGTCTAGTAGAGGCATACTAGGGACACTATGTTTTGTCTATGTATCCACACATGTATCAAGTTTCCGGTTAATACAATTATAGCATGAATAATAAACATTTATCATGATATAAGGAAATATAAATAACAACTTTATTATTGCCTCTAGGGCATATTTCCTTCACTAACGACCGGGATTCAGAATTGGGGGTTTGATTTAGCTAAGCTCTACAAGTTGAAGGTTTAAAATGGACTTTTTCTGTTTGTTTACTGCTGCAAGATATGTTAGGGCACTTGCAACAGTGCCACGCTTGGCATGCCAAGTGGGAATAATTGGAAAACTGTATAGCAAAAAAGAAAAAATATATAGTTTCTATTATCATAGGCTTCTTAGACAAGAGAAGATTTCCTAGTGAAAGAAAACTTTTTTCTCCGTTATTAATGAGGACTTGTTGGTTGAGGACCGAGATAAAGAAATGGATGTTGCTAAAGAAAACTGTCGTAAGAAGCTACTGGCCTTGGGGCTGTCGGTCAACTGATGGGTGCGGATGACGCCCATGAGGAGCCATGCAAATGCTTAGTTCGAAGTGTCGAGGGCTAGGTCGTACAGTTCAAGACTTGATGTGTCTCTCAAAGACACACAAACCCAATGTTATATTTCTTTATAAAACCAGTGAAACTATTGAATATCTTGAGAGTTTGTGCTACCGTTTGGTATGAAAAATATTTTTACAGTTTCTCGTCATGGAAAGGGTGGAAGCCTTGCCATGTTTTAGATGAGCTCTATTATTTGGAATTGAATAAGTTTTGTGATCACTTCATCAACATGTATATTCACAATGGTGATTGATCTTCGTGGAGGAGCACTTTAAGTTACGTGGAACCTAAAGCAAGTCAAACATACATTATGCGGGATCTTTTGAGATGGTTAAAACCTCTACTTTTGGTTTGTGGTTTAATGTGGGAGACTTCAACGCAGCTATGTGGCAGTTGATACGTCTCCAACGTATCTATAATTTTTGATTGTTCCATGCTATATTATCTACTGTTTTGGACATTATTGGGCTTTATTATTCACTTTTATATTACTTTTGGGACTAACCTATTAACTGGATGCCCAGCCCAGAATTGCTGTTTTTTTGCCTATTTCCGAGTTTCGTAGAAAAGAATATCAAACGGAGTCCAAACGGAATGAAACCTTCGAGAACGTGATTTTCAGAATGAATATGATCCAGGAGACTTGGACCCTACGTCAAGAAACAAACAAGGAAGCCACAAGGTAGGGGGGCGCGCCTACCCCCCCCAGGGCGCGCCCTCCACCCTTGTGGGCCCCCTGTTGCTCCATCGACGTACTCCTTCCTCCTATATATACCTACGTACCCCAAAATGATTAGATACGGAGCGAAAACCCTAATTGCGCCGCCGCAACCTTCTGTACCCACGAGATCCCATCTTGGGGCCAGTTCCGGAGCTCCGCCGGAAGGGGAATCAATCACGGAGGGCTTCTACATCCACACCATAGCCCCTCCGATGAAGTGTGAGTAGTTTACTTCAGACCTTCGGGTCCATAGTTATTAGCTAGGTGGCTTCTTCTCTCTTTTTGGATCTCAATACAATGTTATCCCCCTCTCTCGTGGAGATCTATTCGATGTAATCTTCTTTTGCGGTATGTTTGTTGAGACCGATGAATTGTGGGTTTATGATCAAGATTATCTATGAACAATATTTGAATCTTCTCTGAATTCTTTTATGTATGATTGGTTATCTTTGCAAGTCTCTTCGAATTATCAGTTTGGTTTGGCCTACTATATTGATCTTTCTTGCAATGGGAAAATTGCCTTTCAAGTTCAACTATAAGCATCACAATCCCTTATCTCCCGCACCCGCATACAAAGGATTTTCCTAGAATTTTCTAATATAGAGCACTCTTCTGTTAAGCGTGCCGCTACTATATTTTTGGCTAATGAGTACATGTTTATAATAAAAGAAGCCAAAGAAATCTTTGCGCATTATAGGGTGGACGCTGGCCGTCCTCCCATAGAAGCTATCCTCTTTGATCAAGAAGAAATAATGCGTTTTCAGTCTCTAGACTATGTTGCTTTCAATGAAAACCTTAGAAAAATGGTTCCTACCAATGTTCTAGTTGAGATAATTTCTGAACTTAATGATGATTTGGCTATTCGAAATAATGAGCTAGGATATTCTCTCGAGTATAGGCTCACAAAGTTCTGTCAAAAGAATGCTTATAATGATGAATTGGTTGTGCAATACGAAGGGCCGAAGGAGGAACCTATACCTCGTAAAATTGATCTTGGGGACTTTTGTCCTATTCAATTTAGCCCTTTTGATTACTTTTGTTTGCCTCAAAGAAAACTTGCTGCCAAACGTAGAGATTATGAGATGAGTTTCACCGATCTATCCTATTACTATGGCAATACCTAGATATATCCTTGCTTTTATGCCTAGCTAAGGGCGTTAAACTATAGCGCTTGTTGGGAGGCAACCCAATTTTATTTTTATTTTTTTGCTTTTTGTTTCTGTTTAGGAATAAATATTTGTTCTAGCCTCTGGTTAGATGTGTCTTTATGTTTTAATTAGTGTTTGTGTCAAGTTAAACCTATAGGATCTTCTTGGATGATAGTTATTTGATCTTGCAGAAATTTCCAGAAACTTTCTGTTCACGAAAACAATTGTTAAAACTCACCAGAACGTGATAAAATACTGATTCCAATTTCTTCTGATCAATAAACAAATTTTCTAGGCCATCCTATTTTGGCTGAGTTTTTGGAGTTCCATAAGTTTGCGTTAGTTACAGATTACTACAGACTGTTCTGTTTTTTGACAGATTCTGTTTTTCGTGTGTTGTTTGCTTATTTTGATGAATCTATGGCTAGTAAAATAGTTTATAAACCATAGAGAAGTTGGAATACAGTAGGTTTAACACCAATATAAATAAATAATGAGTTCATTACAGTACCATGAAGTGGTCTTTTGTTTTCTTTCGCTAACGGAGCTCACGAGATTTTCTGTTGAGTTTTGTGTCGTGAAGTTTTCAAGTTTTGGTGAAAGATTAGATAGATTATGGAACAAGGAGTGGCAAGAGCCTAAGCTTGGGATGCCCATGGCACCCCCAAGATAATTTAAGGACACAAAAAAGCCAAAGTTTGGGGATGCCCCGGAAGGCATCCCCTCTTTCGTCTACTTCCATCGGTAACTTTACTTGGAGCTATATTTTTATTCACCACATGATATGTGTTTTGCTTGGAGCGTCTTGTATGATTTGAGTCTTTGCTTTTTAGTTTAACACAATCATCCTTGCTGTACACACCTTTTGAGACAGCCATACATGATTTTTGTGCTTCGCTTATATCTTTTGAGTTATATAGTTTTGCTCTAGTGCTTCACTTATATCTTTTAGAGCACGGTGGTGGATTTGTTCTATAGAAACTATTGATCTCTCATGCTTCACTTAGATTATTTTGAGAGTCTTAAATAGCATGGTAATTTGCTTAAAATAATCCTAATATGCTTGGTATTCAAGATTAGTAAAAACTTTCTTATGAGTGTGTTGAATACTAAGAAAAGTTTGATGCTTGATAATTGTTTTGATATATAAAGATGGTGATATTAGAGTCATGCTTGTTGAGTAGTTGTGAATTTGAGAGATACTTGTGTTAAAGTTTGTGATTCTCGTAGCATGCACGTATGGTGAACCGTTATGTGATGAAGTCGGAGCATGATTTATTTATTGATTGTCTTCCTTATGAGTGGCAGTCGGGGACGAGCGATGGTATTTTCCTACCAATCTATCCCCCTAGGAGCATGCACGTAATACTTTGCTTTGATAAGTTGTAGATTTTTGCAATAAGTATATGAGTTCTTTATGACTAATGTTGAGTCCATGGATTATACACACTCTTCTTCCTTCCACCATTTCTATCCTCTCTAATACCGCGCACTTTTTGCCGGTATCATACACCCACCATAAACCTTCCTCAAAACAGCCACCATACCTACCTATCATGGCATTTCCATAGCCATTCCGAGATATATTGACATGCAACTTTCCACAGTTCCCTTTATTATGACACGCTCCATCATTGTCATATTGCTTTTCATGATCATGTAGTTGACATCGTATTTGTGGCAAAGCCATCGTTCATAATTCTTTCATACATGTCACTCTTGATTCATTGCATATCCCGGTACACCGCCGGAGCCATTCATATAGAGTCATATTCTGTTCTAAGTATAGAGTTGTAATTGTTGAGTTGTAAGAAAATAAAAGTGTGATGATCATCATTTTTAGAGCATTGTCCCAAGTTAGGAAAGGATGATGGAGACTATGATTCCCCCACAAGTCGGGATGAGACTCCAGACAAAAAAAAGAGAGGCCATAATAAAAAGAGAAAAGGCCCAAAAAATGAGAGAAAAAGAGAGAAGGTACAATGTTACTATCCTTTTACCACACTTGTGCTTCAAAGTAGCACCATGATCTTCATGATAGAGAGTCTCTCATTTTGTCACTTTCATATACTAGTGGGAATTTTTCATTATAGAACTTGGCTTGTATATTCCAGTGATGGGCTTCCTCAAAATGCCCTAGGTCTTCGTGAGCAAGCGAGTTGGATGCACACCCACTTAGTTTCTTTTGTTGAGCTTTCATATACTTATAGCTCTAGTGCATCCGTTGCATGACAATCCCTACTAACTCACATTGATATCTATTGATGGGCATCTCCATAGCCCGTTGATACGCCTAGTTGATGTGAGACTATCTTATCCCTTTTTGTCTTCTCCACAACCTCCATTCTATTCCACATATAGTGCTATGTCCATGGCTCACGCTCATGTATTGCGTGAAGATTGAAAAGTTTGAGAATGTCAAAAGTATGAAACAATTGCTTGGCTTGTCATCGGGGTTGTGCATGATTTAAATACTTTTTGTGGTGAAGATAGAGCATAGCCAGACTATATGATTTTGTAGGGATAACTTTCTTTGGCCATGTTATTTTGAGAAGACATAATTGCTTTGTTAGTATGCTTGAAGTATTATTATTTTTATGTCAATATTAAACTTTTGTCTTGAATCTTTCGTATCTGAATATTCATACCACAATTAAGAAGAATTACATTGAAAATATGCCAAGTAGAACTCCGCATCAAAAATTATGTTTTTATCATTTACCTACTCGAGGACGAGCAGGAATTAAGCTTGGGGATGCTTGATACATCTCCAACGTATCTATAATTTTTGATTGCTCCATGCTATATTATCTACTGTTTTGGACATTATTGGGCTTTATTATTCACTTTTATATTACTTTTGGGACTAACCTATTAACCGGAGGCCCAACCCAGAATTGCTGTTTTTTGCCTATTTCAGAGTCTTGTAGAAAAGGAATATCAAACAGAGTCCAAACGGAATGAAACCTTCGGGAATGTGATTTTCAAAACGGATATGATCCAGGAGACTTGGACCCTAAGTCAAGAAAAAAAGAGGAAGCCACGAGGTAGGGGGGCGCGCCTACCCCCCCAGGGGCGCCCTCCACCCTCGTGGGCCCCCTGTTGCTCCACCGACGTACTCCTTCCTCCTATATATACCTACGTACCCCCAAACGATTAGATACAGAGCAAAAAAACCTAATTCCACCGCCGCAACCTTCTGTACCCACGAGATCCCATCTTGGGGCCTGTTCCGGAGCTCCGCCGGAAGGGGAATCAATCACGGAGGGCTTCTACATCAACACCATAGCCCCTCCGATGAAGTGTGAGTAGTTTACTTCAGACCTTCGGGTCCATAGTTATTAGCTAGATGGCTTCTTCTCTCTTTTTGGATCTCAATACAATGTTCTCCCCCTCTCTCGTGGAGATCTATTCGATGTAATCTTATTTTGCGGTGTGTTTGTTGAGACCGATGAATTGTGGGTTTATGATCTAGATTATCTATGAACAATATTTGAATCTTCTCTGAATTCTTTTATGTATGATTGGTTATATTTGCAAGTCTCTTCGAATTATCAGTTTGGTTTGCCCTACTAGATTGATCTTTCTTGCAATGGGAGAAGTGCTTAGCTTTGGTTTCAATCTTGCGGTGCCCTTTCCCAGTGACAGTAGGGGCAGCAAGGCACGTATTGCATTGTTGCCACCGAGGATAACAAGATGGTTTTTTTTTATCATATTGCATGAAGTTATCCCTCTACATCATGTCATCTTGCTTAAGGCGTTAATCCGTTTTTATGAACTTAATACTCTAGATGCATGCTGGATAGCGGTCGATGAGTGGAGTAATAGTAGTAGATGCAGGCAGGAGTCGGTCTACTTGTCTTGGACGTGATGCCTATATACATGATCATACCTAGATATTCTCATAACTATTCTCAATTCTGTCAATTGCTCAACAGTAATTTGTTCACCCACCGTAGAATACTTATGCTCTTGAGAGAAGCCATTAGTGAAACCTATGGCCCCGGGTCTATCTTCATCATATTATCTTCCAACACTTAGTTATTTCCTTTGCTTTTTTACTTTGCTTTTATTTTACTTTGCATCTTTATCAGAAAAATACCAAAAATATTATCCTATAATATCTATCAGATCTCACTCTCGTAAGTGGCCGTGTAGGGATTGGCAACCCCTTATCGCGTTGGTTGCGAGGATTTATTTGTTTTGTGTAGGTGCGAGGGACTCGCGCGTAGCCTCCTACTGGATTGATACCTTGGTTCTCAAAAACTGAGGGAATACTTACGCTACTTTGCTGCATCACCCTTTCCTCTTCAAGGGAAAACCAACACAATGCTCAAGAGGTAGCAGCAGTATGAACACTTTTCTCGGCACAAGAGATCGCCCAGGCTCATGGCCAATTTTTGGGTGGTTTTGTCGGATTGCAATTTATTAAGTTGCAAGAATGGAAAGTGGAAAAAATGCTAATTTAGTGGTAGATGGTGTGTTAGGGCACTTGCAACAGTGCCATGCCATGTTGGAATATATGCTATACTGGAATGGAAGAAAAAAATTGTTGGGGAACGTAGTAATTTCAAAAAAAAATCCTATGCACATGCAAGATCATGGTGATGCATAGCAACGAGCGGGAGAGTGTTGTCCACATACCCTCGTAGACCGTAAGTGGAAGCGTTTTGGCAATGCGGTTGATATAGTCGTACGTCTTCACGATCCGACTGATACAAGTACCGAATGGACGACACCTTCGAGTTCAGCACACGTTCAGCTCGATGACATCCCTCGAACTCATGATCCAGCAGAGTGTCGAGGAAGAGTTTTGTCAGCATGACAGCGTGGTGATGATGATGATGAAGCTACCGGCAAAGGGCTTCGCCTAAGCACTGCAACGATATGACCGAGGTGGATTATGGTGGAGGGGGCACCGCACACAGCTGGAAACAATCAACTTGTGTGTTCTAGGGTGCCCCCCTGCCCCCATATATAAAGGAGCATGGGGGAAGGCTGGCCGGCCCTTGTGGCGCGCCAGGAGAGGAGGAGTCCTCCTCCTAGTAGGAGTAGGATTCCCCTTTCCTACTCCTACTAAGAGGGGGAAATGAATGAGGAGAGGGAGAAGGGAAAGGGGGCGCCGCCCCCCTACTTGTCCAATTCGGACTCCCAAGGGGGGGGGGGGGCAGCCCTCTCTCTCTCCACTAAGGCCCATGAGGCCCATTAGTTCTCCCGAGGGGATTCGGGTTGTCGGCGTTCTGGGAATGGGGGTCCCCAGACTTGCTTGCCTGCGGCCCACGGCGTGGCTATGCTAGCAGGCCATACGGCCCATCTTCATCAACAAGGCGTTCAAGAACCTCGTGAGGGGCCAAGCCTCGCGGGGCGGACGACACAAGACCTCCTCTGGAGTGGCCTCTCCAGGCAGGCTTGCGAGGAGCGGAGNTCCTACACACATGCAAGATCATGGTGATGCATAGCAACGAGAGTGGAGAGTGTAGTCCACGTACCCTCGTAGACCGTAAGCGGAAGCGTTATGACAACGTGGTTGATGTAGTCGTACGTCTTCACAATCTGACCAATCCTAGTACCGAAAGTACGACACCTCCGCGATCTGCACACGTTCGGCTCGGTGACGTCCCACGAACTCTCGATCCAGCTGAGTGTCGAGGGAGAGCTTCGTCAGCTCGACGGCGTGATGACGGTGATGATGAAGCTACCAGGAAGGGCTTCGCCTAAGCACTGCAACGATATGACCGAGGTGGATTATGGTGGAGGGGGCACCGCACACAGCTGGAAACAATCAACTTGTGTGTTCTAGGGTGCCCCCCTGCCCCCATATATAAAGGAGCATGGGGGAAGGCTGGCCGGCCCTTGTGGCGCGCCAGGAGAGGAGGAGTCCTCCTCCTAGTAGGAGTAGGATTCCCCTTTCCTACTCCTACTAAGAGGGGGAAATGAATGAGGAGAGGGAGAAGGGAAAGGGGGCGCCGCCCCCCTACTTGTCCAATTCGGACTCCCAAGGGGGGGGGGGGGCAGCCCTCTCTCTCTCCACTAAGGCCCATGAGGCCCATTAGTTCTCCCGAGGGGATTCGGGTTGTCGGCGTTCTGGGAATGGGGGTCCCCAGACTTGCTTGCCTGCGGCCCACGGCGTGGCTATGCTAGCAGGCCATACGGCCCATCTTCATCAACAAGGCGTTCAAGAACCTCGTGAGGGGCCAAGCCTCGCGGGGCGGACGACACAAGACCTCCTCTGGAGTGGCCTCTCCAGGCAGGCTTGCGAGGAGCGGAGATATCCAGGCGGGGCAAACCTCGCGAGGCTCTGGTGACGTGAGCCATGACGATCGACACCAGGCGGGCGCCCGGCAGGCGCCAGCGCGCGCAGTCTCCTTGTTTCCTCTTTAGTGCTAAGGAGGCAGGCGCAGGCGCGGAGTACCGAGGCATCAGGCAAAGGTTTCCATAACGGTGCAACTAGACCAAGACCAGCAAGACGGCAAGATGGAGGTCACCATTAGTCCAAGACGGCGTCATCACCAGAGCCTTTTGCAGGCGAAGACCACTTTTGTCAGGATAGCTTGTAGTTGTCCCCTTTCAAATTGCCCGCCGTTGTTGGCTCCCTTCCCGCTCAATATTTGGGGAGAGGACCAGGGCCTATATAAGTAGGGCTAGCCACCACCGTAGAGGCATTGGATCAGATCCAGAGCCAACCCCTCACCTCACACAAAACGCAAGAACACCTCAACCTCAGGAGGCTGTTCTTACCCTTGTACTATTCATCATCAGCTCAAGAGGCAATCCACCACCACCACACTGGAGGAGGGTATTACACCACAACGGTGGCCCGAACCAGTATAAATCTCGTGTCTTTCTGTGTTGCAAGTTCGTCCGTGAGATCTTAGCGAGCTAGGGCGTGGATCGATAGGAGGGAAAGAACTTCGCGCGCAACCCAGAGTTCGAACCTTAAGGGTTTTGCCGGAACCCCACATTCGACTCCGTTAACCCTCCGGCACTCCGGTTTTCTCCGAAATCACCCGGAACAATTCCGGTGTCCGAATATAGCCGTCTAATATATCAATCTTTATGTCTCGACCATTTCGAGACTCCTCGTCGCGTCCGTGATCACATCCGGGACTCCGAACTATCTTCGGTACATCAAAACACATAAACTCATAATACTGATCGTCACCGAACGTTAAGCATGCGGACCCTACAGGTTCGAGAACTATGTAGACATGACCGAGACATGTTTCCGGTCAATAACCAATAGCGGAACCTAGATACTCATATTGGCTCCCACATATTCTACGAAGATCTTTTATCGGTCAAACCGCATAACAACATACGTTGTTCCCTTTGTCATCGGTATGTTACTTGCCCGATATTCGATCATCGGTATCTCAATACCTAGTTCAATCTCATTACTGGCAAGTCTCTTTACTCGTTCCGTAATGCATCATCCCGCAACTAACTCATTAGTCACATTGCTTGCAAGGCTTATAGTGCTGTGTATTACCGAGAGGGCCCAGAGATACCTCTCCGACAATCGGAGTGACAAATCCTAATCTCGATCTATGCCAACTCAACAAACACCATCAGAGACACCTGTAGAGCACCTTTATAATCAACCAGTTACGTTGTGACGTTTGGTAGCACACAAAGTGTTCCTTCGGTATTCGGGAGTTGCATAATCTCATAGTCATAGGAACATGTATAAGCCATGAAGAAAGCAATAGCAACAAACTAAACGATCAAGTGCTAAGCTAATGAAATGGGTCAAGTCAATCACATCATTCTCTAATGATGTGATCTCGTTCATCAAATGAGAACTCATGTCTATGGCTAGGAAACTTAACCATCTTTGATTAACGAGCTAGTCAAGTTAGAGCCATACTAGTGACACCCTGTTTGTCTATGTATTCACACATGTACTAAGTTTTCGGTTAATACAATTCTAGCATGAATAATAAACATTTATCATGATATAAGGAAATATAAATAACAACTTTATTATTGCCTCTAGGGCATATTTACTTCAGTCTCCCACTTGCACTAGAGTCAATATACTAGTTCACACCGCCATGTGATTTAACACCAATAGTTCATATCACCATGTGATTAACACCCATAGTTCAGATCTCCATGTGACCAACACTCAAAGGGTTTACTAGAGTCAGTAATCTTAGTTCACATCGCCATGTGATTAACACCCAAAGAGTACTAAGGTGTGATCATGTTTTGCTTGTGAGAGAAGTTTAGTTAACGGGTCTGCCATATTCAGATTCAAATGTATTTTGCAAATTTCTATGTCAACAATGCTCTGCACGGAGCTACTCTAGCTAATTGCTCCCACTTTCAATATGTATCTAGATCAAGAATTAGAGTCATCCAGATCGGTGTCAAAGCTTGCATCGGCGTAACTCTTTACGACGAACCTTTTGTCACCTCCATAATCGAGAAACATATCCTTATTCCACTAAGGATAATTTTGACCGTTGTCCAGTGATCTACTCCAAGATAACTATTGTACTCTCTTGCCAAACTCAGTGTAGGGTATACAATAGATCTGGTACACAGCATGGCACACTTTATAGAACCTATGGCTGAGGCATAGGGAATGACTTTCATTCTCTTTCTATCTTCTGCCGTGGTCGGGCTTTGAGTATTACTCAATTTCACACCTTGCAACACAGGCAAGAACTCTTTCTTTGACTGTTCCATTTTGAACTACTTCAAAATCTTGTCGAGGTATGTACTCATTGAAAAAACTTATCAAGCGTCTTGATCTATCTCTATAGATCTTGATGCTCAATATGTAAGCAGCTTCACTGAGGTCTTTCTTTGAAAAAATCCTTTCAAATACTCCTTTATGCTTTCCAGAAAATTCTACATTATTTCTGATCAACAATATATCATTCACATATACTTATCAGAAATGTTGTAGTGCTCCCACTCACTTTCTTGTAAATACAGGCTTCACCGCAAGTTTGTAAATCTATATGCTTTGATCAACTCATCAAAGCGTATATTCCAACTCTGAGATGCTTTGCACCAGTCCATGGATGGATCGCTGGAGCTTGCAAATTTTGTTAGCACCTTTAGGATCGACAAAACCTTCTAGTTGCATCATATACAGCTCTTCTTTAAGAAATCCATTATGGAATGTAGTTTGGACATCCATTTGCCAGATTTCATAAAATGTGGCAATTTGCTAACTTGATTCGGACAGACTTAAGCATCTCTACGGGTGAGAAAATCTCATCGTAGTCAACACCTTGAACTTTGTCAAAACCTTTTTCGACAAGTCTAGCTTTGTAGATAGTAACACTACTATTAGCGTCCGTCTTCCTCTTGAAGATCCATTTATTCTCAATGGCTCGCCGATCATTGGGCAAGTCAATCAAAGTCCATACTTTGTTCT
>LR880967.1:947528958-947553955 GCA_904067115.1 Aegilops sharonensis
CATAGCCTCCACACACCGCGTGGAGCCCATGGTCCACCTCTCCAGGGGCTTTCGACACCTACATTTTTCTCCCATTCTGGAAACCCTAAACATCTAGGAGTTATTACGTTTTCTACCACCGCACCTCTCTGCTCCATGACGATCCTATCTGGAGGCCTTTTTTGTACACTAAAGGAGGGGGAAATTATCACAGTGGCCATCTCCATCAACTTGAATGTCATGATTGTCTTCTGTGAGTAGTTTCCTTTGGACTATGAGTCCATAGGAGTAGCTAGATGATTTTCTCTCCCTTGCCACTCAATAGAAAGATCACATGAGCTACCATGCATGATTGTGATCCATCTGATGTAATCTGTTGGTGTGTTTGTTTCTGTGTGATGACTTATCACTTTATGATCATATTTATCCATGAATAGTTTTTTGATCTATTTGGTTTCTTTGCTGCACAATTCATATTCATATATGCCCTTTGATCTATTTGTCCTTTTTGGCCAAGTTTGATGAGTGATCTCAAAGAGGGGGTTGTGTATGATAGTTGGGTTCAACCTTGCAAGTAATCTACCGTAGTGACAGAAAGTAGAAAAGCCTTGCATTGTGTTTGCCACTAGGGATAGAAAGATGATTGTGTAGTTGTCCTTTAAACACAAGGTGAAGACAATATATCATCTAATTCATGTCATCATACTTAATGCAATACTTTGTTTTACTTAATACTTTCAGATTCATGCTGGATAGCAGTCTTGGGTGGAGTATTAGCTACAGATGCAATTGGATAATGGTCTATAAATGTTTGGACGTGAATCTCATATGTTAATTATGCCATGGATAGACATATTCATAAAAAGCACAATTTAATTGATTCGCAACTATAATTTGTTCACCACGCCATGCCATCTTTTGGAGAGAAACCACTAGTGAACCTATGGATACTGGTCCATTATTCTTCCTATTACTTTTACCCTTGATCAAATGGTCTCTTTTACAATTCGATTTTTTTTACTTTTCATTGCAGTTACAATCTTCCATGAACACTTGCATTTAATCCTTATAAGCAGCAAAGCTAGTGAGATTGATAACCTCGCTAGTTTCATATGCAATGAGCACATTATGTGTAATGAGTCTCCCGGGGACAAAGGCACTTCGTTGCTCTGAAAAATCTTTGAAAGAAGCGGTTTTAGACGATATGCAATCACCTTTGAAGCGGTTTTAAAGACTACATTGCATAAGATAATAGGTCTGTTTTTTTAAAGAGCCAGGATTGTTCACCTTTGATATTAGTACTATTATGGAGTCAGAGAAGCCGTCCGGGATGTCAGAGCCTGTACAGAAGCCCCTCACTGTAGAACACAAATCCCTCTCCAAGAGGTCCAAGTGCCTCTGGTAAAAGATAGCTGGAAATCCATTTGCCCCTTGTTCCTTTGTGGCCTCCATCTAGATTAGAGCATGTTTAATTTCTTCATTAGTGTATTCCCGGGCAAACACCTCATTCATTTCATCATCTACTTTCCTTGGAATTTCATTCAGGACTTCATTCATTAATGAACATTGTTCTGAAGTGAACAAGTTTTCATATAATTCACAGACCATGGTTAACATTCCTTTTTGATCTTCACCCTTCGTGTCGTCGCCCCTTTGTAAACCTTTTCTTCTATTTGTTCTACTTCTTGCTGAGGCCTTTGCGTGGAAAAAAGATATATTCCGGTCCCCATATTTGAGCCACTCTACTCTAGATCGTTGACGAGCCATTATCTCCTCCCTTTCAAATAACTCACACAACCACTTCTCAATTTCCTTATCTTCATTGGAGTATATTGTCTGATAACTGTCCCTTCTTAGAGCATCTAATCTCCTCTCTAGCATCTTGATTTGTTTCCTAACCGAGCCAAAAGAGTTTCTGCTCCAGCCTTGAAGTCTACTAGACATTCTTTTTAGAGCAGACCATGTATTACTTAGGGATGGAGGTCCTTCTTTATGTGAATGCCAAGATTCCTCCACCATTTGAGAATAATCTGGAGCTCTCATCCATGCTTCCTCAAACTTGAAATTTTCTTGAACCGGATGGCGAGCAATCGAATCACCTCCCCTAATTACGGAGACAAGGATTGCAAAGTGATCAGAAGCCATCATGTACCTCCCTCCCATCTCTTGTAAGAGCATATGCAATGGTTGATAAGACCATTTATCTAAAGCCTGCCACGTAATCTAGAGAAGGCAATAAAAATGTGATGTACAATGGTTTTTTCTTAATCTTATCTGTAATAAATAGGTATTCCTAAAAATATGATGAGACATATTGTTGTGAAGAGATCATCTCTTAATTAGTAGAAGGCAAATCTTTTCTTCTGGTTTTTATTTCCTCCACCTCAGTAGATATCTTACGGGCCTTGCTAAGATAGTACAATTGTACATTGATAATTCAATCCAGAACCCAAGCTCAGATGCACTCGGTGAATAGTACAATACAAAAAAAAACAAATTAAAAAAATTCCATTTTTTTGTGGTGCAAGATGCTCGTGTACATGAACTCCGTGCAAAATTTAGTGTAGCTTGGACATTCAAGGAGCTTGTGGCGAGAAAAGAATCACACATGAACAGTGTGATCTCAAAAAGTTTCCCGGACACTGAAATTTGTCTTTTTTGCCACGAGCTCATCGAATGTCCAAACGTCGTATCATTTTGCACATTGATCACGCATTTCAGCATTTTGCGTGCAAAAAAAATCAGAATTTTTTTATTTCTTTTTTTACCATTGTTTGCGAGTTTACTGTTCAGGCCCTGAACCCGGGAGCCAATCGCTGCATCCAATTGTACATGCCCTAGGGACACATCGTTCCGGAAGCATCCTCTCGGTGGGTATATATTGTAATGACATCCTCGTTAGTAATAATAAATCCACTTGGTCTTGCATCAAAAAATATCCTCTTCTTTTCTTCTTGTGAAGCAATACTCATACACTGTAAAATACCTTTCCATGGTTATGTTTGAAATATTTTCGCAACACAGTAATTTTGCGGAAACAACCCGGTTCCAATGGGAAATTATGTAATATGGCCCAATCTTGGAAATCTTGCCAAGTGCTTGTATGGACTTTTCTTAATTATTGGTAGTTGGGACAGATCCAAGCGTGGAACTGTGCGAGTTTGAGCGTGGCCACAAACTCCACATTTGGAAGATGCTCAACGTATGGCTATAAGAGTCTGCTGAGGAAAATCAATAGGTGGATGTCAGCGTAGACGTTAATGTATTCCTTATTTGGAAGTAGGCATCACAACCCACGTCCCATGTCTAGTACCCAAGCTGCAGCTGGACCAATACAGATGCTCACGAAAAAAGCTACCGCTACCGCTCCCGATCCATCTAATCTAATCTAGACCTAACTTGGTACCGCCACAGTGATGGTGATGAGGAAAGGGCAACATGATCTGGTGGCCGGTGAGTGTGGCCATGCGAAACATAAAGCAGCATGTCATGTACCATAATGAACACACAAGAGGGCAAATATAGTACTCCATTCAGTTAAGTCCCAGAACTCTATAATCTTTTGTTGGAGGTCTTTTGTAGCGTCCTACCTAAACTTTTTCCGTGCAGGACGAAGGTGGCGACAATACATGACTGACTGACCGGAATATATATAGCTATCACGGACTTGTTAGTTGTTACTAGTACAAGTTAAGGAGTTAGGACGATGATTTACAGCAGTGGCTTTCTTCATTCATTAGGCTTTCCTTTCTGTGTTAACTTTCCCCTTCCCTGCTGGAGACACTCCCATCCCATGTAGTAGTACAAGTAGCAGTTCATTATCAAGTTCTTGGTGTTACTCCGTGTCACAGGTGATGCTACACATGGGCGGCTTCCTAGCTTTGAAAGGAAGGGGTAGCGTCTTGTCAGCAGATGTGGCAGTTGGTTGAGTCGACAGATCCACACTTGAAATGTTGCAGCTTCAGACTTCAACATAGGGCATGGGCATCCTCTCTTTTCCTTGCCTTAGTGAATTATTAAGATTGTACGTAAGAGAACAAAACGGGCCTCTAAATAGCCATGTGCGTTGCTCCTCCTGTTCTGCTGCGCTGCAATGCAGAGGAAGGGTGACCACCCACGGAGTACTATTATTATTCATTCAGAAGTGGAGGAGTTGTACCAGTACAGCTATACCAATGCCTGCCTACTTGAGACTGTTTATGCTTACAATGTTTACATGTGAGCAACAGCAGCAGGGGAGGTCCTGCGTACTGGCCTGCAGTAGCAGCCGTGACACCATCGAGATTTGACCGGTAAAAATGGATGCGGATTTACTGCCCACGTATGCAGTCACTCCTCCGTCTTCAGCCACAAAAGCTGTGTATATTTTTGACCGCGCAAAGAAACCAGTGTCGAGTGAGGAAGCCACCAGCATGCATCTTCTGGACTTCTGGTCATTGTCTACCTCCGTCCGGCTCCTCTTCAAACCCCTCCTACCCTCTCCTCTGGCCCGATCGCGTCACTCCACTCACCTCTTTTTCCCCTCTGGTTCTGATCAATCTCTGAAACTGAAACTGAAGCTGAAACCAAAGAGCCTTTCGGCGCATGTCTCCCACCACAGCTGATCACGTCCACTGCACCTCGGCATGCCATGCACTTGCAGCGTCAGGGCGCGTGATCCGGCAGAATTAACAAATTTGACCTTAAAGCGAAAGTATTTCACAAACTAAACTGTTTTTAAAAATATTTCACACCGCTGACCCTTTTGTGAAGCTTCAAACAGTAAGGCGCTGCACTTTACTGTGCAACTCCTTACAGCTAGGCGCTGCACAGTGTAGTGCAACTCCTTACAGTTAGGCGCTGCACAGTGTGGCGCCTATGTGTTAGGCGCTGCACAATATGGTGTAGCGCCTTACTGTTAGGCGCTGCACATTAGGGTCAGCTAGATGAAATATTTTTAAACATAGTTTAATTTGTCAAATAGTTTTGCCCTGAGGTCAAATTTATGCCTTTTGCCGCGTGATCCCTGCGTGCGGCTTTCTCTTGCATGGCGACAAGCCAGCCGGGCCTGCACTTGGGCGAGAAACAGCGTCTCCCGCCAGACATGCACACCACGCATGGCGCTGGTGCTGCATGCATGCATGTTCAGATCGATGATGCGAGGATGCAGGCGAACTGAAATTTTGCCGTGGACGAGACACACGGAATCAATGCGGGCCGCGGTCTCAAAAAAGCCGGTGCGACTGAATGCCTGACCGAATTCAGTACTCGATTCAAACTTGAAAGCATATATACATTTTTATACATAAATACTCCCTCCATCCGGAAATACTTGTCGCAAAAATGCATAAAAATGGATGTATCTAGAACTAAAATTTGTCTAGATACATCCATTACTCCGACAAGTATTTCCGGACAGAGGGAGTACAAAGTGAGAGTTCATACTCAAGTGTAGGATGAGTAGTACTCAGTTTACACGGAAGAGACGCGTTGCGGTTGGCTGTTCGGTTGGTCGGTACTAACACATCTTAAACCGTCAGGCAAGATCCACAGGTCCTGCTGCTGTCTGCAGATGTAGGAACTTGGGGACATTGCACGCTCCGGCATCAGTGCAAGCAAGTGTTTTTTGCTTCGAGCCTACGCACGCGCGTACGCTGGCTCTCGACGCCTACACTGTTCCATTAACTTCCATTGCAACGTACGTGCATACGGCCTTTCATCGTCGGAAAACTTATATATGCTACCGCGCATGGGGCACGGCACGGCATGGACATGTACGTGGATACACTGCCTGTTTCCGACACGGCAGTAATTCGATCGATCTCGCTCTATCGCATAGGAATAATAAACTATAGTACATGCTCTGAGTTGTTGCTACGGCACGCATGTTTTAATGTGTATATGATCCATGCAAGTGCCTTGTATACGTACGTATCATACTACTCCCTCGTTCGGAATTACTTGTCTCGGAAATAGATGTATCTAGAACTAAAATACGTCTAGATACATCCATTTTCGCGACGAGTAATTCCGAATGAAGGAAGTAGCATTTACAAGAGCATAACCAGGGGGTTCAGTTACTGGCAGAAATCATGCGTGGGTAAAAAATCTCACAAAAAGCCTGGCATTGCTTCCTTCCGGCGCTAGATCCATGCGTACGTTGCTCGCATCAATGCCTAGATATCTGGGTCGAGTTGGATCGGTCTGAAGATCTAGAGTACCTTTTTTTTGTGTGTGGCTGCTGGCACATGCATGGCATCCGCAAACAGAAACATCGTACAACTGGAGCGTTCTTTACTTACTTCCTCGATCAGAAGCAACAACCTCTTAGATCGCTCGATCCATCGTGTGTTGCATTGTTAAACATGTATGGATCGTCTTTGTTATTCAGGGTTTGGTCAGCTGGTTAGGTAGTGAGCTCACGGCTTACGCATTTTGGGATGCCGCGAACATAAACTAGGCATGGTGGATTGGTGGTGGCACCTCGTCGGCAGCAGCCTAATAATAAAACAACCTCAGTTTGCCTCACTGATTATCTCAGGACATTGATGCTTCATTTTTTTTCGATAAAGGGTGTTTTTATTGACTCAAGATATAGCATCGAGGGATACAATTATAATGAGTACACATCCGGCCTCTGTATAACTAGGATGCATACAGCCAACACTAACACACGCATACGAAAAATCACGTCGGCAAATAGCAAAGTCATCAAGACCAAAACTATGCCTAGGCGAAAGAAAAAGAAAAGAAAAATCCCGAAAGCGATAAAGACAATTGATAGCATACAGCAGAGCAGTGACCATCGGCACCAAACCATCTCTTGACAACACAAGGACTACGAGGAAAGTTCTTCAAAAGCGACGCCTCGAGGAAGAGATTGACGTGCAAGCGCCGCCGTCGCCCGACCCAACCATCGCAAGTTAGATCGTGGGTTTTCACCCTGAAGATCAAATCCAAGTAAACTCCAAGCAATACCTTCATTAAGGTAATGACGTAGAGAACGCCACCATTACCAGGTATAATCAAATGGTCAGACCTAGGGTTTTGACCCCGAAGCTTGACACTAGGTACCCAAAAAGTACCATCCAATCGAAGTTATCATATGTTGTCTCCTCCACTTGCCTCCATCTCAGCAGCGCAATACACGTACCGTCCTGGCGATAGGCTAATGAGCCATGGCTAGGGCCGTTCGACACAACATGGTGAAGTCTTTGACGGGGAGAAAGAAGACCGGCACCGCCAAAATCCCAAGTTCGGGATGATCTCCGAAGGCCCGCCGTCCTCGCAAGCGGCAACAGATGGCTGATCTTTACAAGACGACAGCACCATGCGTTGACACTGTCTCCTCCATCCTTGACGCAGTCCATGAATCTTGTGAAGTAGGAAATCGCTGTTGTCACCGGATTGGAAGTTTAAAACTCCTCAGGCGACGCCATCCGGCCACTGCCGCAACCAATAAGGTCTGGGGCAGTGCAAGCCAGCATCATACTAGCCAGATCCATAGCGCCACCGGCCTTTTGTGGAGTGGACGACCACCATGGCCACCACCTTCGGACACACACATGGGCGACAGCCACGACATCTGTCGCTTGGCCTACGCCGTAGCGTGATGCGCCCTTGCGCCGAAGAGGCACCCAGGACTCCAGGAGCATCGCCGACCTGGCATGAGTGTGCTTTACAAGTTGGGTCATGGACCTCATGCCCGCCTGTACCCCTGCCATTGAGGCTCCTGACCGCCATGGAAGGGAAGGAAAGACGTGCACTCGTTCCTGCGAGGCCGCCACCCAACCAAGATCCCTCGCCGTCGCTGCAAATTCCACCTTCATGGCGTCCAGTCGCCGCTCATACGCCGCCAAAACACTGCCAAAACACTGATGCTTCATTTGTTGCAGTGATTGATTAGAGCGTCAACGCACTATCTGATCGCCGCCTTATCTGATCCCGGCATATCATAATTCAACTAGCACATGACCAACATGTACATAAACATATAGTAGCTTGGATTGGAGCCTCGGAGCTGTTCCAAATATTTTACAGGAAATGCAGTGATGCATGCACCTGATCCATCCAGAACCCAGAGTTATGATTAACCTGCCTGCAGCTAGCAGTGCAGGCCGCTACGTACAGGTAGATGCTCACTGCTGCAGTGGCTGTGCGTACCGTACTACACTGCTGCTATGGCTGATGTTACGCTACGATGGCCATGGCCGGCCGAGCCGTCCCGTCCCGGAGTGGAACAACAGCGGAGAGGCCGGCGATATCGCCGTTGTCGCCCCCGCCGTTACAGTAGGAATGTTCGGAGATGCGGCCACAGTTGCTCACTGTAAGTTGGAGCGACGTTGGAGTTGGTCTCCACTGTGACTCCATCTCAGTCAGAGACCAGCCGATCGAGCTGCTACTGCTCGTGAGACGCAACGTTTCTGGGTTGGATTCGGATGAGCTACTGTTCGGGACTGTCGGCGGGAACAGCAGAGCTCAGGCAAGTATGTGAAACTATTCTCGACGGGTACATTTTCTGTAAGTGCCACAAGTGGCTTCCCGTCTTTTTCCCTTTTCAATGGCAAATGTTCCCACGTTTAAAGAAAAAATGTTCATGGTATTTAGAAAATGTATGTACAATGTAAAAAAAAATGTACCCATAGGCTAAAAATGTTTATTGCCATTAGAAAGATGTATGTGACATTTTAAAAGAAATATTCGCTCGTCTCCAAAAGAATGCCCAACAAATGTTAAAAAATGTTTACAGCATGTACAAAATGTTCGCATGGTTTAAAACGTGTTTATTACCATTAAAAATCTACATTGTGTATTCGGAAAGTGTTACCATGTATACAAAAAAAGGGTTCAAAACATGCTTTTTTAAATGTACATCATGTATTTGAAAAAATCCAGTATGTATCAAAAATGTTTCATGTGCTCCTTAAAAATATACATTGTGTACTGAGAAAAAATAGATATGTATTAAAAAAACCGATAAAAACAGCAAGGAAAGAAAAGGCAAAAACAAAGAAGGACAAAAACAAAGAAAACCAAAGTAGAACAAAGAGAAAAAATAAAAAAATGAGAAAAATGTAAAGTAAAGATAAAAAAACCAAAGAAAACCGGCAAGAAGGAAATAAAACCAAAGAAAAAACATAAGAAAAAAATAAAAAAAACACTATACCCAGAGTGGAGCGAAACTACAGAGGGCACCGAGCAAACCACGCTAATGGGCCAGCCCACTAGGTGTCGCCCGTTATAGCCCCGGCACAATGTTACCAGGTTGCTCCTATGATACGAAGTTGACCGGGCCCAGTAGGCGCTTCATGGTGTGCTCGCGGTCCATGTGCTCTTATAATTAATATATCGGTAGGGTGACATGTGTGGCTTGACGAGCCTTATGACGCTACTTCTATCTCTCCCATTGTGGATTATGATGACTAAAGATTGGCTTGTCCCCTAAACGAATAAAATTATCGGGCGGCACTAGACAAAACAGGCTCCCTTTTTTTCACAAATATTTATTATCGGTTTTTTTCCGAATATATCTAAAATTATGAACTTAATTTTTTTTATAAATGTATTATAGAATTTTAAAAATAATCTTGGGTTTTAGAAAAGAAGAAAAAGTAAGCCTAGAAAAAGATAAATAAATACAAAGACGCTGGATGAAACTTGAAATAACGATGAGGAAATCCGAAGGAAAAATAAAATTCTTTACATTGGTCGGCGCCACTACGCTGCAACGACACGCGGGCTCCCCATCCGACCCGCCTTGAAACACGGACCAAGGAGTCTGACACGCGTGCGAGTCGACGGGTTCTGAAACCTGGGATGTGCAAGGAAGCTGACGAGCGGGAGGCCTTCATGGGCCGCACCGTTGGTTGACCCTGAGCTTCTGTGAAGGGTTCGAGTTGGAACACACCTGTCGGAACCCGAAAGATGGTGAATTATGCGTGAGCGGGGTGAAGCCAGAGGCTTCTTGCTTTTTATCCTTGGATTATCGTGGTTAGAGCATCCCCGGTCCTTACTATATGGCCGGACAGCTCAGACATGGAATGAAAAAGAAAAATGCCGACCCAACCAGACCCCTCACTTCCCCTCATATGTCCAGGTTGTGTGGCTTCCCTTAAAACCAGACATATGTAGGGGGATATGAAGGCGTCTCAGCGTGTTCGGACAGTTCTCCATGTCAACCCAAATCCCACTCAACTTGCCTAGGCCCCACCGGCAGCCACACTTTCCTGTTTTCCCCATCTCTCTCTATTTTCTCGGCGGGATGACGATGGAGCTCGCGGCCTCCATGGAAGCTCTCTACCCTAGTCCCCGCCCCGCTACGAGGGCCACGAACAACGGTTACCCCACCCCGCCCTAGCATGAGCACGAGGTCACGCGGCTCCCTCCCGAGACCGTCCAAGCTTGTCCGCGGCCAGTTCGCATCGTGCGATGCTACTTGTGAGCTACGCTGGGATTTCCTCGAAGAGGAGAGGATGATACAGTACAGTAGAGATAAATATTTTCCTCAATTAAGAATCAAGGTTATCAATCCTGTAGGAGAACCACGCAACACATTGTGAACAACACCTACACACAAAATAACAAATACTTGCACCCAACACAAACAAGGGGTTGTCAATCTCTTGGCGATTAATTGCAAGGATCAAAATCTCGTAGTGATAGATACATAAACAAAAGCACAAAATAAAATAAAATAAAATAAATTGCAGCAAGGTATTTTGTGGATTTTAATATATAATAGTTTTCACTACAGGCTTATCTCTTGAACATAGCATACGGTGGGTAAACAAATTACTGTTGGGCAATTGATAAAAAAACGAATAATTATGACGATATTCAAGGAATGATCATGTATAGAGGAATCACGTCCAAGAGAAGTAGACCGACTCCTGCCTGCATCTACTACTATTACTTCACACATCGATCGCTATCCAGCATGCATCTAGAGTATTAAGTTCATAAGAAATGGAGTAACACCTTAAGCAAGATGACATGATGTAGACAAAGCAAACTCAATCAATATGAATAAAACCCATATTTTTATCTTTAATGGCAACAATACAAGTACGTGTCATGGCCCCTTCTGTCATTGGGATTGCGAAACATAAGATCGAACCCATCACAAAGCACCTCTGCCATTGCAAGATAAATCAATCTAGTTGGCCAAACCAAATCAATAGATCGAGAGAAATATAAAGTTATAACAATCGTGCATATAAGAATTCAAGACACACTCAAATAATATTCATGAATAATCTGATCATAAACCCACAATTCATAGGATCCCAATAAACACACCGGAAAAAAGGTTACATCGAATAGATATCCAAGAACATCAAGGAGAACATTGTATTGAAGATCAAAGAGAAAGAAGAATCCATGTAGCTACTAGCTATGGACCCATAGGTCTGTGGTAAACTACTCACACATCATCGAAATGGCAGCAAGGTTGATGTAGAGCCCCTCCATGATCGATTCCCCCTCCGGCAGAGTATCGGAAAAGGCCTCCAGATGGGATCTCGTGAGAACAGAAACTTGCATTGGCGGGAAAAGTACTTCAGGTGGATCTTTGATGTATTGGGAATATTTGGATATTTATTGAGTTGGAATTAGGTCAGGAAGTGCCACGAGGGTCCCACAAGCCTACGAGACACCCCCTGGGGCACGCCTGGTAGGATTGACGTTGCCTCGTGGCACTTCATGCCTTCTCCTGAAGCTTCTAGGGTCCCTTCTAGTCTAGAAAAAAATGTCAAAAAGTTTGGACTCCGTTTGGTACTGATTTTCTGAAAAAGCCAAAAACACGAAAAAGAACAGCAACTGGCACTGGGCACTAGGTTAATAGGTTAGTCCCAAGAAATGATATATAATTGCATAATAAACATCCAAGATTGATACTATAATGGCATGGAAAAATCAAACATTATTGATACGTTGGAGACATATCAAGCATCCCCAAGCTTAAATTCCTGCTCGTCCTCAAGTAGGTAAATAATAAAAACATTTTTTATGTGGAATGCTACATATCATATTCATCATGTAATCTCTTTTGTGGCGTGAATATTAAGATCCGAATGATTCAAAGCAATAGTCTGTGATTTGACATAAAGACGTAAATACTCAGGCATACCAACAAAAAATCATGACTTTCAAAATATCAATGCTAAAGAACGTTATCTCTACAAAATTATATAGCCTTGTCATGATCCGTCTTCTTAACACAAAGTATTTATCATGCACAACCCCAATGATAAGCCGAGCAATTGGTTCATGCTTTTTGAGGTGCTTCAGCTTTTTCAACCCCCACTCACTACATGAGCTTAAGGCATGGATATAGCACTATGGGTTGAATAGAGTACGGTGGTAGAGATGAACATGGATAAGGCAAAAAGAAGGAAGTCTCACATCAACGAGGCTAATCAACGGGCTATGGAGATGCGCATCAATTGATGTCAATTCAAGGAGTAGGGATTGCCATGCAACTAATGCACTAAGTGTATGAAAGATAAATTAGAAAACTAAGTGGGTGTGTATCTAACTTTCTTGCTCATGAGGACCTCGGGCATTTGAGTAAGCCCATCATTGGAATATAAAAGCCAAGTTCTATAATGAAAAATTCCCACTAGTTATATGAAAGTAAAAGCATAAGAGACTCTCTATAGTAACATTGCCCCTTCTCTCTTTTTCTCTTATTTATTTTTCCATTCTCTTTTTCCCCTTATTTCTCTTTTTTTGTTGGGATATTTTTGGCCTCTCTATTTTTCTTGGGCTCTATTTGGCCTATTTTTTATTTCCTCACTTGGGAAATGCTTTAATAATGAATATGATGATCATCACACTTGTATTTACTTACAACTCAAAATTACAACTCGATACTAGAACAATATATGACTCTATATGAATGCCTCTCGTGGTGTACCATGATGTGCAATGATCTAGCATAACATGTATAAAAAATGATTAACGGTGGCTGAGCCACAAATACTATGTCAGGTATATGATCATGCAAAGCAATATGGCAATGATGATGTGTGTCATAAAAACGAAACAGTGGAAGTTGCCTCGCAATATATGTCGGAATGGTTATGGAAATGCCATAATAGGTAGGTATCGTAGCTGTTTTTAGGAAGATATAAGGAGGCTTGTGTGTGATAGAGCGTATCATATCACGGGGTTGCTACTTCTTGAGCTTGCGTTGATTTTTCCCTTGAAGAGGAAAGGGTGATGCAACAAAGTAGAGATAGGTATTTCCCTTAGTTAAGAACCAAGGTATCAATCCATTAGGAAGCACAAGCAAGTCTCCAATCTATGCACCTGCACAAACTAACAAACACTTGCACACAACGCGAAAAAGGGGTTGTCAATCCCTTCACGGACATGAACAAGAGTGACATAGAGATAGGTATAAAAGATAAATAAAAGAGCAAACTAAAGTAAATATAAATAAATTGCGGCAAGCTAATTCTTGGTTTTTTTGGTTTATAGATCTGAAAATGTATGATGGAAAATAGACCCGGGGGCCATAGGTTTCACTCGAGGCTTCTCTCTTGAAAGAAAACATACGGTGCGTAAACAAATTACTGTCGAACAATTGATAGAAAAGCGCAAAGTTATGACGATATACAAGGCAATTATTATGAATATAGGCATCACATCCGTGTCAAGTAGACCGACTCCTGCCTGCATCTACTACTATTACTCCACACATCGACCGCTATCCAGCACACATCTAGAGTATTAAGTTCACAAGAACGGAGTAACGCCTTAAGTAACATGACATGATGTAGAGGGATAAACTCGAGCAATATGATGAAAACCCCATCTTTTTATCCTTGATGGCAACAATACAATACGTGCCTCGCTACCCCTACTTTGTCACTGGATGAGGACACCGCAAGATTGAACCCAAAACTGAGCACCTCTCCCATTGCAAGAAAAACCAATCTAGTTAGCATAATTCAAATAGAAATACAAAGATATTTAATCATGCACAAAAGAGAGAAGACTCAAATAATATTCATAGATAGTATGATCATAAATCCACAATTCATAGGATCTCGACAAACACACCGCAAAAGAATATTACATCTGATAGAACTCCAAGAACATCGAGGAGAACATTGTATGAAGATCAAAGAGAGAGAGAAGAAGCCATCTAGCTACTTGCTATGGACCCGCCGGTCTATGGTAAACTACTCACGCTTCATCGGAAGGGCAGCAAGGTTGATGTAGATTCCCTCTGTAATCGAATCCCCCTCCGACAGGGTGCCGGAAAAGGCCCCAAGATGGGATCTCACGGGAACAGAGGCTTGCAGCGGCGGATAAGTATTTTTGTGGACGCTTCTGTTGGTTTGGAAATATTTGGGAATTTATAGTGCAAAGATTAGGGTTGGAGGACTCCCGAGGGGCCCACAAGCCCTTAGGGTGCCCCCCTGGGCGCACCTAGGAGGCTTGTGGCCTCCTCGGGAAGGTTCTGGCCCCCTCTCCAAGTTCTCTGGATGTCTTCTAGTCCAAGAGAAATCATCGCGAATGTTTTATTCCCTTTGGACTCCGTTTGATATTCCTTTTCTGTAAAACTCAAAAACAAGGAAAAAACAAAAACTGGCACTGGGCTATAGGTTAATAGGTTATTCCCAAAAATAATATAAAATAGCATATTAATGCATATAAAACATCCAAAATAGATAATATAATAGCAGGAAACAATAAAAAATTATAGATACGTTGGAGACGTGTCAAGCATCCCCAAGCTTAATTCCTACTCGTCCTCGAGTAGGTTAATGATAAAAAATAGAATTTTTGATGTGGAATTCTACCTAACATATTTATCCATGTAATCTTCTTAATTGTGGCACAAATATTCAGATCCATAAAATTCAAAACAAAAGTTTAATATTGACATAAAAACAATAATACTTCAAGCATACTGATAAAGCAATCATGTCTTCTCAAAATAACATGGAAAAAGAAAGTTATCTGTACAAAATCATATAGTCTGGCTATGCTCCATCTTCATCACACAAAGTATTTTATCATGCACAAATCTGATGACAAGCCAAGCAATTGTTTCATACTTTTGGTGTTCTCAAACTTTTTCAACTTTCATGCAACACATGAGCGTGAGCCATGGATATAGCAATATAGGTGGAAGAGAATATCGTGGTTGTGGAGAAGACAAAAAGAAGGAGAATGTCTCACATCAACTAGGCATATTAACGGGATATGGGGATGCCCACCAATAGATATCAATGTGAGTGAGTAGGGATTGCCATGCAACGGATGCACTAGAGCTATAAGTGTATGAAAGCTCAAAAAGAAACTAAGTGGGTGTGCATCCAACTTGCTTGCTCACGAAGACCTAGGGAGATTTGAGGAAGCCTTCATTGGAATATACAAGCCAAGTTCTATAATGAAAAATTATCACTAGTATATGAAAGTAACAAAATAGGAGACTCTCTATCATGAAGAACATGGTGCTACTTTCAAGCACAAGTGTGGAAAAAGGATAGTAACATTGTCCCTTCTCTCTTTTCTCTCATTTTTTTCTTTGTTTTGTTTGGGCTTATTTGCCTCTTTTATTTTATTTGGGCTTCTTTAGCCTCTTTTATTTTTTATAAAGTCCAGAGACTCATCCCAACTTGTGAGGGAATCATAGCTTCCATCATCCTTTACTCACATGGGACAATGCTCTAATAATGATGATCATCACACTTTTATTTACTTACAACTCAAGAATTACAACTTGATACTAGAACAAAATATGATTCTATATGAATGCCTCCGGCGTTGTACCCGGATGTGCAATGATCAAGAGTGACATGTATAAAAAATATGAATGGTTTTCTTGCCACAAATACTATGCCAACTACATGATCATGCAAAGCAATATGACAATCATGGTATATGTCATAATAAAACGGAACGGTGGAAGTTGCATGGCAATATATCTAGGAATGGCTATGGAAATGCCATAATAGGTAGGTATGGTGGCTATTTTGAGGAAGGTATATGGTGGGTTTAGTGCACCGGGGAGAGTTGCGCGGTACTAGATAGGCTAGCAAATGTGGAAGGGTGAGAGTGCATATAATCCATGGACTCAGCA
Source organism: Aegilops sharonensis (assembly GCA_904067115.1). Taxonomy (NCBI): domain Eukaryota; kingdom Viridiplantae; phylum Streptophyta; class Magnoliopsida; order Poales; family Poaceae; genus Aegilops; species Aegilops sharonensis. The sequence goes on from LR880967.1 coordinate 947,545,016, forward strand.
TTAGTCATAAAGAAATCACATACTTATTGCAAAAATTTATTAGATATCGAAATGAAGTTCTATACGCATGCTCATACGGGGATAGATTGGTAGGAAAAGACCATCGCTCGTCCCCGACCGCCACTCATAAGGAAGACAATCAAAGAATAAATCATTCTCCGACTTCATCACATAACGATTCACCATACGTGCATGCACGAGAATCACAAACTTTAAAACAAGTAGTTCTACCAATCCACAATTACTCACTAGCATGACTCTAATATCACCATCTTTATATCTCAAANAAACGGAACGGTGGAAGTTGCATGGCAATATATCTAGGAATGGCTATGGAAATGCCATAATAGGTAGGTATGGTGGCTATTTTGAGGAAGGTATATGGTGGGTTTAGTGCACCGGGGAGAGTTGCGCGGTACTAGATAGGCTAGCAAATGTGGAAGGGTGAGAGTGCATATAATCCATGGACTCAGCATTAGTCATAAAGAAATCACATACTTATTGCAAAAATTTATTAGATATCGAAATGAAGTTCTATACGCATGCTCATACGGGGATAGATTGGTAGGAAAAGACCATCGCTCGTCCCCGACCGCCACTCATAAGGAAGACAATCAAAGAATAAATCATTCTCCGACTTCATCACATAACGATTCACCATACGTGCATGCACGAGAATCACAAACTTTAAAACAAGTAGTTCTACCAATCCACAATTACTCACTAGCATGACTCTAATATCACCATCTTTATATCTCAAAACAAATGCAAGGAATCAAACTTCTCATAGTACTCAATGCTCTTTATATGAAAGTTTTTATTATATCCCTCTTGGATGCCCATCATACTAGGACTAAAATTCATAACATGAGAAAATTACCATGCTGTTTAGAGACTCTCAAAATAATATAAGTGAAGCATGTGGTTCAACAATTTCTATAAAATAAAGCCACCGCCGTACTCTAAAAAGATATAAGTGAAGCACTGAGCAAACTGCCAAGCTCAAAAGATATAAGTGAAGCACATAGAGTATTCTAATAAATTCACGATTCATGCGTGTCCCTCTCAAAAGATGTGTACAACAAGGATGATTTTGGTAAACAAGAAAGCAAAGAATCATATCATACAAGACGCTCCAAGCAAAATACATATCATGTGGTGAATAAAAATATAGCCACAAGTAAATTTACCGATGGAACAAAGACGAAAGAGGGGATGCCCCGGATGGTTGGTTGCCCTTGAATATTACCTTGGGGCGCCTTGGTCATCCCGAATCTTAGGTCTTGCCACTCCTTATTGCATAGTCCATCAAATATTTACCCAAAACTTGAAAACTTCACAACACAAAACTCATGAGATCTGTTAGTACAATAAAATAAATCACCACTTTAGGTACTGTTGTGAACTCATTATAAATTTATATTGGAGCAGTATCTACTGTATTCCAACTTCTCCATGGTTCATACCCCCAGATACTACCCATAGATTCATCAAAATAAGCAAACAACACATAGGAAACAGAATCTGTCAAAAACTGAACAGTCTGTAGTAATCTGTAAATTTCGTATTCTTATGTAACTCCAAAAATTATTAAAAATTAGGACAACATAGGCATTCATATATCAATCTTGTGTAAAACATTCAAGAATTTATCACGTTGCAGCAGCTCGGATCAATTCTGTTACTGGGCGCAAAAGTTCTATTTTTCAGCAAGACCAAATCAACGATATACCAAAGTATCCCAAAGGACTTACTTGGCTCAGACACTAATTAAAACACCAAAACACAATTACTACAGAGGTAATAATGTGTATTTATTGAAAAACAGAACCAAAAAATCAAAAACATAAAAATAAAATTGGGTTGCCTCCCAACAAGAGCTATCATTTAACGCCCCTGGCTAGGCATAAACCACATATCTAGGTATTGCCATAGAAGTGATGGCGATCATCCGTGCTCCCTCCTCTCGACAGCAAGCTTTCTTAGCGCCAAACAAAAGTAATTAAAGGGTCTATATTTAATAGGGTAAGGATCTATAGCACAAACCCAAATCCGTTATTTTGTATAGCAAAATTATCATTGAGTTCAGAAATCTTATCAACGAAAACATCGGGGGGAACTTTCTTTCTTAAGTTTTCATTATAAGCGGCGTAATCCAGAGATTGCAATCTCATAATTTCTTCTTCATTAAAAAGTATCTCCTCTATGGGAGCACAACCACCATTAATATTATAATGAGCAAATATTTCACCCGCTTCCTTCAAAATAAACCTAAATTCATGAGCTAAGAATATGGTGGCAATGCGTTTAACGGAAGGATGATGAAAATTAGAAAATTCTAGGAAAATCCTTTGTATGCATGGATGCATGTGAAAAAATTGTCTTTCAAGTTCAATCACAAGCAAAGATATTGCATCCGCATAGCTATTAATTTTATTAAGTATTGACCCTCCTAGCATGGATATTGTACTGGCACAAGTAAAGAAATCTTGAATAACACCTTTTCCAATAATATTACCGCTACCCATGGAGTTTTTTAGTATGCATGATAGCAGGTTCTTCATGAGGATTATTATTAGCAAAGTCATCAAAGTTTCCCTCAAGATTATTACTATCTTTTTCAATGACAACCTCCCCAAATTCAGACATGGTGGCAAGAAGCCAATCTAGCGCACGTGCAAACAAAAAGCAAACGAAAATACGAATGAAAGAAGGGTGGATAAAAAGGCAAGTATTTTTGTGTTTTTCTAAAAACGTTTTAGAAGTGGGGGAGAGGAAAACGAGAGGTAAATGGCAAATAAGGTAAGTGCAAGAGATGAGAGTTTATGGTGGGTACATGGTAGGCTTGATGTAGAACCTCCCCGGCAACGGTGGCAGAAATTCTTCTTGGTACTTCTTGAGCTTGCATTGATTTTTAACTTGAAGAAAAAAGGGTGATGCAACAAAGTAGAGGTAAGTATTTCCCTCAGTTAAGAACCGAGGTATCAATCCAGAAGGAGGCACAAGCAAGTATCCAATCTATGCACCTGCATAAACTAACAAACACTTGCACACAATGGGAAAAGGGGTTGTCAATCCCTTCATGGTCATGAACAAGAGTGAGATCTGATAGAGATAGGTATAAAATATAAATAAAAGAGCAAACTAAAGCAAATATAAATAAATTACAACAAAGTATTTTTGGGTTTTTTGGTTTATAGATCTAAAAATATATGATGCAAAATAGAACCGGGGGCCATAGGTTTCACTCGAGGCTTCTCTCTTGAAAGAAAACATATGGTGGGTAAACAAATTACAGTCGAGCAATTGATAGAAAAGCGCAAAGTTATGATGATATCCAAGGCAATGATTATGAATATAGGCATCACGTCTATGTCAAGTAGACCGACTCCTGCCTGCATCTACTACTATTACTCCACACATCAACCGCTATCCAGCATGCATGTAGAGTATTAAATTCATAAGAATGGAGTAACGCCTTACGTAAGATGACATGATGTAGTGGGATAAACTCAAGCAATATGATGAAAACCCCATCTTTTTATCCTTGATGGCAATAATACAATACATGCCTCGCTACCCCTACTTTGTCACTGGGTGAGGACACCGCAAGATTGAACCCAAAACTAAGCACCTCTCCCATTGCAAGAAAAACCAATCTAGTTGGCCAAACCAAACCGATAATTCGAAGAGAAATACAAAGATATTTAATCATGCATAAAAGAGTTCAGAGAAGACTCAAATAATATTGATAGAGAATCTGATCATAAATCCACAATTCATCGAATCTCGACAAACACATCTTTCTATTTTTGGCAAAGACGAAAACCAAGTTTTAGCGCGATCTCTAAGAGAAAACGGAAATAGCTTCAATTTAACAATATCATTATCCACATCTTTCTTCTTTTGCATATCACACAAATCAACAAAGGTACTTATATGAGTAGCGACATCTTCAATTGGAAGGCCAGCGAATTGATCTTTCATGACAAGATTCAACAAAGCAACATTAATTTCACAAGATTCAGCTTTGGTAAGAGGAGCAATCGGGGTACTAAGAAAATCATTGTTGTTGGTATTGGTAAATTCGCACGATTTAGTATTGTCTTGAGCCATCGTGACAAGCAAGCAATCCAACACAGAGCAAACAAGAAGCAAGTGAAAAAGAGGCGAACGGAAAGAGAGGGCGAATAAAACGGCAAGGGTGAAGTGGGGGAGAGGAAAACGAGAGGCAAATGGCAAATAATGTAATGCGAGGGATAAGAGTTTGTGATGGGTACATGGTATGTTGACTTGTGCGTAGACTCCCCGGCAAGGGTGCCAGAAATCCTTCTTGCTACCTCTTGAGCATGCGTTGGTTTTTCCCTTGAAGAGGAAAGGGTGATGATGCAAAGTAGCGTAAGCATTTCCCTCAGTTTTTGAGAACAAGGTATCAATCCAGTAGGAGGCCACGCTCAAGTCCCTTGCACCTACACAAACAAAGAAGAACCTTGCAACCAACGCGATAAAAGGGTTGTCAATCCCTTCACGGCCACTTGAAAAAGTGAGATCTGATAGAGAAGATAACATAATGTTTTTGGTAATTTTTATGATAAAGATTAAAAGTAAAGATTGCAAAATAAACGGCGAAAGAAATAGCTTGTTGACGGGAAATTAATATGATGGAAAATAGACCCAGGGGCCATAGGTTTCACTAGTGGCTTCTCTCAAGATAGCATAAGTATTACGGCGGGTGAACAAATTACTGTCGAGCAATTGATAGAATTGAGCATAGTTATGAGAATATCTAGGTATGATCATGTATATAGGCATCACATCCGTGACAAGTAGACCAACTCCTTCCTTCATCTACTACTATTACTACACACATCGACCGCTATCCAGCATGCATCTAGAGTATTAAGTTCATAAGAACGGAGTAACGCTTTAAGCAAGATGACATGATGTAGAGGGATAAACTCATGCAATATGATATAAACCCCATCTTTTTATCCTCGATGGCAACAATACAATACGTGTCGTTTCCCCTACTGTCACTGGGATCGAGCACCGCAAGATTGAACCCAAAGCTAAGCACTTCTTCCATTGCAAGAAAGATCAATCTAGTAGGCCAAACCAAACTGATAATTCGAAGAGACTTGCAAAGATAACCAATCATACATAAAAGAATTCAGAGAATATTCAAGTATTGTTCATAGATAATCTTGATCATAAACCCACAATTCATCGGATCTCGACAAACACACCGCAAAAGAATAGTACATCGAATAGATCTCCAAGAGAATCGAGGAGAACTTTGTATTGAGATCCAAAGAGAGAGGAGAAGCCATCTAGCTAATAACTATGGACCCAAGGTCTGAGGTAAACTACTCACACATCATCGGGGAGGCTGTGGTGTTGATGTAGAAGCCCTCCGTGATCAATGCCCCCTCCTGCAGGACGGCAGAAAAGGCCCCAAGATGGGATCTCATGGGTACAGAAGGTTGCGGCGGTGGAATTAGGTTTTCGTGGTGCTCCTCGATGGTTTGGGGGTGTGTAGGTATATATAGGAGGAAGAAGTAGGTCGGTGGAGCCATGAGGGGCCCACGAGGGTGGAGGGCGCGCCCAGGGGGTAGGCGCACCCCCCTGCCTGATGGCCTCCTCGGTGATTTCTTGACGTCCACTCCAAGTCCTCTAGATCACGTTTGTTCCAAAAATCATGTTCCCGAAGGTTTTATTCCGTTTGGACTCCGTTTGATATTCTTTTTCTGTGAAACACTGAAATAGGCAAAAAAAACTGTAATTTGGGCTGGGCCTTGTGTAAATAGGTTAGTCCCAAAAATAATATAAAAGTGTATAAATAAGCCCATTAAATATCCAAAACAGAATATATAATAGCATGGAACAATCAAAAATTATACATACGTTGGAGACGTATCAAGCATCCCCAAGCTTAATTCCTGCTCGTCCTCGAGTAGGTAAATGATAAAAACAGAATTTTTGATGTGGAATGCTTTAGCATAATTTTCATGTAATTCTTTTTATTGTGGCATGAATATTTAGATCCGAAAGATTCAAGATAAAAGTTTAATGTTGACATAAAACAATAATACTTCAAACATGCTAACAAAGCAATTATGTCTTATCAAAATAACATAGCCAAAGAAAGCTTATCCCTACAAAATCATATAGTTAGGCCATGTTTCAATTTCGTCACACAAAACTTCTCATCATGCATAACCCCGATGACAAGCCGAGCAATTGGTTCATACTTTTTAACGCGCTTCAGCCTTTTCAATCCTTACGCAATACATGAGCGCAAGCCATGGATATAGCACTATGGGTGGAATAAAGTATAATGATGGGGGTTATGTTAGAAGACAAAAAGGTAGAAAGTCTCACATTGACGCGGCTAATCAATAGGCTATCGAGATGCCCATCAATTAATTGCAATGAGAGGAGTAGGGATTGCTATGCAACGGATGCACTAAAGCTATAAATATATGAAAGCTCAACAAAAGAAACTAAGTGGGTGTGCATCCAACTTGCTTGCTCACGAAGACCTAGGGCATTTTGAGGAAGCCCATCATTGGAATATACAAGCCAAGTTCTAAAATGTAAAAACTAGTATATGAAAGTGACAACATAGGAGACTGTAGCGACCCGACCCGAATGGGTCAAGTCTCTGTGCTTACGTGTCATCCCTGGATCGGTATGCTTACACACACAATACTCGAGGATTTATAACAGAGGTAAATCACATGTATAAATAACGTAAAAACTATTACCTCAATTCAAAATATAGCGGAAGCAACAAGGTTGTGGATTCCCATCAGCACCAACGGCAAAGTTGAGTGTAGAAATCGTAACCCTAACGTATCACTTACTCGTCGTCTGAAAAGTCTGCAACATGAAAAGTTGCAGCCCGAAAACGGGTCAGCACATGGAATATGCTGGCAATGTAACACATAGAGAGTAATGAAAGAATAAGCTATACTACATGCATATATGGCTAGTGGAAAGCTCTATGGTTACAGTTTTTGCGAAAAACCAATTTTTCACTACTACAAAGGAATAAATTTATTTAACTATCATGGTGGTTGTTGAACATTGAGAATGGTTGACAGCATCCTCAATCCCAATTAAAAGTACTCATTAAACCCAACAATATTAATTAGAGTAACATGATGAGATCAACAGGATAATCCAAGTACTAGATACTCAAAATGTCCATAATCGGGGACACGGCTAACCATGATTAGTTTATACACTCTGCAGAGGTTTGCGCACTTTTCCCCACAAGACTCGATCGCCTCCGTTGGATTTCTCGCACTACATGATGTTTGAGAAACGGATGACCGAGACATAGTCTTTCGGAAGCGCTAGCACCTTACATGTGGGTAGACCGGTACACCTACTTTCCCCTACATCTGCTAGTCTACCCGTAAGAGTTCGCACAACTTAATCAACTATGCCAGAGCCCATAATGGCTTGTGGCTGCACACGGAAGTTTCTAGTTTGAATAATCTCATGATCCCTTTGAGCCTGGGTGGCAGTCCGAATAAATACAGGCAAGTCCTGATAGAAACCAGGTGCCTCAATCCACCCAGATGTGTGTTTAAGTTGTCACCTTAAATAAAACCATTAAATAACAATCTCACATCTGTCATGGATACACTCACCCAATCCACGTCTACTAGCATAGCATGGCATAATAAGCAAACGTAGAAGTAACTCCCAAGGGTTTGATAATAAAACAGGTAATAGGTACTACCTCAATCTACTTCCCAAAACCCACAATTTAATTAGATCCTAATCATGCAAGTGTTTGAGGATAGATCTAATGCATAAAAAAAACTGGGTATGAGAAGAGGTATGATCAAAGTGTTACTTGCCTGCAAAGTTGATGAAGATGATTCGCACTCACAACTCTTGATAGCTCTACTCGTCACACTCCGGTCAATCTATCGTAAGCAAACAATAGTAACCACATATAAGCAATCACTCAAAACATCGGACCGAACAAAGAAAATGATTCGGAAAACATCAAAACCAAGCAAATAACTCTTGCAACATAAAACAATTTCTAACAGTACCAAAATTATATGAATTTGGCCTTATCAGAAAGTTTAGGTCAAGAGCTTCGATTTGCAAAAAGAATCAACTAAATCGGAGTTACGAAACTCAAGTTACGATAAAATGAACTTCAATTCAAATCTGATCTAATTCAAATTTAAAACTTTCAAAAACATGTTTGAGTTGGATTAATGGATAGAGGGGATCATAACGAAGAAGTGGGCGTTGGTTTCGTTGGATTTGGACAAACGAGTAAAAAGTTATGAGGGTTGGAAAATCAGGGACTAAACTGAAAAGAAAAAAAACTACATCTAGGTCCCTGGCCACGTGGCGCAATGCTAAAGGCTGAAAACCGTTCGCTGCGAGGCTAATCGAGCGAACGTTCATAAATTAGAAGAAAACGGTTTGGAGGGGAAAAAACCTAGATCAGTTCTGAGCCGTTGATCTTCGATCTAACGAACGAGGAGAGAGGCGGCGGTTACCACGGCGCGGTGCGTTGTCGGCGACGGAGAAAACGGCGGCGACGATGTCGGCTGTGTGCGGGGAGGTGGCTCCGGTGGTCGAGAGGGGCAGCGGAGCAGTCGGGGGGTGCGGCGCGGTGTGGCCGAGTCGATGGTGGCGCCGGCGGCGGTCGGCGGCGGCGGTGGGGTGGGGGGGCAGGCGTGCGGATCTCGCCGGCGGTGGCGGATTCCGACGAGTGCGGCGGCGGCTGCGACGCGGCGGGGAAAAGAGGAGAGGAGGCGGGGCCGGCGCGGCTTTTAAGGAGGGGGGCGAGATGGCGTGGAGGAGGGGGCACGGCGGCGAGGGGAGTCCGGGCGAGGTACGGACGTCGAGGCGGCGGCGGTCGCGGCGTCGCTCGGGACTCCGTCCCGAGCTGGAGGGCGA
>LR880967.1:947575841-947597373 GCA_904067115.1 Aegilops sharonensis
CTGAGTACAGACTTAAGTTAAACAAGTTTGCCTTAAGAAGGCTAGCACAAACTGGGATACAGATCGAAAGAGGAGCAGGCCTCCTGCCTGGGATCCTCCTAGCTACTCCTGGTCGTCGTCAGCGGGCTGCACGTAGTAGTAGGCACCTCCAGAGTAGTAGTCGTCATCGACAGTGGCGTCTGGCTCCTGGGCTCCATAGTCTGGTTGCAGCAATCGAGTAGAGGTAGGGGGAAAAGGGGGAACAAGGCAACCGTGAGTACTCATCCAAAGTACTCGCAAGCAAGGAGCTACACTACATATGCATGGATATATGTGTAAAGGCCATATCAGTGGACTGAACTGCAGAATGCCAGAATAAGAGGGGGATAGCTAGTGTTAACGAAGACTACGCTTCTGGACACCTGTCTTGCAACAGGTAAGGGAGGGCAATCTGAAGTCCTCCAAGTAACATCACATAGCAATAATCCTACCCGGGTATCCCCTCCTCATATCCCTGAGAGAGAGCGACCACCGGTTGTATCTAGCACTTGGAAGGGTGTGTTTTATCAAGTATCCGGTTCTAGTTGTCATAAGCTCAAGGTACAATTCCAAGTCGTCCTGTTACCGAAGATCACGGCTATCCGAATAGATTAACTTCCCTGCAGGGGTGCACCATCTTACCCAGCACGCTTGATCCCATTTGGCCGGACACACTTTCCTGGGTCATGCCCGGCCGCGGAAGATCAACACGTCGCAACCCCACCTAGGCACAACAGAGAGGCCAACACGCCGGTCTAAACCTAAGCGCGCAGGGGTCTGGGCCCATCGCCCTGAGCACACCTGCACGTTGCATACGCGGCCGGAAGCAGACCTAGCCTAGTGGCGTTCCAGTCCAATCCGGCGCCCGCCGCTCCGTCGCTGACGTCTGAAGTGCTTCGGCTGATACCACGACGCCGGGATACCCATAACTACTCCCGCGTAGATGGTTAGTGCGTATAAGTTCGTAGCCAACTCAGATCAAATACCAAGACCTCGTTAAGCGTGTTAGGTATCCGCGAACGCCGAACAGGGCCAGGCCCACCTCTCTCCTAGGCGGTCTCAACCTGCCCTGTCGCTCCGCCTCAAAGATCCACTCGCGGGTGCTCCATCAGCCGACCCGACTTTAGTCTCACATGTATCATGTATAAGTATATAGTATATACCCGTGATCACCTCCCGAGTGATCACGGCCCGATAGTAAAGCACGGCAGACGGACAAGAATGTAGGGCCACAGATGAAAGTACTAGCATCCTATACTAAGCATATAGGATTGCAGGTAAGGTAACAACAGTAGTAACAAGGACAGGCTATGCAGCAGTATAGGAGTATCTGAAAGCAGTAACATGCTACACTACTCTAATGCAAGCAGTATAGAGAAGAGTAGGCGATATCTGGTGATCAAGGGGGGGGGGGGGCTTGCCTGGTTGCTCTGGCAAGAGAGAGGGGTCGTCAACTCCGTAGTCGAACTGGGTAGCAGTGGCGTCGGTCTCGGTGTCTAACGAGAGAAGTGGTGGAAGAAACAATAAATATAATGCAAACATAAGCATGACGATGGAAAACATGACAATGCGCGGTGCTAGGTGTGCCCTAACGCGGTAGGAGGTGGTACCGATGAAGGGGGGTAACATCCGGGAAAGTATTCCCAGTGTTTCGCGTTTTCGGACAGATGAACCGGCGGGGGAAAGTTGCGTGTTTGCTATGCTAGGGATGTGTGGCGGATGAACGGAGAGTGTATCCAGATTCGTCTCGTCGTTCTGAGCAACTTTCATATAGAAAGTTTTTTCATCCAAGCTACGGTTTATTTATTATTAATTTTTAAAGTTTTAAATCATTTTCTGGAATTTTCTTTATCTAGTTAACTCAAACATTAAATATGTCAGATTACTTTTTATACCCACTAGTGGTTAGCCTAAGTGTATGACAGTGGGGTCCAATGGTCCAGTCAAACAGTTGACCAGTCAAACTTTGACTGGTCAACAGGGTCAGTGGTCCCACATGTCATAGACCAAAAATTTAACAGATTATCTTGTTTAGTTTTAATTTAGCAATGACCCAATTGTCATAGACTATTTACCTAATCAGGTAAATGAAGCAATCCTAATTATAGGGGAGGCCACATGTCTTAGGGTAGCATCTGATTCCAGTAGGAGTACCGATTAGTCTAACTAGTAACACAATTAGGCCTAAACTAATTCTTGGGCCGGCCACCCACACACACAGAACACACACGCCACACACACCACACATCACACACTCAGCCATGGCCATGGCCAATGGCCGATAGTAGCAGCAGGCAACACTAAGCGCACTAGCAATTAGCAACAGGAAGGAACTAGCAGCAGCAGTACGCAGCGCTAGCAGTGGAGCAGAAGCGGCGCAGTACCACACAGAGGCAGTAGCGACAGTAGTCAACAGCAGCGACATGTAGTAGCAGAAGGCAGTCACCTAAGAGTAGCAGGTAGCGGCAACCGCAAGAGAGCAGCAGGCACGGCAACAAGCAGCGCCGAGCGCGGCGAGCAGCAGCAACGGCACACAGAGGCAGCGGGGGCGGCGGGGAACAACGCGGCCAACGAGGAGGAGCGCAGACAGACGCGAGGTACCCACGGGGAGGGGCGCGACGAACACGGTGAGGGGGAGTTCGGCCGCGTCAACGCAATGTCGGGGCGGCGATTGTAGCGACGAGGAATGAGGGAAACAGGGGGAAACGTGGGGGAACAGCGAGGCTCACCCCGGGGAGGCCGATGACGAGCTCGGACGGGCCGGGGGCTTGCCGGAGCACGGATTCAGGGCGGCGGAGGTCGGGGTCGAAGGTGGAAGAAGATGGTGATGGCGTCGATGCGGCGGTGATCCGGGCCAATCCGGACACGTAGATGATGTAGTCGTGGACGGCGGTCTTCCTGGACAGCAGCTGACGGCGCGGGGTGGCTCCCGAGCGCAACAACGTCAATGGCGCAGCGGCGACCGTGCTCGGGCGATGGCTTCGAGCGAGGAGAGAGGAAAGAGCAGGGAGGGGAGGAAATCTAGGGTTCAGGGGGGCGTCGGGCGACGACTTTATAGGCGGGGGCAGGGCCGGATGGCCGCCACGCACGGCCATCGCCGGCGGATGGCCGCCACGGCACCCCTGCCTCCTGTAGCGAGAGGTGGGAGGCAAGTGGGGGTTGGTCTCGGACGTTTTGCTAGATGGGCCAAGGGGTCCAGTAGATTAGGTTTCTTTTCTTTTTACTAGTATTTTTTCCATTTACTTTTCTGTTTATTTATTTAGCTACTATTTTGTACTTTCTTTTTGCATCAAAATACTTTTGTAAATGTAAAACCTTGCCATATAATTAATATGCATTATTTTGCACTGTCACAACAAGTTTGGGTTCAAAATAATTTATTAAGTTTGAGTTTATATTTAAATGGGATAAAAAGGTGATGTTGGGCCACTGTTTTAAATATTCAGGGGCAATTTTATATTAAAAAAATGTTAATTCTTTCATGACAAATTGTTAGTGAATATTTGCAACCCACCGAACATTTTGTTTTACCAACTGATAAATTAATAATTTGACTTTATTTTTTAAAATTTTAATTTGAATCGGATTTGGATCAAAGTGTGGTTTAGGAAATTAACGATCGATGACATGGCACCATTAGGAGGGGATTACTGTAGCTTAATTATCCGGGCGTCACCCAAACCTTAACACCAGTATTCTTACAAAACCATGATCATTCACTAGTACCTCCCACATATCACCATCTTATATCGCAAAACTATTGCAAGGAATCAAATTTATCATATTCAGTGATCTACATGAAAGTTTTTATTATATCCCTCTTGAGTACCTACATATTAGGACCAAATTCATAAACAGTGCAAATTTCCATTACTATTTATCAAACTCTCAAAATAATATAAGTGAAGCATGAGAGTGAAACTATTTCTTTAAAATATAACCACCTCCATGCTCTAAAAAATATAAGTGAAGCACTAGAGCAACTGCCTAGCTGAAAAGATATAAGTAAAGCACATAGAGTATTCTAACGAATCATGAATAATGTGTGTCCCTCTCAAAAGGTGTGTCCAACAAAGATGATTGTGGCAAATTAAAAAGCAAACAAACCAAAGACTCATATAATACACGACGCTCCAAGCAAAACTCATATCCGATTGTTGGTAGATGAAAGAGGGGATGCCATCCGGAGCATTCCCAAGCGTAGATGCTTGGGTGTCCTTCGATATGTCCTTGGGGTGCCATGGGCATCCCCAAGCTTAGGCTCTTGCCACTCCTTATTCCTTCATCCATCATGATCTCACTCTAAACTTGAAAACTTGAGCGTACAAAACTCAACAAAAACCATTGTGAGATCCATTAGTATAACAACCAAATCACAAACTTTAGGTACTGTTGTAAATCCATTAATATTTTATTATTTCATAATACCTACCGTATTCTAGCTTCACCATGGCTCATACCCCCGCCCCTGATACAATCCAGAGATTCATCAAAACAAGCAAACAATGCAACGAAAACAGAATCTGTCAAAAACAGAACAGTCTGTAGTAATCTGAATAATGACTATACTTCTGTAATTCTAAAAATTCTGAAAACTTAGGACAACGGTGGAAATTTGCATATCAATCATGTGTAAAACATTCAGATCAAAATCAAAGTCGAATGAATTTAAACAATTCTTCTACTAGGCGCAGAAGTTTCTGTTTTTTCACAGAATCAAATCAACTATCATCCAAATCATCCCAAAGGCTTTACTTGGCACAAAAACTAATTAAAACACGAAAACACAACCATAATAGTAGCATAATTGTGTGCACACCGAAAAAACATAAAATAAACAAGAAAAATAAAGATAACTATTGGGTTGACTCCCAACTAGCGCTATTGTTTTACGCCCCTAGCTAGGTGTAATGCATAGTTTCAAGTGTTGTCATCTTTCAAATTAATCCATAGGTGGCCCTCATAATAGATTCATACGGTGGCTTAATTTCCTTTCTAGGGAAGTGTTCCGTACCCTTCTTTAGTGGAAATTGAAATCTTACATTCCCTTCTTTCATATCAATAATATCACCTATGGTGCGTAAGAACGGTCTACCAAGTATTATGGGACAAGACGGATTGAAATTAATATCAAACACATCGAAATCAATAGGCAAATAATTTATATTTGCAAGAATAAGAACATCATTTATTCTATCCAAAGGTTTCTTAATAGTGGAATTTGTTTAAGTGCAAATTAAGAGAACATTCATCCATATTGGTAAAACCTAGCACATCACATAAAGATTTTGGTATGGTGGAAACGCTAGCACCAAAATAACATAAAGCATTGCACTCATAATTTTTAATTCTAACTTTAATAGTATGTTCCCACTCAATATATAATTTCCTAGGTATTGAAACTTCTAATTCTAGCTTTTCTTCTAAAGCTTTCATCATAGCTTCTACAATATGTTTAGTAAAAGTCTTATTTTGTTTGTAAGAATTGGGTGAACTTATCATGGATTGCAACAATTAAATACACTCAATTAAAGACATAATTAATGTCCTCATAATCCAAAGTGGTGAGCACATCTCTATTTTAAGTTTTGACCTCTCCAACCCCACTTTTTCAATTTTTTCATTAAGATCATCACCCTCCAAATAATGGGAACCCCTTCTAGCTAAAGTTGACGCATCTTCACTCCCCTTTTCATCAAGTCTTATGTTGCTAAACAAAGATTCAATGGATGAAACACCAATCATTTTAATATATTCATCATGATTATGATTAAAACCGGGTAGAGTAACTTTTTCTAAGAATTCTCGCTTAGCCCTCAACCTAGAGGTTCTTTCTTTACTTTCCGAAATGGATGCATAGATAGATTTAATACTCATTAATACCAAGCTTGGGTGGAAATATTTTAGTTTTGAGATTTTGCACATCATCACTAGTATAAAAACGACTTTTAGTACCGGTTCGTCAGGACCTTTAGTACCGGTTCTGGAACCGGCACTAAAGAGTGGGGACTAAAGGTCCCCCCCCCCCTTTAGTACCAGTTCAACATGAACCGGGACCAAAGGCCCACCACGTGGCACGAGGCGTGCCATGGTCTGGGGGACCTTTAGTCCCGGTTGGTAAGGATTGTTTTTATTTTTATTTTTGAAATAAAGCAAAAACAGCCCGCCTACTGGGCCGGCACGGCCTGCATACGACTAGAAACCCAATCTCTAGTTGGGCCAGGATGCAGGCCCGTACGGCCCAGTAGGCCCCACAGGGCAGAAGACTTGCAATAGGCCCACAAAGGCCTGCTTAGAGAGGAGCTCAACACGGTAGCCACGGCGGGGCTTATAAAACAGTGTGAGCTCCTCTCAACTAGCGAGGTGGGACTAAACATTGTACACTGCGGGTGGCAGCACACCACCTTTAGTACCGGTTGGTGGCTTCAACCGGTACTAAAGGGGGGGGGGTCTTTAGTACCGGTTGGAGCCACCAACCCGTACTAAAGGCCACCACCTTTAGTACCGGTTGGTGGCTCCAATCGGTACTAAAGACCCCCCCTTTAGTACCGGTTGGAGCCACCAACCCGTACTAAAGGCCACCACCTCTTTAGTACCGATTCGTGACATGAACCGGTACTAAAGGTTCGCCACGAACTGGTACTAATGAGCGCCGCCCGCCTGGCCGTTGGAACCGGCACTAATGGTCACATTAGTGCCGGTTCAATTGTAAACCGGGACTAATGAATTTCACATTAGACCCTTTTTCTACTAGTGCATGCACAATTTTATCCATGTTCCTAGTCACATCATCCACTTTACTCAAATTTTCCTCTATTATAGTATTGAAAACTTTTTGAGAATTAATAAATTCTTTAATAAATTCTTTTTCCTCTATCCTATTATTATTATCATAAGAATTACGATAGGAACTGCCAGAATTATTAGAGGAATTTCAAGGGAATGGACTAGGATTAAAATTACCTCTATAAGCATTACTATTGAAATTGTTTTGTGAGACAAAACTCACATCTATGGGATAATTATTTTTCTCAATAAAAGTAGAAAATGGTACATCATTAGGATCAATATGAGCACTCTCACTAGCAACTATTTTCATAAGCGCATCTACTTTATCACTCAAAGTACTAATTTCTTCAATAGAATTCACTTTTTTACTAGTAGGAGTTCTTTCAGTATGCCATCATGAATAATTTGCCATAATATTATCAAGCAATTTTTTAACTTCTCCTAGCGTGGTTTCCATAAAGGTACATCCCACTGCGGAATCTAAGAGATATCTAGAAACAAAGTTCAATCCCGCATAAATTTTTTTGTACGATCATCCATAAACTGAAACCATGCGTAGGGCAATTTCTTATCATTAATTTCATCCTCTCCCAATATTGGGGAACATGTTCATGCTCAAGTTGCTTAAAATTCATAATTCTATTTCTAAGAGAAATAATTTTCGCAGGAGGAAAATACTTGGCAATAAAAGCATCTTTACACTTATCCCAAGAATCAATATTATTTCGTGGCAAAGATGAAAACCAAGTTTTAGCATGATCGTAGTGAGAATGAAAATAATTTCATTTTCAATATCATTGTCCACATCTTTTTTCTTTTGCATATCACACAATTCAATGGAAGAGTTAAGATGGGATGCAACATCTTCATTAGGACTACCAGAATTTTTTTTTTCATAACAAGATTTAGCAAAGCGGCATTAATATCACACGACTCGGCACTAGTGGCAGGAGGAGCAATTGGAGTACTAATAAAATCATTATTATTAGTATTGAAAAAGTCACACGACTTTGTATTTTCTTGAGACATCGCGACAAGGCAAGCAAACAAGCAAAAAGGCAAATGGGAAATGTATTTTTATTTTTTGTAAAAATGTTTTAAAAGTGGGGGAGATGAAAACTAGAGGAAAATGGCAAATAAACTAAATGCAAGTAGATGATAGTTTATGCAATGGTACTTGATAGATGTTGGTGATGTCTCCTCGGCAAAGGCGACATAAATTCTTCATGCTACTTGTGAGCTGTGTTGGGATTTCTTCGAAGCGAAGAGGATGATAAGTATTTTCCTCATTTAAGAACAAAGGTTATAAATCCAGTAGGAGAACCACACAACACCTCGTGAACAACACCTACACATAAAATAACAAATACTTGCACCCAACACAAACAAGGGGTTGTTAATCCCTTGGCGGTTAATTGCAAGGATCAAATCTCATAGTGGTAGATAGATAAACAAAAGCACAAAATAAAAGAATAGTAAATACATTGCAGCAAGGTATTTTTGGATTTTAATATATTATAAATATAGACCCAGGGGTCATAGTTTTCACTAGAGGCCTCTCTCTTGAACATAGCATACGATGGGTAAACAAATTATTGTTGGCAATTGACAGTAAAGCGAATAATTATGACGATATTCAAGGCAATGATCATGTATATAGGAATCATGTTTGAGACAAGTAGACCGACTCTTGCCTGTAGCTAGTACTATTACTCCACACATCGACCTCTATCCAGCATGCATCTAGAGTATTAAGTTCATAAAGAACGAAGTAATGCCTTAAGCAAGATGACATGATGTAGATAAAGCAAACTCAACCAATATGAATAAACCCCATCTTTTTATCCTTCATGGCAAAGATACAAGTATGTGTCATTTCCCCTTTTGTCACTGAGATTGAGCGACGCAAGATCAAACCCATCACAAAGCACCTCTCTCGTTGCAAGATAAATCAATCTAGTTGGCCAAACCAAATCAATGGATCAGAGAGAAATAAAAAGCTATAACGATTATGCATATAATAATTCAGAAAAGACTCAAATAATATTCATGAGTTATCTAATTATAAACCCACAATTCATCGGATCCCAACAAACACACCGCAAAAAAAGATTACATCGAATAGATCTCCAAAAAAATTAAGGAGAAAATTGTATTGAAGATCAAAGTGATAGAAGTAGCCATCTAGCTACTACCTATGGACCTGTAGATCTGTGGGTATGATATGGACGGTACGGTATGCCTGTACTAGGAGGACGAGACCATGCCCTTCCTATGCTACTCCATCCTTAGTACTCTCAGGTTCTTGTTGACCATCCTCGCCGTCGCAAGCAACACTGGTGCGCGTCGGTCCTAAACAAACGGTTTTTAACCCCTTTCCGCGATGGCATTTGGAACCGTCGCCAAGTGAGTGTGTGCGATAGGGTGTCCTTCCCACACGACCCAGAAACCGTCAGGGATATGGAGCAGTGATCCAGAGGCCTTCCAAAATGTAATCGTGTGTGATGCATCACACACTAAATTCTTTCGCACGTGTGGTATCGGTGATGAAGCGTTTCTAATGACGCGGTGAAACCATACGGTCTGTCGTAACAAGCCGTTTGGGAAACAGTATGTAAAGCACATGGGCCAACATATGAACTGTGTGCGATTTGTGCCCTATCGCACACGAGTTTTCTGCGTAACCCGTCTGCCATGCTAGACTCCATCGCACACATTTTCCAACAATTACTGTCTGCGATAATGTTCTATCACAAACGGTTCAGGAGCCCCTTCACACACATACAAGTGCTGCAGACTGTTTGTGATTTGTTAGGTATCACCGACGGTTGCCGCAAGAGTGACATGTGCTTTTCGTTTGGGATCCCACACGTTTCCTGAAAAAAATACGACTGGGATTGTATTTTGTATTGGGCACGGTTTACTCCCAGTTCTCATGTGCGATAACGTGATATCACAAACGATTCCGGAGAACCAACGCACACGTAGTAGCGCTGCAAATCGTTTGCGATCTGCTGTGTATCACCGACGGTTCCGCTACGATTGACGTAGCTTTCCGATGTGGATCGCACACACTCATTTAGTTGAGCCGTGTGCGGAGCAATTGCCAGGTTAAAACAAAAATATCCCATTTTGAATCAGCACGCAAAAAGCAAATTCGCCACAATATTCAATTGAACAAATAAACAAAAATATCCCATTTTGAATCGGCACGCAAAAAGCAAATTCGCCACAATATTCAATTTAATAAATAGTGTCCACAGGAAGAACATTCATCAGATTTCGCAACAACTGCAATTGAACATATGGTAGCTAAATTCCAATGATTTTCCACACATATATGCACTACATAATTAATCATAGTGTACAAAATACGAAGACCTCATCAGATGAAAAACAATGGATCCATGCGTTATATGTTTAGCGCTTAACTCTTACTCAATGTTTCAGGAGAACGCATGCTGAAATCTTCATTATCACCAGTTGGATTGATGTAGTGATCCTGGAAGAAGTCGCTGATAAATCTCCGAACCATCAACAATTCACCAGCTGGGAGCGGTTCAGGGGTCCTCTGTTTTAAGATGAGCTACAGTATTTTTAAGAACAGAATGTGCCATATGAGTCGAGTAGAAGATATTAATTAAGGTAGACTTACTGGTACTAATTCGCGAGGATCGTGACAACTATCAGCAGATTTGTAGATGGAGATCATGTGTCTGCAAACATAGTATCCACAAAGGTTGGTCCCTGCTTCTTGCTGAGGACACTGAATTTTTTTATACAAAATTAGTCATGTATTTGTCCTGTTAGGAACAAACAAACCGGTGTTAGATGTATTATTTTTTCTTTGGACAAAATGGAAAGAGATTAATTTAGAAGCTTGAACTTTTGACTAGCGTAAGGAAAGGTATTTGCAGACTGTTGGATAAATTTTCCGAAAATAATGGATTTCGGTGTGTAACCGGAGAAACGATCTCGTGCTGTAGAGGTAGTTTCCTCTTGAACAGGTTCCCTGGTTTAGTTTGCCACAATGCGAGCACACTACAAATGATGATGAATTTTGACAACATAAATTATTGAACCATATATGAATACAAATTAATTTCAACATCATAGAATTCAAAACCTATCCAAGAATTGCTGAAGATGCGTCAGATCCTGAGCGTTTGTTGACTCTCTAAGAGAATTAATATAGTAAACTGTGTTCTTGTTTGGAACAATGAATACTAATATCCAGTGATTGCTACATATTGAGAAAGCCATGAACTTGTGAATGATGTCGAAATTTGAAAGACAATCAGTGTTTTCATGGTTGTTTACTTCACTTACCGTTCATGATATGGCCAGAGAAATGATTCTGCATGGGACGTGTTTTCGAAGATACGGACGACCATGTTAACGGCCCAGTCCTGTCGGTCCTTTTCATGTAATGTTGTACTATTCTATAACCTGTAACAATTCTTTGTGGGATCAATTCGTCTTTATCATTAGGAACAACAGTAATACCTCCCTTCTTAGGGACATAATGGACAGGACTTACCCACTGACTATCAGCAACATGATAAATTATACCTGCCTCCAGAAGCTTTAGTATTTCATTTCTTACCACTTCTTTCATCTTAGGATTTAACCACCGTTGGTGATCAACAACCGGTTTAGCATCTTTCTCCAATNAAATTATTGAACCATATATGAATACAAATTAATTTCAACATCATAGAATTCAAAACCTATCCAAGAATTGCTGAAGATGCGTCAGATCCTGAGCGTTTGTTGACTCTCTAAGAGAATTAATATAGTAAACTGTGTTCTTGTTTGGAACAATGAATACTAATATCCAGTGATTGCTACATATTGAGAAAGCCATGAACTTGTGAATGATGTCGAAATTTGAAAGACAATCAGTGTTTTCATGGTTGTTTACTTCACTTACCGTTCATGATATGGCCAGAGAAATGATTCTGCATGGGACGTGTTTTCGAAGATACGGACGACCATGTTAACGGCCCAGTCCTGTCGGTCCTTTTCATGTAATGTTGTACTATTCTATAACCTGTAACAATTCTTTGTGGGATCAATTCGTCTTTATCATTAGGAACAACAGTAATACCTCCCTTCTTAGGGACATAATGGACAGGACTTACCCACTGACTATCAGCAACATGATAAATTATACCTGCCTCCAGAAGCTTTAGTATTTCATTTCTTACCACTTCTTTCATCTTAGGATTTAACCACCGTTGGTGATCAACAACCGGTTTAGCATCTTTCTCCAATTTTATTTTGTGCTGGCATAGAGTGGGACTAATGCCCTTAAGATCATCAAGAGTATATCCAATAGTAGCACGGTGCTTCTTCAGAGTTTTTTTTATAATTTCTCTTCTTCCTGCTCTGAAAGGTTAGCGCTAATAATAACATGATATATCTTCTTTTCATCAAGATAAGCATATTTAAGAGTATTAGGTAATGGTTTAAGCTCAAACACGGGATCACCCTTGGGCGGAGGAGGATCCCCTAGAATTTCAACAGGCAAGTTGTGTTTGAAAATAGGTCCCTGTTTAAAGAATACTTCATCTATTTCCCTTCTTTCATTCATAAACATATCATTTTCATCGTCTAGCAAATATTGTTCTAAAGGATCATTAGGAGGCACGACAATAGAAGAAAGACCAATAATTTTATCTTTACTAGGCAATTCTTTATCATGGGGTTGTCTATGAAATTGAGCAAAATTAAAATCATGAGACATATCCCCTAAACCAACAGTAACAATATCCTTTTCGCACTCTATCTTAGCATTAACAGTATTCAAGAAGGGTCTACCAAATATAATGGGAGAGAAGTCATCTTGTGGGGAAGCAAGAACAAGAAAATCAGTTGGATATTTAATTTTCCCACACAAGACTTCAACATCTCTAACAATACCAACTGGTGAAATAGTTTTTTATTGTCGAGCTTAATAGTAACATCAATATCTTCTTTCTCAGCAGGTGCAATATCATGCAAAATTTCTTGATATAAAGTATAGGTATTGCACTAGCACCCATATAAAATAAGCCATGATAACAGTGATCTCCTATTTTAACAGAAACAACAGGCATGCCAAAAACAGGTCTATGTTCATTTTTAGTATCGGGTCTAGCAGTTCTAGCAGCTTCATCACAGAAGTAAATAACATGCCCATCAATATTATCGACCAAGAGATCCTTAACCATAGCAATACTAGGTTCAACTTTAATTTGCTCAGAGGGTGTAGGTGTTCTAGCATTACTCTTATGAACCATAGTTGAAGCTTTAGCATGATCCTTTATTCTAACAGGGAAAGGTGGTTTCTCAATATAAGCGGTAGGAACAATAGGATCAACATTATAAGTGATAGTCTTTTCTTCAACTTTAATAGGTTCAACTACTTTTACTTCAATGTGAGGATGATATTTAAACCACTTTGTCCTTAGTGAGATCAGCATGAGTAGCAAATGATTCATAGAAAGAAGCTACTATCTCAGAGTCAAGTCTATATTAAGTGCTAAATTCACGAAAAGCATCGGTATCCATAAAAGATATAACACAATCAAACTTAGGTGTTATACCTGACTCCTTACCTTCGTCGAGTTCCCAATCTTCAGAGTTGCATTTAATTCTTTCCAATAAATCCCATCTGAATTCAATAGTCTTCATCATAAAAGAACCAGTACAAGAAGCATCGAGCATGGAGCGATTACTGAGAGAAAGCCGATCATAAAATTTTGAATAATAATTTCTCTTGAGAGCTCATGATTGGGGCATGAATATAACATTGACTTAAGCCTCCCCCAAGCTTGAGCGATACTTTCTCCTTCGCGAGGCCAAAAATTATATATATAATTACGATCACGATGAACCAGATGCATAGGATAAAACTTCTGATGAAATTCCAATTTCATCCGGTTGCAGTTCAATGATCAAATATCATCACATAGCCTAAACCATGTCATTGCCTTTCCCTTCAAAGATAAAGGGAAGACCTTCTTGTTGATCACATCCTCAGGCATACCTGCAAGCTTAAATAATACACAAACTTCATCCACATAGATTAGGTGCATATCGAGATATAATGTTCCATCTCCTGTAAAAGGATTAGCTAGCAGTTTCTCTATCATACCCGAAAGAATTTCAAAGTAAACATTTTCAGTAGGTTCAGTAGGTTGAGGAGCAACTCTTTGCTCTACTGGTTGGGGTGAAGATACCCGAACAAGCCCCTCAAAGGATTATTTACCATAGTAACAAGTGACAGTAAATTTCAGCACACTATATAAAATTTTCCTTACCAAAATCCACCTACCAAAGGAGCTTTACTCCCCGGCAATGGCGCCAGAAAAGAGTCTAGATGACCCACAAGTATAGGGGATCTATTGTAGTACTTTCAATTAGTAAGAGTGTCGAACTGTGACGCCCCCGATTCAGTCGTACAGTAATCATGCACGCAAACGTGTACGATCAAGATCAGGGACTCACGGGAAGATATCACAACACAACTCTAAAACATAAATAAGTCATACAAGCATCATAATACAAGCTAGGGGCCTCGAGGGCTCGAATACAAGTGCTCGATCATAGACGGGTCAGCGGAAGCAACAATATCTGAGTACATACATAAGTTAAACAAGTTGCCTTAAGAAGGCTAGCACAAACAGGGATACAGATCGAAAGAGGCGTAGGCCTCCTGCCAGGGATCCTCCTAACTACTCCTGGTCATCGTCAGCGGCCTGCACGTAGTAGTAGGCACCTCCAGTGTAGTAGGAGTCATCGTCGAAGGTGGCGTCTGGCTTATGGGCTCCAACATCTGGTTGCGACAACCAGGTAGAAGGGAAAGGGGGAAAAGGGGGAGAAAAGAAACAGTGAGTACTCATCCAAAGTACTCGCAAGCAAGGAGCTACACTACATATGCATGGGTATATGTGTAAAGGGGCCATATCAGTGGTCTGAACTGCAGAATGCCAGAATAAGAGGGGGATAACTAATCCTGTCGAAGACTACGCTTCTGGCAGCCTCCGTCTTGCAGCATGTAGAAGAGAGTAGAATGAAGTCCTCCAAGTAGCATCGCATAGCATAATCCTACCCGGTGATCCTCTCCTCGTAGCCCTGTTAGAGAGCGACCACCGGGTTGTATCTGGCACTTGGAAGGGTGTGTTTTATTAAGTATCCAGTTCTAGTTGTCATAAGGTCAAGGTACAACTCCAAGTCGTCCTGTTACCGAAGATCACGGCTATTCGAATAGATTAACTTCCCTGCAGGGGTGCACCACATAACCCAACACGCTTGATCCCATTTGGCTGGACACACTTTTCTGGGTCATGTCCGGCCGCGGAAGATCAACACGTCGCAGCCCCACCTAGGCCAACAGAGAGGTCAGCACGCCGGTCTAAACCTAAGCGCACAGGGGTCTGGGCCCATCGCCCTTAGCACACCTGCACGTTGCGTGGGCGGCCGGAAGCAGAACTAGCCCCCTTAATACAAGAGCAGGCTTACGTTCCAAACCGGCGCGCGCCGCTCAGTCGCTGATGTCACGAAGGCTTCGGCTGATACCACGACGCCGAGTGCCCATATCTTTCCCACGTAGTTGGTTAGTGCGTATAGACCAAATGGCCAGACTCAGATCAAATACCAAGATCTCTTTAAGCTTGTTAATGATGTAATCGCGGACACCGACCAGGGCCAGGCCCACCTCTCACCCAGGTAGTCTCAACCTGCCCTGACGCTCCGCCACAAAGATCCACATAGAGGGCCGTTGGGACAAAGGTCCTTTCAGCCCCCAATCCATGAATCACTCGCGGGTGCTCCACAAGCCGACCCGACTTTAGTCACCACATGTATCATGTATAAACTATATAGTATATACCCGTGATCACCTCCCAAGTGATCACAGCCCGATAGTATAGCAGAACAGACGGACAAGAATGTAGGGCCACTGATGGAATACTAGCATCCTAGACTAAGCATGTAGGATTGCAGGTAAAGGTAACAACAGTTGTAGCAAGGATAGGCTATGCATCAGGATAGGAATAACGGAAAGCAGTAACATGCTACACTACTCTAATGCAAGCAGTATAGAGAAGAATAGGTGATATCTGGTGATCAAGGGGGGGGGGGGCTTGCCTGGTTGCTCTGGCAAGAGAGAGGGGTCGTCAACACCGTAGTCGTACTGGGTAGCAGCAGCGACGGTCTCGGTGTCTAGCGGAAGAAGAGGGGGAAGAAACAAAAAATACAATGCAAACAGATGCATAACGATGCTTGACAAAGCAATGTGTGATCCTAGGCGTGCCCTAACGCGCTATGAGGTGATACCGGTGAAGGGGGAAACATCTGGGAAAGTATCCCTAGTGTTTCATGTTTTCGGGCAAAGGAGCCGGAGGGGGAAAGTTGCGAGTTCGATAGGTTAGGGATGCGTGGCGGACGAACGGGCTGCGTATGCGGGTTCGTCTCGTCTCTCTAAGCAACTTTCATGTTGAAAATAATTTAATCCGAGTTACGGTTTAAAAGATATGATTTTCTAAAGATTTTATTAATTTCTAGAATTTAATTAATTATTTAATTTAATTCGAAAATGGATTTATGACATCAGCATGATGTCATGCTGATGTATGCTGATTTCAGTAGTGAACAAGGGTTGACTGGTCAACCTGACCAGTGGGTCCCATTGGTCAGTGACACATTTTTATTAAGCATTTTAATTAACCTAATCAGGATTAATTAGGGGGTGGGCCCCACTGTCATTGACTACTTAATTAGCTAATTAACTAACTAGGTTAATTAGATAACTAAAGTTTAATTAGTTTAATTAGTTGTTTAGTTTAATTAATCAAAAGTAATTAAGTTGACTAATTCTTTAATTAATTAATTAATTAATTAATATTATTATTTTAATTAATTCTCTTCTTTGTTTTTAAACGTTCTGGGGGGAGGGGGGCGGGCCTCGTTTGGCAGTGGTCCAGGGCTATAGTGGGTCGGGCGTCGGGCACAACCCGAATGGGCGCTGCCCCGCGGGGGCGCACCCAACTGGTCGCTGCGGCCATCTGGTGAGATCTGGCGCCGGCGCGCCGCCGTGGAGCTCCGGCGAGCTGTAGCCGGCTGGAGCACGGGGAGGACCGCGGCGGGTCGAGACCATGGGTGGGCGCACGAGCAACGGCGGGAGGCGGTGCGACAGGCGGTGGAGGCAGGACGGCGGTCAACGCGAAGGGCAACGGGCGCAGGGCGCCGGGCGAACGGTCGCAGGGCGCCGGCCAGAGCGTGGGGGATGCAGGGCGAGGCGGGAGCGGCAGTGTGTGCACGTGCGGGCGGACGGGGAGCTTCGGGCGAGGCCTGGCGGGGTCAGGTAGGAGAGCAGGGGGCGCGAGGGCGCGGCCATGGGCTCGTCTAGGGGCGCGGGGGCGTGGCCATCGGCGTGGTGAGCGCGGGGGCGGGGCTTCGGGTGAGGACGAGCGCGGACGGCCCGGTGAGCGAAGGCTCGGAGAGGGAGGGAGCTCACGGTGGGGGAGTAGGGACTAGGGCAGCGGGGCTCGGGGAGGTCGACGGGGATGACGCGCGTAGACGGGGAAGTCCGGCGACGTCCGGGACGGCTTCGGGCGACGGAGTCGGGGTCGAGACGGCGATGGCGAGGTGGCGTCGGGAGGAAGCAGAGGCGCCAGGAGGCCGGTCGGGGAGGAGGGTTGAGGAGGCGGTGTGGGGAGGCGACGAGGAGGCGCAGGCGGAGACGGGCGGCCCCGGCCGGCGACGGGGCATAGGGATGAGGCGGCGGTGTCGGGGCGCTGTTTCCCCCGATCCAGATCGGGAGGGAAGCGAGGGAGACGCACGGGGTGGGACGAGTGGGGGAGTGGGGTGCGCTAGGGTTTGGGTTTGGTCGCCCAGGGGAGTTAACGTAGTGGGGTGGGCCGGCTAGGTTAGAGGGCTGGCCGGCTGGGCCGTTTGGCCCAGTTGGCCAAAGGGGTCTTTCTCTAATTTTACTTTTCTGTTTATTTTCCTTTTGTTCCTTTTCTTTATTTCTTTTCTGTTACTTTTAGTTTCACTTTTATTTTAGATTTATGACTTATAAAAGTAGTCCCTAATTTAGTCTAAATAATTATACTACGACCACATAAGTTTGGGCAACTAGATAGAATAGTTTAATAATTTTCTTTTTAATTTGTAAAAAGCATTTGATTCATTGTTTTGCTACTATTTTATTTACTTTAGGACAATCAAACACTTTCAAAGAGGTTGGTTTCTTCACCATTATTACTTATGCATTATTTGGCTCTCTCCGAACATTTTAGTTTTAAGATTGGAAAACTTTTATTATTTGTTTGATTTTGAATTTGGATTTGAATTGGTTTCGAATTAACGCGAGATTAGTAACCGTAATGGAGTTGACGTGGCATCGTTAGTAGAGGGTTACTGTAGCTTGATTATCCGGGCGTCACAATTCTCCTCCACTACAAGAAATCTCTTCCCGAGATTTAAGAGGCGGTGTAAAGGGGTAAGCTTCGGGACACGAAATTCTAACGAGTGTTCTTGGTCTTGGTTGCTCTTCTCGAAGAGATCGATCCATTACGTTGATGTCTTCATTTCTCTGCTTCAGGTTATCATGATCAAGTCGGCATCCTTTCTTCGGGAACTCCATCGTACTTACTAAAGGTTAAGAAGGGAAAACTCTATAAGGACGGATTCTAACAAGATCGAGGATCAGACGGTCAATCTCAGGGGAAGAAGCATAAGTATCTCACGAATCGAAACTTAAGAAGATATCGAGAGTATAGTAAGAAGGTACCATGATGAGTGTCAAGCGGGTAGGCAATCGTTCGATGCCTGAAACAAAGTGTAAAAGGGGTCGAGAGCAATGGGAATAAGTTTTGTGTCTGATACCAGAATTGATGGTATCTCAGAAGGTGGCTCGTGAATTACTTATGAGGCCACGCGCGAGGAATAACTTTGGAAACAAGAGGGTGTAGGAGAGTCAGGTTTCGATCCTGTGGAACTGTGGGTTATGGGCCCACCATGTCTGTTAAAAGTAGGAAGGACGGTGACCTCTTGCACGATCATGTAAGCAAGGCATGTCAGGGGATAGCCTGTTAGTTATGTCGGCAACATCATCGGTACCAAGGGCGAGGGACGAAGAGAACCAGTTTCCTGCTCGTTGAACGAGGCGGACCAATAGGCAAAGTTCTCGTCCATCGGTGGCTACCGGAATGTCATCAACTATAGTAACAGGACCTTGCTGCCAGAATTGTACACCGAGGTGTTTACATAAGCAAGGAAATATTGCTTCTTAGATCCTATAGACCTCTAGAAAGGTTCAACCTAACATTGGAAAGGATAATATGATTATCAAATTAAACAGAAAAATGGAAAGGAAAATGTGTTTAAACACATATTTCGGGGGTATACCTTCCCAAGGACAAGCAAGGCATGATATCCTTGACAGGATATAACGTAGAAAACCCTTTAGGTAAGGGGAGAGGAATTTCTTGACATTACCCATACAACAGTGTCTGGACAATTGAGCAAGAAACATTTAGCATTGGGCTCCGATGGAATTAGCGGCAATTCATCGAGATTTAACAAAAGATGGATTTCCACAATTATGTGAACAAGGAGATAACATTTGTCAGATCAAATGGTATAATGATGTATGCTCGAGGAAAACATCCACAATTAAACATTGGTTGAAAGGTGCACCCGAATATGGGCTGGGTTGCACGACCAATGTTGGAATGGTGATTCAATAATCAATAGGCTAAGAATGAACGACCGACCATTAACTTCAACGCAAGAGGGTGTTACATCCCAAATTTTCAATTTGGAATGTTATACATTAGATCATCATGCATATCATATTTTCTTGCATTTTGTTGATCCTAGAAATTTCACGCAACTCAAGGACCCTCGGAGAGAGTTGTAGATTTCGAAATTTTCGTATTTGAGTTCTCTCAAAACTATGAAAAGAGGATCATTGGATTTATTTATTTTATCTTCAAATATTTTTCCAATATCAAAAATAAGAGAGGGAATAATATGAATTTCCCAAAATTTAGGAAAAATGAAGATTTAATAAATAAATCAAATTTTGGATTTTTCTCGGAGTTTATTTGCCTTAGGGAAAAATGCGTGTTTTCAAAAATTGCATTTTAGGCCCCGAGTAAAGGTTCATTTTTTTCGACTCATTTTTAGGAGTCGGGGAAAGTTTACTTTATTAATTTTGGAGTTCGTTTAGATTTTTTCTCTGTATTTTTCAGCGCACGAAACCGATTTTTAAAATCCTAGTAGGATTTGGACCCGTTTCGTTATTCCGTTTTTTATTCCTAGGATTCCTAATCCTACTCTAATTCTTGTCCCCTACTCCAAGAAAAAACCCTCCCCTCCCCAATATAAATACCCAAGCACCCCCCCTCTAACACATCAAACCAACACCTCTCCTCTCCTCTCCTCTCCTCCGCATCATTAGTAGCGCTGCCGCCCTACACCGCCGCCGCCAAGTGCCGCCGCCGCCACCCAACGCCGCCGCCGCCGGAGCCCCTCGCCTCTTCGAGGTACTAGCCCCGCGCCGCGTCACCTTTTCTTTTCCTCGGTTCGGTTTTTCGTAAATCGTTCCGGTTTCCATTCCGGTTTTCTAGATCGATTTTTCGTTTCGGTTTTCTTTCCAAAACCCTTGATCGGTTTTTCTCGCCGGTTTTTCTTTCCGGTTTTGTTTAGCAAGCGTTCGCCGGACCGTTCGTCCTAACAAACGTGATCACCGGTTTGCTTCGGTTAATGAACGTCCGTTCGTTCAACCGTTCATCGTTTTCTTTCTCATCGGATTTATTCCGCTATTTTTCTGATAGCGATTTCAGATCCGATTTTCTTTCTAGTCTATCTTCTCGCTCGTTTATCGGAATCAGGTGATTCAAACGCCTGGAGTTTCATCTCGAAACCGCCGTTCCGATTAATCAACTTAAACAAAGTTTTGCTACTGTAAAATTTGACATAGTTTCAACTTGCTAGAACCGAGTTGTTTTCTTTCGTCGTTTGACTTTCGTTGTTTATTTGATTCGATTCTTTTTGCAACTAGGGTTCTTAAGTTGAACTTTCTGGTTAGATCTTCTATTCGAGATTTACCTATGCATTAGATGAGTACTTATTTTATGATTATTGTTTGTCTGCGATAGATCACCCGGAGTGCGCCGCTTGTTACTTCGAGTCTCTAGGTTTCGCGGATCATCAGCAAGGCAAGTAACACTTTGATCATACTTTCTCATACCCAGTTTTTATGCATTAGATCAATCCTCAAACACTTGCATGATTAGGATCTAAATAAATTGTGGGATGGGAAGTAGATTGAGGTAGTACCTATTACCTGTTTTACTTATGAAACCTTGGGAGTTACTTCTCCGTTTGCTTATTATGCTATGCTATGCTAGTAGACGTGGATTGGGTGAGTGAATTCCATGACAGATGTGAGATTGTTAAATTAATGGTTTATTTAAGGTGGCAACTTAAACACACATCTGGGTGGATTGAGGCACCTGGTTTCTATCAGGACTTGCCTGTTTTTCTTCGGACTGCCACCCATGCTCAAAGGGGTAATAAGATCATTCATGCTAGTAACTTCCGTGTGCAGCCACAAGCCATTATGGGCTCTGGCATAGTTGATTAAGTCGTGTGAACTCTTACAGTGGTAGACTAGCTGATGTAGGGGTTGTAGGTGGTACGGTCTACCCATCGTAAGGTGCAAATG
>LR880967.1:947604365-947617041 GCA_904067115.1 Aegilops sharonensis
AGAAGAAGAAGAAGAAGACTAGAAGAATACTAGAAGAAGAAGAACACTAGAAGAAGAATAAGAAGAAATTTGGAGCCAACTTTGGTAAAATGAAGCTAACCTATGTCATTTTGGAAAAGAAGAAGAATAAGAAGAAGACTATAAGCTTATTATGTAAACTTGATCATTTTGTGCTAACATAAGTTATTTTGGAGCTAACCTATAGGAAACTAAGCATATAAGCTCTAAGTTAGCATATTAGAGCCAACTTAGGTAAAATGAAGCTAACCTATGTCATTTTGGAAAAGAAGAAGAATAAGAAGAAGACTATAAGCTTATTATGTAAAGTTGATCATTTTGTGCTAACATAAGTTATTTTGGAGCTAACCTATAGGAAACTAAGCATATAATAAGCTCGAAGTTAGCATATTAGAGCCAACTTAGGTAAAATGAAGCTAACCTATAGGAAACTGAGCATATTAGAGATAAATAGGTAACTAAGTATATATATATATATCATTTTGGAGATCTGACATACCTGACATAGTTCAGTTCTCATTGTTCTTCTTCTCCTTCCTCAGCCTGATGCGCCAAGAGCGGCGAGGCGGTGGAGGCAGTGGAGGCAGTGGGATGTAGTCTTCTACGACAATTGGCATGGTCATGTCGCCCAGCTGTGGAATCGCCGGCGCCACCACCGGTGCATGGTCATTGTCAGGCACCACCACCATCGCGAGGCCACCTTCAGGCAGGACGGGCACGACCATCGCTAGGTCATCCTCAGCCACCTCCATCTCTTGCCCTTGGTCAACCACCACCACCATCTCCTGCCCATGGTCAGCCACCACCATCTCTTGCCCTTGGTCAGCCACCACCAGCGCTAGGTCATCCACAGCCTGATGCCCATCGTCATCCTGCAGCTCCTCATCCCCACTTTGCTCCTCTTCTCCCGCACTCCAGTCCGGATCATCCTTCTTGTTGTCTATGCTGCTGCCAGAACCGCTGCTGCTTTCGCTACAGCCAGAATCGCTGCTGCTTTTGCTACAGCCATAGTCGTTGCTGCTTGGGCTGTAGCCAGTGTCGCTGCTGCTGCTCCCATTACCAGTCCAAATGCAACAATGACCGTTAACAATCGATGTGAGACAAAGCCAAATGTAGAGGAATAAGAAGAGGCAGAACGTACCGGCATCATCATCGTCAGCGTAGCGCATGCGACACATAGTCGCGTTGAACACCTTCGTGATGAGCATGTTGGCGTCGTCGTCGTACCTGAATAGAAGGAAGTACCCTAGCCGCAGGTCGTAGGCACGGTAGAACTTCTACCACCCACGAGAGAAGTACATGTGGCCCTCCTTGATCACCAACTCCACATCCCACTGCCTGCGAAACCCGCTGCCGGCCTGTCGCAGCTTCACATTATTTGGCGGATCTTCACCCATCAGCATGTTCATAAAACTGTCAGGCAGCCTCTGCAGTTTGGGACAATGAGTGATGTAGCAAACAATAGATATCATAATGAGATGGGTGAAGCGGAGATCTATCGTTTTATATACCTGCGTCATGGATGATACTGAAGTCCCAAGTATGATACTGAAGAACTCGGAAGCATCTAACTCGTACTGCGGTGTCGCAGAGCGGCGGTGGCTGCTTCCCGCCATCTCTGATAAGCAGTAGAAGAGACCAATTAGTACCCTTACAACAGATCATAAAACATGCATGATAACAGGCTATACTGAAAGGCCAATTGTACCCCTACTTAATTAAGTACTAAGATACCCCGGCCCATGCATTAGTAGCAAGTACCCCATATGTCTGATTGTTAGCAAAGTCATGCGAAAATTCACGGAAAATTTCAGCATGACCATTGCTGAAAATAGGACATATGGAGTACCCGAATTTGCCGGAACAGAAGTTAATCGACATTCCGGCAAACTCAAGGGCCTCTCAGGGTACCTGGAAAATCATCACGACACGAAGGGCCTCTCAAGGGACTCAAGCAGCAGCGGCGTCTCCCAGGACCCCATTTTTTTGCTAAATTTCTTTGAGCAACAATCAGAGCAGAAAATTCAGCATATTTCTATACAACAGCACTGTAAAGATGAAGAACAGTTCTACAGCAGCCCATTTATATACAATAGCATCTTTGGTCATACCAATTTCTGAAACAATTCAAATCTGAATTGTATCTTGTGTAGGCACCACTACTTCAAGTGCCATACTACCGCAAGTGCCATACTACTGCAAGTGCTATACTACTGTAGGAAAGAAGGATCATCATACACATGTTGGGTAACGTTGCATAAAATAAAATTTTCCTACATTCACCAAGATCCATATATGAGTTCATCTAGCAATGAGAGAGAGAGATATGCATCTACATATCCTTGTAGATCGCGTGCGGAAGCGTTCAAGAGAACGGGGTTGAGGGAGTCGTTCTCGTCGTGATCCAAATCACCGGAGATCCTAGCGCCGAACGGACGGCACCTCCGCGTTCAACACACGTACGGTCACCGTGACGTCTCCTCCGTCTTGATCCAGCAAGGGGGAAGGAGAGGTTGATGAAGATCCAGCAACACGACGGCGTGGTGGTGGATGCAGCAGGACTCCCGCAGGGCTTCGCCAAGCAACTACGGGAGGAGGAAGAGGTGTAGCATGGGAGGGAGGCGCCAAGACTTCAGGGTGCGGCTGCCCTCCCTCCCCCCTTTATATAGGCCCCCTGGGGGGCGCCAGCCCTGGAGATGAGATCTCCCAAGGGGAGGGGGGCGGCCAAGGGGGGAGGCTTGCCCCCCAAGGCAAGTGGGGCGCCCCCACCCCTAGGGTTTCCAACCCTAGGCGCAGGAGGGTCCCAAGGGGGGGGGCGCACCAGCCCACCAGGGGCTGGTTCCCTCCCCACTTCATCGCACGGGGCCCTCCGGGATAGGTGGCCCCACCCGGTGGACCCCCGGGACCCTTCCGGTCGTCCCGATACAATACCGGGTGACCCCGAAACTATCCCGATGGCCGAAATAACACTTCCTATATATAATTCTATACCTCCGGACCATTCCGGAACTCATCATGACGTCTGGGATCTCATCCGGGACTCCGAACAACATTCCGTTTGCTGCATACTCATATTCATACAACCCTAGCGTCACCGAACGTTAGGTGTGTAGACCCTACGGGTTCGGGAGACACGTAGACATGACCGAGACGGCTCTCCGGTCAATAACCAACAGCGGGATCTGGATACCCATGTTGGCTCCCACATGCTCCTCGATGATCTCATCGGATGAACCACGATGTCGAGGATTCAAGCAACCCCGTATACAATTCCCTTTGTCAATCGGTATGTTACTTGCCCGAGATTCGATCGTCGGTACCCCAATACCTCGTTCAATCTCGTTACCGGCAAGTCACTTTACTCGTACCGTAATGCATGATCCCGTGACCAAACACTTGGTTACTTTGAGCTCATTATGATGGTGCATTACCGAGTGGGCCCAGTGATACCTCTTCGTAAAACGGAGTGAAAAATCCCAGTCTCGATCCGTGTCAACCCAACAGACACTTTCGGAGATACCTGTAGTGCACCTTTATAGTCACCCAGTTACGTTGTGACATTTGGTACACCCAAAGCACTCCGACGGTATCCGGGAGTTACACGATCTCATGGTCTAAGGAAAAGATACTTGACATTGGAAAAGCTCTAGCAAAACGAACTACACGATCTTGTGCTATGATTAGGATTGGGTCTTGTCCATCACATCATTCTCCTAATGATGTGATCCCGTTATCAATGACAGCCAATGTCCATAGTCAGGAAACCATGACTATCTATTGATCAACGAGCTAGTCAACTAGAGGCTCACTAGGGACATGTTGTAGTCTATGTACTCACACGTGTATTACGATTTCCGGATAATACAATTATAGCATGAATAAAAGACAATTATCACGAACAAGGAAATATAATAATAATCCTTTTATTATTGCCTCTAGGGCATATTTCCAACAGTATCCCACTTGCACTAGAGTCAATAATCTAGTTACATTGTGATGAATCGAACACCCATAGAGTTCTGGTGTTGATCATGTTTTGCTCGCGAAAGAGGTTTAGTCAACGGATCTGCGACATTCAGATCCATATGCACTTTGAAAATTTCTATGTCTCCATCTTGAACATTTTCACGAATGGAGTTGAAGCGATGCTTGATGTGCCTGGTCTTCTTGTGAAACTTGGGCTCCTTGGCAAGTGCAATAGCTCCAGTGTTGTCACAGAAGAGTTTGATCGGCCCCGACGCATTGGGTATGACTCCTAGGTCGGTGATGAACTCCTTCACCCAAATTGCTTCATGCGCTGCCTCCGAGGCTGCCATGTACTCCGCTTCACATGTAGATCCCGCCACGACGCTCTGCTTGCAGCTGCACCAGCTTACTGCTCCATCATTCAACATATACACGTATCCGGTTTGTGACTTAGATTCATCCAGATCTCTGTCGAAGCTAGCGTTGACGTAACCCTTTACGACGAGCTCTTCGTCACCTCCATAAACGAGAAACATGTCCTTAGTCCTTTTCAGGTACTTCAGGATATTCTTGACCGTTGTCCAGTGTTCCTTGCCGGGATTACTTTGGTACCTTCCTACCAAACTTACGGCAAGGTTTACATCAGGTCTGGTACACAGCATGGCATACATAATAGACCCTATGGCTGATGCATACGGGATGACACTCATCTCTTCTATATATTTTGTCGTGGTCGGACATTGAGCCGAGCTCAATTTCACACCTTGTAATACAGGCAAGAACCCTTTCTTGGACTAATCCATTTTGAACTTCTTCATTATTTTATCAAGGTATGTGCTTTGTGAAAGACCTATGAGGCGTCTCGATCTATCTCTATAGATCTTGATGCCTAATATATAAGCAGCTTCTCCAAGGTCCTTCATTGAAAAACTCTTATTCAAGTAGGCCTTAATGATGTCCAAAAGTTCTATATCATTTCCCATCAAAAGTATGTCATCTACATATAATATGAGAAATGCTACAGAGCTCCCACTCACTTTCTTGTAAATGCAGGCTTCTCCATAAGTCTGCATAAACCCAAACGCTTTGATCATCTCATCAAAGCGAATGTTCCAACTCCGAGATGCTTGCACCAGCCCATAAATGGATCGCTGGAGCTTGCATACCTTGTTAGCATTCTTAGGGTCGACAAAACCTTCTGGCTGCATCATATATAGTTCTTCGTTAAGATAGCAGTTAAGGAATGCCGTTTTGACGTCCATTTGCCATATCTCATAATCATAGTATGTGGCAATTGCTAACATGATTCGGACGGACTTCAGCTTCGCTACGGGAGAGAAAGTCTCATCGTAGTAAACCCCTTGAACTTGCCGATAACCTTTAGCGACAAGTCGAGCTTTATAGATGGTAACATTACCATCCGCGTCCGTCTTCTTCTTAAAGATCCATTTGTTTTCTATCGCTCGCCGATCATCGGGCAAGTCTGTCAAAGTCCATACTTTGTTTTCATACATTGATCCTATCTCGGATTGCATGGCTTCAAGCCATTTGTTGGAATCTGGGCCCGCCATCGCTTTTTCATAGTTCGAAGGTTCACCGTTGTCTACAACATGATTTCCAGGACAGGATTGCCATACCACTCTGGTGTGGAACGTGTCCTTGTGGACCTACGAAGTTCAGTAGCAACTTGACCCGAAGTACCTTGATCATCATCGTTAATTTCCTCTCTAGTCGGTGTAGACACCACAGGAACATTTTCCTGAGCTGCACTACTTTTCGGTTCAAGAGGTAATACTTCATCGAGTTCTACTTTCCTCCCACTTACTCCTTTTGAGAGAAACTCTTTTTCCAGAAAGGATCCGTTCTTGGCAACAAAGATCTTGCCTTCGGATCTAAGGTAGAAGGTATACCCAATGGTTTCCTTAGGGTATCCTATGAAGACGCATTTTTCCTACTTGGGTTCGAGCTTTTCAGGTTGAAGTTTCTTGACATAAGCATCGCATCCCCAAACTTTTAGAAACGACAGCTTAGGTTTCTTCCCAAACCATAATTCATACGGTGTCGTCTCAACGGATTTAGACGGAGCCCTATTTAAAGTGAATGTAGCTGTCTCTAGAGCGTATCCCCAAAATGATAGCGGTAAATCTGTAAGAGACATCATAGATCGCATCATATCCAATAGAGTGCGATTATGACGTTCGGACACACCATTACGCTGAGGTGTTCCAGGCGGCGTGAGTTGTGAAACGATTCCACATTTCCTTAAGTGTGTACCAAATTCGTGACTTAAATATTCTCCTCCATGATCTGATCGTAAGAACTTTATTTTTCGGTCATGTTGATTCTCTACTTCATTCTGAAATTCCTTGAACTTTTCAAAGGTCTCAGACTTGTGTTTCATCAAGTAGACATACCCATATCTACTAAAGTCATCAGTGAGAGTGAGAACATAACGATATCCCCCGCGAGCCTCAACGCTCATTGGACCGCACACATCGGTATGTATGATTTCCAATAAGTTGGTTGCTCGCTCCATTGTTCCGGAGAACAGAGTCTTGGTCATTTTGCCCATAAGGCATGGTTCGCATGTGTTAAATGATTCATAATTGAGAGACTCTAAAATTCCATCAGCATGGAGCTTCTTCATGCGCTTGACACCAATGTGACCAAGGCGGCAGTGCCACAAGTATGTGTATCGTTATCAACTTTACTCTTTTGGTATTCACACTATGAATATGTGTAATATTACGTTCGAGATTCATTAAGAATAAACCATTGACCATCGGAGCATGACCATAAAACATATCTTTCATATAAATAGAACAACCATTATTCTCGGATTTAAATGAGTAGCCATCTCGTATTAAACGAGATCCTGATACAATTTTCATGCTCAAACTTGGCACTAAATAACAATTATTGAGGTTTAAAACTAATCCCGTAGGTAAATGTAGAGGTAGCGTGCCGACGGCGATCACATCGACCTTGGAACCATTCCCGACGCCCATTGTCACCTCGTCCTTCGCCAGTCTCCGCTTATTCTGCAGCTCCTGCTGTGAGTTACATATATGAGCAACATCACCGGTATCAAATACCCAGGAGTTACTACGAGTACTGGTAAGGTACACATCAATTACATGTATATCAAATATACCTTTAGTGTTGCCGGCCTTCTTGTCTGCTAAGTATTTGGGGCAGTTCCGCTTCTAGTGACCCTTCCCTTTGCAATAAAAGCACTCAGTCTCAGGCTTGGGTCCATTCTTTGACTTCTTCCCGGCAACTGGCTTACCGGGCGCGGCAACATCCTTGCCGTCCTTCTTGAAGTTCTTCTTACCCTTGCCCTTTTTGAACTTAGTGGTTTTATTGACCATCAACACTTGATGTTCCTTCTTGATTTCTACCTCTGCTGACTTCAGCATTGAAAATAAGTCAGGAATAGTTTTCACCATCCCCTGCATATTATAGTTCATCACAAAGCTCTTGTAGCTCGGTGGGAGCGACTAAAGGATTTTGTCAATGACCGCCTCGTCCGGGAGGTTAATGTCCAGCTGGGACAGGCGGTTGTGCAACCCAGACATTTTGAGTATGTGCTCACTGACAGAACTATTTTCCTCCATCTTACAACTATAGAACTTGTCGGAGACTTCATATCTCTCGACCCGGGCATGAGCTTGGAAAACCATTTTCAGCTCCTCGAACATCTCATATGCTCCGTGTTGCTCAAAACGCTTTTGGAGCCCCGGTTCTAAGCTGTAAAGCATGCCGCACTGAATGAGGGAGAAATCATCAGCACGAGACTGCCAAGCGTTCATAACGTCTTGGTTCTCTGGGATGGGTGCTTCGCCTAGCGGTGCTTCTAGGACATATTGTTTCTTGGCAGCTATGAGGATGATCCTCAGGTTCCGGACCCAGTCCGAATAGTTCCTGCCATCATCCTTCAGCTTGGTTTTCTCTAGGAACGCGTTGAAGTTCATGGTGACATGAGCGTTGGCCATTTGATCTACAAGACATTTTTGCAAAGATTTTAGACTAATGTTCATGATAATTAAGTTCATCTAATCAAATTATATAATGAACTCGCACTCAGATTTGACATCCCTCTAGTCATCTAAGTGTCACATGATCCAAGTCGACTAGGCCGTGTCCGATCATCACGTGAGACGCACTAGTCATCGTCGGTGAACATCTCCATGTTAATCGTATCTTCCATACGACTCATGTTTGACCTTTCGGTCTCTTGTGTTCCGAGGCCATGTCTGTACATGCTAGGCTCGTCAAGTTAACCTAAGTGTTTTGCATCTGTAAAACTATCTCACACCCGTTGTATGTGAACGTAGGAATCTATCACACCCGATCATCACGTGGTGCTTCGAAACGACGAACTTTAGCAACGCCGCACAGTTAGGGAGAACACTTTCTTGAAATTATTATAAGGGATCATCTTATTTACTACCATCGTTCTAAGTAAACAAGATGCATAAACATAATAAACATCACATGCAATTATATAGTAGTGACATGATATGGCCAATATCATATAGCTCCTTTGATCTCCATCTTCGGGGCTCCATGATCATCTTGTCACCAGCATGACACCATGATCTCCATCATCATGATCTCCATCATCATGTCTCCATGAAGTTGCTTGCCAACTATTACTTCTACTACTATAGCTAACGGTTTAGCGATAAAGCAAAGTAATTACATGG
Source organism: Aegilops sharonensis (assembly GCA_904067115.1). NCBI lineage: Eukaryota > Viridiplantae > Streptophyta > Magnoliopsida > Poales > Poaceae > Aegilops > Aegilops sharonensis. The sequence continues at coordinate 947,613,059 of LR880967.1, forward strand.
CGTTGAATCAATGACACACAGGTCATACAATAATTAAGACAACTCCTATGGCTCCTGCCAGTTGTCATACTCATCGACATGCAAGTCGTGATTCCTATTACAAGAACATGATCTCATACATCACAATATATCATTCATCATTCATCACAACTTTTGGCCATATCACATCACAAGGCAATTGCTGCAAAAACAAGTTAGACGTCCTCTAAGTGTTGTTGCATCTTTTACGTGGATGCAATAGGGTTCTAGCAAGAACATTTTCTTACCTACGAAAAAGCCACAACGTGATTTGTCAACTTCTATTTACCCTTCATAAGGACCATTTTCGTCGAATCCTCTCCAACTAAAGTGGGAGAGACAGACACCCGCTAGCCACCTTATGCAACTAGTGCATGTCAGTCGGTGGAACCTGTCTCACGTAAGAGTACGTGTAAGGTCGGTCCGGGCTGCTTCATCCCACAATACCGCTGAAGCAAGATAAGACTAGTAGCGGCAAGAAAGTTGACAACATCTACGCCCACAACAAATTGTGTTCTACTCGTGCAATAGAGAACTACGCATAGACCTAGCTCTGATACCACTGTTGGGTAACGTTGCATAAAATAAAATTTTCCTACGATCACCAAGATCCATCTATGAGTTCATCTAGCAACGAGAGAGAGAGATGCATCTACATACCCTTGTAGATCGCGTGCGGAAGCGTTCAAGAGAACGGGGTTGAGGGAGTCGTTCTCGTAGTGATCCAAATCACCGGAGATCCTAGCGCCGAACGGACGACACCTCCGCGTTCAACACACGTACGGTCAGCGTGACGTCTCCTCCGTCTTGATCCAGCAAGGGGGAAGGAGAGGTTGATGAAGATCCAGCAGCACGACGGCGTGGTAGTGGATGCAGCAGGACTCCGGCAGGGCTTCGCCAAGCAACTACGGGAGGAGGAAGAGGTGTAGCAGGGGAGGGAGGCGCCAAGACTTCAGGGTGCGGCTGCCCTCCCTGCCCCCCCCCCCCTTTATATAGGCCCCCTGCGGGGGCGCCGGCCCTGGAGATGAGATCTCCCAAGGGGGGGGTGCCGGCCAAGGGGGGAGGCTTTCCCCCCAAGGCAAGTGGGGCGCCCCCACCCCTAGGGTTTCCAACCCTAGGCGCAGGGGGCCCAAGGCGGGGCTCACCAACCCACCAGGGGCTGGTTCCCTCCCCACTTCAGCCCACGGGGCCCTCCGGGATAGGTGGCCCCACTCGATGGACCCCCGGGACCCTTCCGGTGGTCCCGGTACAATACCGGGTGACCCCGAAACTTTCCCGATGGCCGAAATTGCACTTCCTACAGTAGTATAGCACTTGCAGTAGTATGGCAATGGCGCACCACCCTCTGGTGCGCCATTAGTCACTTTTTTTTCTGCCAGCAATGGCGCACCCACCTAGGGTGCGCCATTAGTAATTTTTTTCATTATTTCTTGTTGCATCTAATAATTTGTTTTTTTATCAAATTTGTTATTTTCGTGAGGACTAGAACAGAAGATATCATCAAATATCATCAAATTTTTNGGGCCCTCCGGGATAGGTGGCCCCACTCGATGGACCCCCGGGACCCTTCCGGTGGTCCCGGTACAATACCGGGTGACCCCGAAACTTTCCCGATGGCCGAAATTGCACTTCCTACAGTAGTATAGCACTTGCAGTAGTATGGCAATGGCGCACCACCCTCTGGTGCGCCATTAGTCACTTTTTTTTCTGCCAGCAATGGCGCACCCACCTAGGGTGCGCCATTAGTAATTTTTTTCATTATTTCTTGTTGCATCTAATAATTTGTTTTTTTATCAAATTTGTTATTTTCGTGAGGACTAGAACAGAAGATATCATCAAATATCATCAAATTTTTTTTTGAAAATATCATCAGTTTTTGTTAATTGAAAATATCATCAAATTTGTTATTTGAAAATATCATCAAAAAGTGGGGGAGGGTGCGGGGTGTCGGCGGCGGCGGTGGAGCGGGGGAGGGTGCGGGGGGTGCTCGGCGGCGAGGGGGATCTGGCGAGGGGGATTGGATAGCTATCGAGAGGGAGGGGGATCGAGATCGAGTGTCCTCATGAATATTCAATATTTTTTCATATTGAATATGAAAAAATATCATCAAATTTGAAAAAAATATTCATGAATTCAAAAAGTGCCCATGAAATTTAAAAATATTCATGATCAAAAAGTGCCCGAGAAATGAAGACTACGATTTAAATACAATCGATCTTAGCTAGCTATCTGTTCACAATCTTCTTGCCCTTCTTTTTCGCAAATGGAGTTCTTCTGTGGAACGGACGTCCTTTAGGTAGGGTGGTCCTGCTTCTTCTTGTGGTGTGTGCTGCTACTTCATCGTTGTCGTCATGTTCGATCTTCGGGTCGCCGTACTTGTCGAAGTCTTGCTCATTGGCTACTCCATCCATTCCGATGATCTTCCTTTTGCCTCTTCTCACGACAACACGACTGGGCTTTGGCGGGTCGGTAATGAAGAAGCATTGGTCCACTTGGGAAGCCAGTACCCATGGCTCATTTTTCACAGTGACGTTTGCGCCCGCGGTCTTGGATTTGGCTTCGGGTATAACCATGGTGGTGAAATACTGGTCTTCTTTTAGGACGCTCTTGGCCCATCTGATACGGAACATCGAGACCTTCTCTCCAGCGTAGCTCAGCTCCTAGATCTCCTCGATCCTTCCGTAGTATATGTCCTTGTCATTGCCGGTGTAGGATTCCATCGTTACCCCGGAGTTCTGATAACCATCGCTCTTCATGTCCTTGTTCTCGGTGTAGAATGTGTAGCCGTTGATATCGTACGCCTCATAGGTCATCAGGTTGTGCTCGGCGCCCTGTGACAAGGCGAATATGAGTTGTTCTTCCGCGGAAGAATCCTCATGTAAAGGGTACGACAGAAGCTTCTGCTTGAACCAACGCGTGAAACATGAGTTGTGCTCTTTGATTATATCTCCGTCCGTCTTCTGTTGGCCTCGGTCATTGTACGTCTTCTCAATAAAGGTTTTGTGCTCTACCACCTAAGGATTGACCACGTCTATGTGTTGTAGCGCGACTAGGTTTGCTCTTTCAAAGTCGGCGAGTCGACCCTCGAAGTCGACATGCATTTCGCGGCGACCCTCACGGTGACCCCATCCAGCGAGCCTGCCGAGGTGCCTGTTGACGGGCAGACCAACGGGGTTCTTGATTCCTAGATAATGCGTGCAGTAGGAGATGCACTCTTCGGTCAGAAAGCCCCTGGCTATACTTCCCTCTGGACGTGACATGTTGCCACTGGCTCGCATCCTTAGGGTGACTCAGCATCTTGTCTTTTTTATTTATCTCCGGATCATTTCCATCATCTTCCCGCTTCTTCTCCTCCCTATCCGCGTGCCATGGACGACTTCATAGTCATCTTCATCACCTTGCCACCGATAGCCATCCATGAAACCACGCAAGAGCAGGTGGTCCCGCACCTGCCCGGAATCCGGGTCCGCAATAAGGCTCTTCAGCTTGCATCTTCGACACGGACATCTTATCTCCGTCTCGTTCTTTTGAAGCATCTCGGCCTTCGCGGAGCTCGAAAACCTATTCACGATGCCTTCGGTCATCGTGCGGACCATGGTCGCCTGCGGGGTAGAGCAAAACGATATTTTAGAACCAAGAAAAAATTTGGCATGACCTTCCCTAAAAATAGGACCAAAAAGAATGCATAGTGCCAAAATTCTCGCCGAAACGGAAATGAATCAACATTCCGGCAAAATATTGGAAACTATCGCATTTCAAATACCGGTACCTGCAAACACAAACATATATGCAACACCACAAACATATGCAACATCACAAACATACATAGATCTAGCTAGGCCACAAAAAGTGCATGTGCACGTTGTTGGAGCGAGCTAGGGAGAAAAAAAGTAGATCTACAACATGAAGATAGCTTTCCCCTTACTTACCTATCAAAAAAAGGTAATTTCACCACTTAATTTTGA
>LR880967.1:947617301-947628449 GCA_904067115.1 Aegilops sharonensis
TTCCCTAAAAATAGGACCAAAAAGAATGCATAGTGCCAAAATTCTCGCCGAAACGGAAATGAATCAACATTCCGGCAAAATATTGGAAACTATCGCATTTCAAATACCGGTACCTGCAAACACAAACATATATGCAACACCACAAACATATGCAACATCACAAACATACATAGATCTAGCTAGGCCACAAAAAGTGCATGTGCACGTTGTTGGAGCGAGCTAGGGAGAAAAAAAGTAGATCTACAACATGAAGATAGCTTTCCCCTTACTTACCTATCAAAAAAAGGTAATTTCACCACTTAATTTTGATGAATCTATGGTGCAAATGAGGTGAGGAGGAGGAGGCAGCCGAAAGTTTGGAGAAGGAGGTGGAGGGAATGAAGTGGGGAAAGTGAGTGGGTAGGTGTGGCTGTCCAAAATATCTTGTTGGGGTCCCAGGTTACTAATGGTGCAACACCAGCAAATGCGCCATTAGTATGCCTGCTTACTAATGGCGCACCTGCAGGTGGTGCGCCATTAGTAATTTTGCAAAAAAGTTAAAAAAATATACTAATGGTGCACTGTCTGTCTAGTGCGCCATTACTAGTTAGAACTAGTAATGGCGCACTTCGGTCGGATGCGCCATTAGTATGTATGTAAAAATGAAAAAAAAACTTTATTACTAGTGGCGCACCGTTTTTCTGGTGCGCCATTAGTGTCTTCCACACTAATGGCGCATCACCAACTAGTGCACCATTAGTATATAGTAGTGGCGCACTACATCCCTGGTGCGCCATTAGTGTCAATCCTATCTATAACCCTTTTCCTAGTAGTGCGTCAACCAGCTTGCTTGCTAAAGGACGCATGGCTCTTGCTATTTCTGTAAAATCATCTGCACTGAAGGCAGCTCCGTATTCTTTAACACTGGGGCAACCGTTGGCCAAATCCTCTGGGTCAAGATCGGCTTGCCATGCCTTTGCCCGGCTTAAGGCAGTCAAAGCGCCGACTCTGGCGGCTCCCCATTTTAAGTCATCAATCCTTTTGGGCAGCACGGATAACTGCTTCAGTGTATCTTTGATAAGCATTGAGGGAGATTTCTTGTGCAGCGTAGCAGCAATGGTTCGTTGGGCGCCAGTATATAACTGTTCTACAAGAGTGTAGACAGCCTTAAGCCGGATGCGCATATCTGAGCCCAACTTAGCGCTCCGCGAACCTATATCAGCAAAGTTATGAGTAAGCCGGCAGATGTTTACAATATGATTCTTAAGGTACAAAGGAGACATGTTCTTTCTACTTACCAAAGATGGCTGACTCTTGATAACCCACAAGTATAGGGGATCGCAACAGTTTTCGAGGGTAGAGTATTCAACCCAAATTTATTGATTCGAGACAGGGGGAGCCAAAGAATATTCTCAAGTATTAGCAGCTGAGTTGTCAATTCAACCACACCTGGAAACTTAGTATCTGCAGCAAAGTGTTTAGTAGCAAAGTAATATGATAGTGGCGGTAACGGTAAACAAAGTAAAGATAGCAAAAGTAACGTTTTTGGTATTTTTGTAGTGATTCTAACAGTAGCAACGGGAAAGTAAATAAGCGAGAACCAGTATATGGAAAGCTCGTAGGCACTGGATCAGTGATGGATAATTATGTCGGATGCGGTTCGTCATGTAACAGTCATAACATAGGGTGACACACAACTAGCTCCAATTCATCAATGTAATGTAGGCATGTATTCTAAATAGTCATACGTGCTTATGGAAAAGAACTTGCATGACATCTTTTGTCCTACCCTCCCGTGGCAGCGGGGTCCTATTGGAAACTAGGGGATATTAAGGCCTCCTTTTAATAGAGAACCGGAACAAAGCATTAGCACATAGTGAATACATGAACTCCTCAAACTATGGTCATCGCCGAGAAGTATCCCGATTATTGTCACTTCGGGGTTGTCGGATCATAACACATAATAGGTGACTATAGACTTGCAAGATCGGATCAAGAACACACATATATTCATAAAAGCATAATAGGTTTAGATCTGAATTCATGGCACTCGGGCCGTAGTGACAAGCACTAAGCATAGCAAAGTCATAGCAACATCAATCTCAGAACATAATGGATACTAGGGATCAAACCCTAACAAAACTAACTCGATTACAAGATAAATCTCATCCAACCCATCACCGTCCAGCAAGCCTACGATGGAATTACTCACGCACGGCGGTGAGCATCATGAAATTGGTGATGGAGGATGGTTGATGATGACGACGGCGACGAATCCCCCTCTTCGGAGCCCCGAACAGACTCCAGATCAGCCCTCCCGAGAGAGATTAGGGCTTGGCGGCGGCTCCGTATCGTAAAACGCGATGATTTCTTCTCTCTGATTTTTTTCTCCCCGAAAGCCAATATATGGAGTTGGAGTTGGCATCGGAGGGTCCCCATGGGGGCCACGAGGTAGGGGGCACACCCAAGAGGGGGGCGCGCCCCCCACCCTCGTGGACAGGGTGTGGGCCCCCTAGGTATTCATCTTTGGCGAGGAATTTTTTATTATTTATTCTAAGATATTCCGTGGAGTTTCAGGTCACTCCGAGAACTTTTGTTTTCTGCACATAAAACAACACCATGGCAATTCTGCTGAAAACAACGTCACTCCGGGTTAGTCCATTCAAATCATACAAGTTAGAGTCCAAAACAAGGGCAAAAGTGTTCGGAAAAGTAGATACAATGGAGACGTATCAACTCCCCAAGCTTAAACCCTTGCTTGTCCTCAAGCAATTCAGTTGACAAACTGAAAGAGAAAAAGAAAAACTTTTACAAACTCGGTTTGCTCTTGTTGTTGTACTTATGTCAAGCCAGCATTCAGGTTTTCAGCAAAGATCATAACTAACCACATTTGCAATAATTCTCAGGTCTCATGTTTACTCATATCAATAACATAATCAACTAGCAAGCCATAATAATAAATCTCGGATGAAAACACTTTCTCAAAACAATAATAATATGATATAACAAGATGGTATCTCGCTAGCCCTTTCTGAGACCGCAAAACATAAATGCAGAGCACCTTCAAAGATCAAGGACTGACTAGACATTATAATTCATGGTAAAAGAGATCCAATCATAGTCATACCCGATATAAACTAACAATAATGAATGCAAATGACAGTTGTGCTCTCCAGCTAGTGCTTTTTAATAAGACGGTGATGACTCAACATGAAATTAAATAGATAGGCCCTTCGCAGAGGGAAGCAGGGATTTGTAGAGGTGCCAGAGCTCGGTTTTGAAATAGAGATAAATTATATTTTGAGCGGCATACTTTCATTGTCAACATAACAACTAAGAGATGACGATATCTTCCATGCTAAACAAATTATAGGCGGTTCCCAAACAGAATGGTAAAGTTTATACTCCCCCTCCTCTACAAGCATCAATCCATGGCTTGCTCGAAACAACGAGTGCCTCCAACACTCAACGGGTCCCAAGGGGAGTTTTGTTTGCAATTATTTTGATTTAGTTTGCATAAAGCATGGGACTGGGCATCCCGGTGACCAGCCATTTTCTCGTGAATGAGGAGCGGAGTCCCCTCCTCTTGAGAATAACCCACCTAACACGGAAGATAAGGGCAGCCCTAGTTGATATATGAGCCATTCGAGCATGCAAAACAGAATGTTTATTTGAAGGTTTAGAGTTTGGCACATACAAATTTACTTGGAACGGCAGGTAGATACTGCATATAGGAAGGTATAGTGGACTCATATGGAATAACTTTGGGTTTTAAGGGATTGGATGCACAAGCAGTATTCCCGCTTAGTACAAGTGAAGGCTAGCAAAAGACTGGGAAGCGACCAACTAGAGAGTGACAACAGTCATGAAATTGCATTAAAATTAATAAACACTGAATACAAGCATGAGTAGGATATAATCCACCATGAACATAAATATCATGAAGGCTATGTTGATTTGTTTCAACTACATGCGTGAACATGTGCCAAGTCAAGTCACTTAAATCATTCAAAGGAGGATACCACCCCATCATACCAATCACAACCATTTTAATAGCATGTTGGCACACAAGGTAAACCATTATAACTCATAGCTAATCAAGCATGGCACGAGCAACTATGATATCTAATTGTCATTGCAAACATGTTTATTCATAATAAGCTGAATCAAGAACGATGGACTCATCATATCTACAAAAACAAAAGAGGTCGAGTTCATACTAGCTTTTCCCATCTCAGTCAGTCCATCATGTATCATCATAATTGCCTTTCACTTGCACGACCGAACGATGTGAATAATAATAAGAGTGCACGTGCATTGGACTAAGCTGGAATCTGCGAGCATTCAATAAACAGGAGAAGACAAGGCAATATAGGCTCTTGCTTAAATCAACAATGATGCATATAAGAGCCACTTCAACAATTTAATCATGGTCTTCTCCTACTGACCCCCAAAGAAAAGAAAAGAAATAAAAACTATTTACACGGGAAAGCTCCCAACAAGCAAAAGAAGAACGGGAAATATTTTTGGGTTTTCTTTTTAATTACTACTACAGGAGAAAAAGTAAACTACTACTAATTTTTTGGTTTTTCTTAAGGTTTATCAAAAACACAAGAAGAAAGCAGGAAAAAGAAAATAAACTAGCATGGATATTACAGTGAAAGAGTATGAGTACCGATATCTAGCAATGAGTGTGTGTTAACATAAATGTAATGTCGGTGAGAAATACGTACTCCCCCAAGATTAGGCTTTTGTCCTAAGTTGGTCTATTGCCTAGGATAGCCTGGCGGATACCCGTAGGTGTAGCTGGGGTCGTACTGCGATGCAGCGGCTATCGCCTCCTGAGCTGCAGCATGGCGTCGAGCCGCCTCCGCTCTCCTCTCGTACTCATCTGCCTCCTCTCTAGTAATAATATATCTTCCTTTTGTCTGAGAATCAAAGAAGGCAGGAGCATGAAGAGTAATATGGACAACATGCCGTTTGTTAAAGATTAGTCGATACTGGAGAGGTGGTTCAGTCCTCTCAACAAACTGGTGGGAAACCATAGAATCAAAATCTAAATAAGTAGGGGGTAACTCCATATCACCCTCACAAATGTCTATCTCAAGAAAATTAGCTAAGCGGGTTGCATAAATTCCTCCAAAGAAATCTCCGTTATGTCTATTATGATGCAACCTACGAGCTACAATGGCTCCCATATGATAAGATTGGTCCCCCAACACAGCGCTTCTGAGAATGCTGAGATCAGGAGCACACATGTGACATGCTTCATCCTTAGCATTTATGCATCTACCTATGAAGAGAGCAAAATAATGTATAGCAGGAAAGTGAATGCTCCCTATAGTGGCTTGTGTTATATCTCTAGATTCCCCCACAGTTATTCTAGCAAGAAAGTCTCTATATTCAGATTTAGGGGTATCCCTGATACTACCCCAAGATGGAAGTTTGCATGCAAAAGTGAAATCCTCTAAGTCCATGGTATAAGATTTGTCATAAAGGTCAAGCATGACTGAAGGAGAATTACGCAAAGATGAAAACTCAAACCTCCCCACAAATGAACTTGTGAGATCGTGATACTCGGGGCATTTGTCAGCCTCAAAGTCCCCAGGGGGGAGGTTTGAGTGATACTGGGGCGCCCCCCACCCTCGTGGACAGGGTGTGGGCCCCCTGGTCTTCATCTTTGGCGAGGATTTTATTATTATTTATTCTAAGATATTCCGTGGAGTTTCAGGTCATTCCGAGAACTTTTGTTTTCTGCACATAAAACAACACCATGGCAATTCTGCTGAAAACAGCGTCAGTCCGGGTTAGTTCCATTCAAATCATACAAGTTAGAGTCCAAAACAAGGGCAAAAGTGTTTGCAAAAGTAGATACGACGGAGACGTATCACTGACGACATGATATTAATCTGTTGCTTGAAGCCAGATAACTCTTCGGTCACCGGCTTAAGTTCCAATTCAGCATCATCATCTCTTTTCAGTTTCCCAACCATCTTTTTTAGAGTTGAAGCTCTGTTTCAGCTGCTCACTATTCTCCAAAGCAAACTTCAGTTCTGATTTGGCTTTGGATGTCTCTGACTGTTGTGTTTTGATATTGGCTTTAAGATCAGTAAGCTGCGAGACTTTCTCAGTCAACTCAGCCCGTGACATAAGCATACATAGACAAGATAACAATCATTATTACTTTTCGAAAGTCCCAAGCACAATACAAGTATTACTCTTGGCACTTGGGAGCTAATGCGCATTGCTCTTTTAAAGACAATTTTTTTAAAGTCCCAAGCAAAATACAAACATTATCCTTGGCACTTGGGGGCTAATGCCTATTGCTTTGTTCCAAGACAAATTCATGACCCGAACAAATGAGGTGATTCGGCTTATAAAGTTGATACATTGGGTTGTTGATTTTAAAGAGGATGATTAGTCCCGACTTATTCATCACTGATTAAGCCGACCCTCGGGGGCTACGGAGGCAAAGTTGATTTTTACTACTACAAGTCCCGGCTTAATATATTTATTAACCCGGCCCTCGGAGGCTACAACGACAAAATTGCAGTATTATAAGTCCCGGTTCATATTAAAAGTATAAACCGGCCCTTGGGGGCTACTGGATTTGATCTATGCAACTATTGAAGTTTACAGTACATTCTATTCTATCATATAAAAAGGAGTTGCAGCATTTACCTCATAGCGTTCCTTCATCAAGTTAACCAAGCCGGCTTCAAAGTCAAGGCTGGTGTACAGACGGTTTAAGTAACCAGAGTGGATGTCTTGGGCGCTGAAATGGGCGTAGCTATCCAGTTTACCTTCCACTTGCCTTTATCTTCAGCAGAAATTTCTTCCTTGGTGCTATGCTTAGATAAGACGGTAGGTTGACCCGGAGCGGTGAATCCAAACCCAGTGACAACGACATCGTCAGCCTTCTCCTCAGCAGGCTTAATCGGGCTTGGCAGCTTAGAAATAGCCGGTTCAACATGCATGTGATCTATGGAGACTTCATGGTCTTGAGGCGGCGGATCATCAATAATATGTTCAGCAGCTGGGTGAGAGAGTTTTGGTTGTTGTTGTTCAGGCTCGGACGGGATGACGTCGTCAGCTGGCTTATTCAGCTTTGCCTTCTTACTGGGTTTAGCCTGGGCTCTGAAAACAAGAAGCATAAAGAGGTGAGTGTAATGATCAGGTATAAGATTTTGAATAGTTGAAAATGTTCTTACCCAGGTACAGCCTTGAAAGTTGGTATTTGAGTTCCCGTTGACTCGCCAGAAGAGGAATGAGAAGTCCCCTGATAGTTTGAATTAGACGGGTTAAGAGGTTGTCGAAAATGACCCACCTTGGGTAAAGTATATCAGAAATATACAAGACCTCTGGGCGGCGTTTGCGAGCCGGTGGGTTTGGTAGGCCGAAAGAAGTAATCACACCACCACTATGTCAGGTGGTGTGGCGAGCTTCGTGTTGTTGTTTCTTCAAAAGAAAGTTGGGATCCAAGTGAGCTAGAGGGTGAGAAAAACTTACTTTCCGGCTTGCATGTCGGGTTTTCTGTGTTGGCAGAGGTTCCGAGCCGGAAGAAATAGTAACTACCTCTGTGTTACCTGCATGGCTAGCTTCTACGTCGTCCTGATAATAATCGTTGTCAATGAGATGTATAAAAAAAGAGCCAAGGGAGTCAAGTTTTACCTCTGACTCATCATCATCATCTTCGTCATCAATGTTTACACCGACGGGTTCGGTGGTCTTCTTCTTGGTAGGTCTCTTGGTGACCTTGGTTTTGGTACGAGCTGGTTTAGCCGACTTATCTTGTGGTTTCTTCTTCCAAAATGGAGAATCGACCTGTTAAGGTCAAAAAGATCATAAGAAGGTATAATTATTGAAAATACTGATGGAGCGGAAGGTGTGCAACACTTACAGCTGGCGGCTTGTTGAAGGTGCTAAAAGGACTAAGTCCTGCTTTGCTACATTCTTTTAAAGGTTCGTTCAGCAATTTATTGGTGGCTTCATTAATTTATGCATCAGACAGTTGGATGTCAAAGTGGCGCTGGGGATCTTTCACATCGCCAGTGTATTAGCATATTAAACCAGGGCGATGGCTTAATGACAAGGCACTCTAGGACACCCAGCACCGTACAAGGTCGACGCCGGTTAAACCATTGGCCATAAGGGCTCTGAGCTTTGAAAATGATGGTGCATATTTGGCCCCATCCTTCTCACTGAGTAGTGAGGGGAGTGGATGCGTGCTGCTAAGCCGGTGATCGCGATAACCCGGTAAAGGATTTTCGTCAGCTGGAGATGTGTCTTGACAATAGAGCCAAGCCTGGTTCTAGTATTTGGGGTGACTTGGTGGCTTAGCATAGGGAAAGCTGACGTCTTTCCTCTGTTGAATTGAAACCCCACCGAGTTCGGTGTTGGGCCCATCAACAAACTCAGTCTGGTGGTTTAAATAGTAGAACTCTCTAAATAAATCAACCCTGGGCTCCTCTTGAAGATAAGATTCGGAGAACACTTGGAAATTGCAAACGTTGGACCCGGAGTTGGGTCCGATATCTTGAGGGTGAAGTTGGAGAAAATGAAGCACATCACGAAAGAACTTTGAGCCGGGTGGGCTGAACCCCCGACTCGGGTGATCAGTAAAAACAATCACTTCTCCATCCTTGGGTTTAGGAGGATTTTCTTCACCAGGGACCCTCCAAGGAATGACTTCTTTTTTGGCTAAAGCGCCAGTTGCAACGTAATTGTTCAACTCTTCCTCAGTGACCCGGGATTGGACCCAGTTGCAAGCAGTGTATGTCTTGGCCATTTTTTGATGAGATGAAATAAAGATGGTGCCGGTTCAAAATTATATGGTTAAGCCGGCTGATGAGTTAAATGGTGAATAACAATAAAGCATGCATAAGTGGTAAACCGGAAGATGGCATTGAAATTATAAAAATGAGCTATTGGCGGCTTAATGGGGGACTAATGATACCTGGCGGGTTATGCTTTCTAAGTTAAGCCGCCCATACAAATATTGATTTGCAGATCTGAGAATGAAAAATTGCTAAGTATTGGAAAAACAGATTTCATAGATGGATGCTATAATTTTGGATCTGTAGCAGTTCAAATAATGGAGAATATTTAAGACCTAAAATGGCGGTGCTCGAGCAGTTCATATATCCATATGGGATTTTTTACACAAAAAGAGATGCCCTAATAGTGACAATGAGTACCACAACTACTGCAGTGCAGGAGAAGCACCAAGTTGAATAAAAAATCACAAGATAGTGGGAAGGGCGGAGATGAACTCCGACGAACTCGTTAAAACCCTAATGAGATCTGTGGAAAAGGAAAGAGGAGAACCTACCGGAGCTGTTGAACAGCGGAGGAGCGCGGATGAGTTCTGATCGATTCAGGTTGATGCAGCGGCCGTTGTTAAAGCAGCGGCGAAGATCGACGGCGGCAGTGGATCTCCGGTACAGACGTGACGCGAGGTAGAGGAAAGAGACGAAGAGGCAAGGGGGGAAAGTTGAAGGGACCCCTGGCCCTATTTATAAGGTCGAAAGGATAAGTGGCATGCGCGGGAATCGAGGAGGCCAAAAAATGGATATGCGACAACACAGACGCCTTGATTTTCAGAAGTTCATTAAAAGAGAAGATATATTAAAGATTTGGGCCTTGCATAATATTAATGCAGGTGATGTCACGGCGGGTTACCACAATCCTAGGAGGTGACGTCATGGCGGATTACAAGACTTTGTAAGAGAAAATGAAGTACTTTTTTTCTAAGTATCGGAAGATTGATATGAACAAGTTCACATCAACCTCGGGCCTAATGTTGGGGATATAACTACTGGGAGGGGCCGGGTCATACCACTGGCAGTTCATCATTAACAAAGCCCATGAAGATGGTGGTTCATGAAGCAGGCTTACTGAAGGTCCGGAAGCCCAAAGGTGACTTAAGGCCCAGAGGTGTAAACCGCCATATATGTGTGACTTGTATTGTAAGGCATGTGTAATTAGTCACCGAGCCGGACACGTTGTATAAGCCGGCCGGGACTCCATGAGCCGCTGAGCGTCAACCTGTGTATATAAAGGGATGACCCGGCTGCAATTTAGGGACAAGAAACAACACATCGAGAACTAGGTCAAGCGTATTCGCTCCCTGATAATCGAAACCCAGCAATACCACCTCAAACTGGACTAGGCCTTTACCTTCATAGCAAGGGACTGAACCAGTATAAACTCCTGTGTCCTCTGTCCCGTTTAACCCATTTAAGCTAACCTAGTTGCGATGGCTCCATGACTAAGTCCTTCTGCTAGGACATGTGCCGTGATAATTCCACGACAGCACCATCTAAATCCGTTGAGACGACACCATATGAACTGTGGTTTGACAAGAAACCCAAGTTGTCATTTCTTAAAGTTTGGGGATGCGTTGCTTATGTGAAAACGCTTCAACCTGATAAGCTCGAACTCAAATCGGAGAAACGTGTCTTCATAGGATACCCAAAGGAGATAGTTGGGTACACCTTCTGTCACAGATCCGAAGGAAAGATATTCGTTGCTAAGAATGTATCATTTCTAGAGAAGGAGTTTCTCTCGAAAGAAGTGAGTGGGAGGAAAGTAGAACTTGATGAGGTAATTGTACCTTCTCCAAAATTGGAAAGTAGTTCATCACAGAAATTAGTTCCAGTGATTGCTACACCAATTAGTGCGGAAGCTAATGATGATGATCATGAAACTTCTGATCAAATAACTGCCAAACCTCGTAGGTCAACCAGAGTATGATCCGCACTAGAGTGGTACGGTAATCCTGTTCTGGAGGTCATGTTACTTGACCATGACGCACATACGAACTATGAGGAAGCGATGATGAGCCCAGATTCCGCGAAATGGCTTAAGGCCATGAAATCTGAGATGGGATCCATGTAAGAACAATGTATGGACTTTGGTTGACTTGCCCGATGATCGGCAAGCCATAGATAATAAATGGATCTTCAAGAAGAAGACTAACGCTGACGGTAATGTTACTGTCTACAAAGCTCGACTTGTTGCAAAAGGTTTTCGACAACTTCAAGGAGTTGACTACGATGAGACTTTCTCACCCGTAGCGATGCTTAAGTCTGTCCGAATCATGTTAGCAATTGCCGCATTTTATAATTATGAAATTTGGCAAATGGATGTCAAAACTGCATTCCTTAA
>LR880967.1:947628812-947652872 GCA_904067115.1 Aegilops sharonensis
AGAACAATGTATGGACTTTGGTTGACTTGCCCGATGATCGGCAAGCCATAGATAATAAATGGATCTTCAAGAAGAAGACTAACGCTGACGGTAATGTTACTGTCTACAAAGCTCGACTTGTTGCAAAAGGTTTTCGACAACTTCAAGGAGTTGACTACGATGAGACTTTCTCACCCGTAGCGATGCTTAAGTCTGTCCGAATCATGTTAGCAATTGCCGCATTTTATAATTATGAAATTTGGCAAATGGATGTCAAAACTGCATTCCTTAATGGATATCTTAAAGAAGAGTTGTATATGATGGAACCAGAAGGTTTTGTCGATTCTAAAGGTGCTAACAAAGTGTCCAAGCTCCAGCGATCCATTTATGGACTGGTGCAAGCCTCTCGGAGTTGGAATATACGCTTTGATAGTGTGATCAAAGCATATGGTTTTATACAGACTTTTGGAGAAGCCTGTATTTACAAGAAAGTGAGTGGGAGCTGTGTAGCATTTCTAATATTATATGTGGATGACATATTTTTGATTGGAAATAATACATAATTTCTGGATAGCATAAAAGGATACTTGAATAAGAATTTTTCAATGAAAGACCTCGGTGAAGCTGCTTATATATTGGGCACCAAAATCTATAGAGATAGATCAAGACGCTTAATTTGACTTTCATAAAGCACATACCTTGATAAAGTTTTGAAGAAGTTCAAAATGGATCAGTCAAAGAAAGGGTCCTTGCCTGTTTTACAAGGTGTGAAGTTGAGTCAGACTCAATGCCCGACCACTACAGAAGATAAAGAGAAAATGAAAGTCATTCCCTATGCCTCAGCCATAGGTTCTATCATGTATGCAATGCTGTGTACCAGACCTTATGTGTCCCTTGCTATTAGTTTAGCAGGGAGGTACCAAAGTAATCCAGGAGTGGATCACTGGACATCGGTCAAGAACATCCTGAAATACTTGAAAAGGACTAAGGGTATGTTTCTCGTCTATGGAGGTGACAAAGAGCTGGTCGTAAATGGTTACGTTGATGCAAGCTTTGACACTGATCCGGATGACTCTAAGTCACAAACCGGATACGTATTTATATTGAATAGTGGAGCTGTCAGTTGGTGCAGTTCCAAGCAGAGCGTCGTGGCGGGATCTACGTGTGAAGCGGAGTACATAGCTGCTTCGAAAGAAGAAAATGAAGGAGTCTGGATGAAGGAGTTCATATCCGATCTAGGTGTCATACCTAGTGCATCGGGTCCAGTGAAAATCTTTTGTGACAATACCGGTGCAATTGCCTTGACAAAGGAATCCAGATTTCACAAGAGAACCAAGCACATCAAGAGACACTTCAATTCCATCCGCGATCAATTCAAGGTGGGAGGCATAGAGATTTGCAAGATATACACGGATCTGAATGTTGCAGACCCACTGACTAAGCCTCTCTCACGAGCAAAACATGATCAGCACCAAGACTCCATGCGTGTTAGAATCATTACTATGTAATCTAGATTATTGACTCTAGTGCAAGTGGGAGACTGAAGGAAATATGCACTAGAGGGAAATGAAGATTTCGTTCTAAAATCCGGTTCAAGGGAAAATGCCTCCCACAAAGCTCTGAAGCTCTCCAATCCGGTTTAAGAATTTCCGGTTCAAAAAGAATTAATCTCTCGCAAGATTCGAGTTTAAAGGCCGTCAGAAAATTTCCGGCTGAATATTCTGGTTTAAAATCCGGTTCAAGGGAAAGATGTCTCCCACAAAGCTTTGAAGCTCTCAATATCCGGTTTAACATCCGGTTCAAGAAGATATATCTCTCGCAACGTTCGAGTTCTCAGAAAAGTTACATGGGGGCTTCTGTTTATAAAGCGGCGTCCGGTTTACCCCTTGATTCAGCTTATCAAAGCTTTATATATTATCACTTGGGGGCTTGGTCGTATCCGAACCATAGCTACACCTCTTGATCGACGCAATGCCATAGCATCACTTGGGGGCTTGGTCGTATCCGAACCATAGCTACACCTCTTGATCGGCGCAATGCCACAACATCACTTGGGGGCTTGGTCGTATCCGAACCATAGCCACACCTCTTGATCGGCTCAAAGCCAAATCAATCCGAGGCCAAAGAGAGTGTTGTAAAACAACAAATCAAACATAGGCACCCACTGAGCACCGCTCAAAATGTTACTTGGGGATTCTTTGCTGTCGAAATGAATAAATAATCTACACTTGTAATAGGCTATCAAGCCATGGCTTGGAAGCCTGGTGTATACACCTAAAACCCTGGGTTAGCCTGCCTTTTTAAGTAAGTTACTCTGCCCAGGTAAACCTGGTATGACCCATCGAACTTTGACAAGTTACTCTAATAAGACCCTGAACTTGTCAAGTTAAAATGATGTTTGGTTAAGGATTGAGGACCATCTAAAAAGGCTTTGCAAAATGGTTTAACTCAGTGGCCTGGTAGCCTATGAAAGGCCTCGAATTTGGGGCCTCGCAACCCGTGAAAAGCCTCGACTACAAGTTTTCATTTGCTTTTTTGTCAAGTTTTTCTCTCTTTTGATAAGAGTTATGAGGTTTTTTTTTATAAACTGGTGTTGATCAACCCGGCTCGGTTTTCAACTACAAGTTGTCAGTACATGATCAGTTATAATCCGGCGTTGATTAACCCGGTCTGGTTTCGACTATAACTCGCCAGTATTATATATGGTTAATCCGGTGTTTATCACAACCAGGTACGGTTTTATCATAAACCGGCACAGTATGAAAGGAGTTATCATTACTCAAGATTGGGGTTATCACTCTTACTACAAAAAGTTGGTAAACCAATGATGTGATTCAATGTCACAGGTATGATATATTACATATTTGATTATTCTTAAATGCAGCCTTGGTTATAAACCCGGCTTATATGTTGGGCATTATGACCCGTCCGGCGGTAAACCGCCAGGACACTTTAAACTTGTTGTATGCAGAAACAGGTTGTATAAAAAATGATTATAAATCACCGGCGTTTATTAACCCGGCCTGGCTTTCGACTATAAGTCGCCAGTATGATGATAAATTATCCAGTGTTTATTAACCCAAACTGGCTTGGGATTATAAGTCGCCAGTATATATTTGGATTGCGCCATTGGAATCATGCGCTCATAAATCATTGGATTATATTATTCAAATCTTCAAATAGCCAACACGGATGGATTTTTATTATGGTTATCAATAACAAGTATTATGATTAAGGTTTTCAAAGTCGCTTTAGCGCAATGGCTATTATGTTATCAATGGATATGATTTATTCTGCAATTGAAGAAATAATCCTGAGTCGCTGCAGGCTTACGACCTGGCACTTGGGGGCTACATTATTTAAGTTGAGATTATATCAAATATGCAAGTCTCATGTCGCTGCAAGAATGCATCATGACGCATAGGGGCTCATGCAAAGTCATTTTTTCATCACCTTATTGAAGACCCGACTCATCACATTGTAATGAGCCGGCCCTTGGGGGCTACCAATTGCTCCTGTCAACAATTCAAGGTACACAAATCTTAATCTATTATATTCAAGGTACACAAAGCTCTTAACCTTGTGGATGTGGGTTCAAGCCCCATGATGGGGGTTACATCATATGATGTTATTTTCAATGAAGTATATATAAAGTCCTAGCTCAATATTATCTTACTGAGCCGGCCCTTGGGGGCTACACGTTGTTGTTCAAGTCTACACACTAGTAGAAAACAGGGCTTTGGTCCAGGCCGGGTTAGCCCATTAGTCCCCGTTCAGTCATGAACTGGGACTAATGTGAGCATTGGTCCCGGTTCATGCGGCAAAGGCATTAGTCCCGGTTCAAATGGGACCTTTAGTCCCGGTTGGTGCCACGAACTGGTACTAATGGGTGCGATGCCCATTAGTACCGGTTCGTGCCACGAACCGGGACTAAAGGGTCGTTACTAAAGCCTCCCCCTTTAGTCCCGGTTGGTGCCACGAACTGGTACTAATGGGTGCGATGCCCATTAGTACCGGTTCGTGCCACGAACCGGGACTAAAGGGTCGTTACTAAAGCCTCCCCCTTTAGTCCCGGTTGGTGCCACGAACTGGTACTAATGGGTGCGATGCCCATTAGTACCGGTTCGTGCCACGAACCGGGACTAAAGGGTCGTTACTAAAGCCTCCCCCTTTAGTCCCGGTTGGTGCCACGAACTGGTACTAATGGGTGCGATGCCCATTAGTAAGTGTAGATCTCGGTGATCGCCGTATCATTAACAAAAATAAAAATATACCTGTCGGCCCCCCCCCCCCCCCTTAGATCACCTTGTCAGTTTTGCAAAAAGCAAAAGATAATGATAAAAACTTCAAAAATTAAAATCCTTCGAGATGTAGTTATGTTACTACATCTACTAGTTAGGAAAATTTAAAAACTTAAGTTTGGACATGTTTTGCAAAAAGTGTAGGGAAATGTAAAACATCTATAACTTTTGCATACTATGTCACAAAAAAAAGTATAATATATCAAAATGCTCAAATTTCAGTTTTTTTTATTTTTTTAGTTTTTGTTAAATTTGGTCAAACTATGGTCAAACTACTTATTCAAGAAGTATTAGTGTTACTAAATAATTATTCAAGAATATTAGTGTTACTAAATAATTATTTCAGTTTTTTTGAATTTTGGTCAAATTTGGTCAAACTGTGGTCAAACAATGGTCAAACTACTTATTCAAGAAATATTAGTGTTACTAAATAATTATTTCAGTGTTTTTGAATTTTGGTCAAACTATGGTCAAACTGTGGTCAAACTACTTATTCAAGAAATATTAGTGTTACTAAACAATTATTGTTTTTTAGAACAATAATTTCAAACTCAAACAGTGAAATGTGTGACTTCATGCTCAAGCTAAATTCCTGAGGGTTAATAGGATTGACATCTTACTATTGTCAGGAAAACAACAAGTGCAGACTTGGAAACGAGGGAGAATAGAACCCGGGAAGTTAAGTGTGCTCAGGTTGGAGTAGTGAGATGGGTGACCGTCCGGGAAGTTAGATGATTTGGAATGATGAGGGGTGATTAGAGATTAGAGGTTAAATTGAGCAGGATGAGGGTGATTAGAGATTAGAGGTTAAAACAATTCAGAAATTTGAAAATAAAAAAATTCAAAAAAAATTTCAAAAAAAAATTAAAAAGAAAAATTTCAAAAAAAAATCATAAAATTTCCTTTAGTACCCGTTGGTGTTACCAACCGGGACTAAAGGTGGACCTCCAGGAAGCGGCCACGTGGAAGGCCTTTAGTCCCGGTTCGTGTAAGAACCGGGACTAAAGGGGGAGGCTTTAGTAACGACCCTTTAGTCCCGGTTCCAGAACCGGGACTAAAGGCCCTTATGAACCGGGACAAATACCCCTTTTTCTACTAGTGACATGATCATATCTATAAAGTCCCTGCTCGTTATTTCATAATGATCCGGCCCTTGGGGGCTACACTGGTTGAGCATAAGACAATTACAAGTCCTAGGTTGCTGCAAGCATGACAACCCGGTACTTGGGGGCTACATGTGTGGAATATTCAGTTTATGGCTAATGATTGAGATGAACAAACCGGATTTCTTCAATGGTTGCAACACTTATATTGGAGCAAGTCTTAAGCTATCACTATGTTCTCCTCTTAAGACTTGGGGGGCTACAGGTATTATGCATATATAAGGAGGAGCATCTTCAAATTATCTGTTTTGAGCAAATTAGGAAGATCAATTACATGACCCGGTGTCAACAACAACTATGACCCGACATCGTCTATTATATAACTCGACAATTTTGGTAATGATAAACCGGCAAGTTTTACATCTTCAAGCCGGCTGAATATCGTATGAGTATTTGAAGACCAATATTTCTTTTAAACCGGCGCTTTGGAAGCCGACTCAAGTGGATTATTCTTCACAATACTTCTCTGTGAGAAACCAATGTCAGCAAATTGAGTATGAAGCTAGTTTATTGACCTGGATTTTCTAGAAGAAGGAAATGATAAGGAATTAAGGATGATCAGGTGCAGTTTTCAAGAATTCTTAACCCGGAGCATAATCTGTCAAATTTGTTCTTGTGTTTGTTTTACAGGATCAGTTTAACATGGATAAATCCAAAATAAACTAGGGGCTAATGTCGGGGATATACCCCGCGGCGTAAACCGGCTAGGGGTATAACCCGGCCGGACTTGGCGGTTTATTTGGGACCCCACTTACATTTGGCGATTCACTGGCGACCCGCCCTGACCTGGCGGTTTACAAGCAACCCACCTAGTCATTATAACTCACTGGTAACCCGGCGGGCGGGACAGACGGATGACAAGGCCCAGGGCCCAAAGGGCCGGTTTATATTAATGGTGGGCCCGTTTAAGAGGAAAGGCGTGAAGAATATTACCTTACAAGGAGTTAAAGACCCGGACTTGTATCCGGTGTGTATTAGAAGGTCGACTAGTCCTAATCCTAATAGGAATCCACATGTAACCCGCCCCTCTAACTTATATAAGGAGGGGCAGGGCTCCCCAAAGAGGGAGGAGGCTAGAAGATACAATCTCTAGGGCTAGACAAAATGAGCCGGTTTACCGGCGACTCCCTCGTGATCATAATAAGGCCTAGCCTCAAACAACATGTAGGGTTGTTACCGGATGATGTTTCCCAGGGCCCGAAGCTGTCTAAATCCTTGTCTTGTGTTGCGTCTCTCGATTCCGCTCAACCCCTCACAAGCTACCACATAGATGCATTGGCCTCGCGACTAAGTCCTGACACTAAGGACATCTGCCGTGACAAATCCACGACATGAACCGAAGTTTGTTCGGAGTCTCGGAAGAGATCACGGACATGACAAGGAGTCTACAAATAGTTGAGAGGTAAAGATTCATATATTGGAAGGTTACATTCGGACACCGGAATGGTCCGGGTCGTCTTGGATGAGTTTCGGAGTACCGGGGGTTACCGGAATGCCCCCCCGGGGGAGTTAATGGGCCTTCATGGGCCCTAGTGGAGAGAGGAGGTGGTGGCCAGGTGGAGGCGCGCGACCCCCCAAGCCCAAACCGAATTGGACTAGGGTTGGGGGGGAGGGGCGGCCCCCTTTCCTTCTTCTCATCCACCTCTTTCCCCTTCCCCCGTTCTTCAGAAAGGAAAGGAGGGGGTCGAATCCTATTTGGACCGGGTGTCCAAGTAGGACTCCCCCCCTTGGCAGGCCCCCCTTGGGCCGGCCACCTCTCCTCCCCCCTTTATATACGTGGGAGGGGGGCACCCCAAAGGCACACCAAGTCTTCTCTTAGCCGTGTGCGGTGCCCCCCTCCACAGTTACACACCTCAGTCATATCGTCGTAGTGCTTAGGCGAAGCCCTGTGCCGGTAACATCATCATCACCGTCGCCACGCCGTCGTGCTGACAGAACTATCCCTCATCCTCAACTGGATCAAGAGCTCGAGGGACATCATCGAGCTGAACGTGTGCTTAACGCGGAGGTGTTGTACGTTCAGTGCTTCGATTGGTTGGATCGCGAAGACGTTCAACTAGATCAACCGCGTTACTAAACGATTCCTCTTTCGGTCTACGAGGGTACGTGGACACACTCTCCCCGCTCGTTGCTATGCATCTCCTAGATAGATCTTGCGTGATTCTAGGTAAAATTTTTGAAATACTGCGTTCCCCAACATGAACTGCAACATGAAACCCAACAGTCGGGCTCTCTTGAAGTACGGCGCGTAGCGCTCGTCGTAGTCCATATTCCCGGCAACCCCGTGACCCCTCATGTGCAGTGGCTGGAGCATCTGTCAAAAAGTGGATTGCAAAAGTTAGGAACTTATTTTCATCAATCCAAAAACTTTGATCAATATTTCCTTCATATTACTTACCACTCCGTTCTCTATGAAACGGGCACGATGACCCTTATCGAATGTGTAGTCAAGCATGGAGTACCGTGGGCCGATGTTGTCCGCAAGAGATGCCCGCCTTAATAAAATTTCATAAACAAAAGCATCATAAGCATAAGCATACATAAACAAAAAATGAAATTTCTTGATACATGAACTAAGGTTCATCTTAAGCATATTCCTCCAACAACATCTACGACACATGATGGATCACCATCATATCAACATGCATCATATCAAAATAAAATCCTCCAACATGCATCATATCATCATTTTCTTAACAATTTTTTTTGAAATAGAGTTCATCTTGAATGTAGTCTCTCCAAACAACATCTTCATATAATCATATCAACATGCATCATAAAACAAAACAAGTCCTCCCACATGCATTACATCATAATTTTTTTAACAAAAAAATTATGAACTAGGCTTCATCTTCACACTAACATATGAACTATTGATTAGAGTTCATATTCAATACCATTAGTTACTAAAGAACTAAGAGCTAGAACTACAATCAAGCTAAAACAATCCTAGGTGAAAAAAGTTCCAATCTAAGTTCAAAAAGATGAGGGATTTCAAGCAAATAATGCGTCGAATCGGAAGCACGTTTGCAAAAACTACTTGGAGGGATCGGTGGAGCTTACGTTTCTCTCTTCGGGGCCATCTCGATCCGCAAAAACGATGAAGAAACGGTGAAGATCTGAGGGGGGAGTGGAGGAAATGAGAGAGGGAGAAAGGGGCGAGGGGGGAAAGGAAGAAACTACCGACGGGGGAGGGGGAGGGGTGGGGAGATTGGCAGGGGCGGGGGGAGGGGGGGAGGGCGAAATAACTTCTGGCACCCTACCGCCAGGGGTGCTAGCGGTAGGATTAGACATCCTACCGCCAGGGACTGTGACGGTAGGGTGCGACGGAGGGGGACAGCGGCCGTCTCTGCTGGCTGACATGGATAAGTACCTTACCGCCAGGGGTCCTGGCGGTAGGATGTCTAACCCTACCGCCAGCACCCCTGGCGGTAAGAAAAAGGGTCAAATCCCAAAAATATTTCCAACCGGGTCAGATCCCGAATTGGTTTGCGAAAAGGATCAAAAGACGAAATTCTGCCAAGCAAGGAATGAATGAATGAAGGAAGGAACCTTTCTTTTTTCTCCTTACTACTACCCGTGATATTCATAAACCCGTGCTACTACTGCTTTCTAGCCCTACATCACATGGCTGAGAGAGAGCTGCGGGCTCGGAATTGAAGACTGTGATGTGGTACAAGTACTGTACGTACGTAGCGGCAATCAACCAAGCTCCTGTGTAGTGCTACCAGGTTTAGCACATGGGCTGATCGGCTACGTAGATAGTACAAGTACTCTACTAACCCGTCTTAAACCGCTAGGCAGGCAAGATGGACAAGTAGTAGTAATGCAGATGGGAGAATTTGGGTAGATGCACCCTCCACCATCAATGCATGTGTTTTGCTTTGTAAGCACGCACGCAGGTAGGCTGGATCAACGCAGGCAGGCAGGCACGCACGCACCCACTGTTCCATTAACTTCTGTTGCAACGTACGTACGCACGCACGGCCTGTCGTCAGAAAAAACTTACTCCTACATGTGTGTTGCCGCGCATGGCATGGGACACGGCACGGACGGACGGGCTACATGTATGGACATTGATGCACTGCCTGTTTCCGACACGGCAGTGATTCCATCTCGCTCGCTCCATTGATCGATCGCTAGGCTACGGGTCGGCATGCATCTGCATGATCCATTCATTCATTTAAGTCCCTTGCACGTGTAGCATTTACAACACGATCTAAAGGTCTAGCTACGTAGTGTATTTTGTGTGTGTGAGTGCTGGCACATGGCATCCACACACAAACACCGTACAACTGTAAGATTGAATAGAACTATTGTTAATTGATTATTGCAGCCGCATACAGCAGTATATATAAGAGATTACAAGCCAACTAAACCTATTACAATACGACTAGGACTAGATAACTTGAGAGCCAAGTAATAGTCTAACATCCCCCCGCAGTATCAACGGGAGGCTCTACAAACGTTGAGACTGGATCGAATATTACAAAATGATGTTGATGGTAGTCCCTTGGTAAAAATATCCGCAAATTGAGCCGTAGAAGGAACATGCAGCACCCGAACTTGTCCAATAGCCACCTTCTCGCGAACAAAATGGATATCAATCTCAATATGTTTAGTCTGGCGATGTTGAACAGGATTCCCGGACATGTAAACAGCCGAGATGTTATCACAATAAACAATGGTAGCTTGTGCAAGCGGTCGATGCAACTCCGAGAGCAACTGACGAAGTCAGACCGTATCAGCCACAGCATGTGCAACCGCACGATATTCAGCTTCAGCAGACGAGCGGGAGACGGTTACCTGCCTTTTCGAGGACCAAGAAATCAAATTGTCACCAAGAAAAACACAAAAACCGGATGTAGATCGTCGAGTGTCGGGACAACCAGCCTAGTCTGCATCAGAATACGCGGTGAGAAAGGTAGGGGAAGAATATTGTTTAGGTGGAGACCATGGTCGAGAGTACCTTTGAGATACCTAAGGATGCGCTTGATATGATTATAGTGAGGTATGCGAGGATCATGCATATAGAGACAAGCTTGTTGGACAGCAAAAGAAATTTCAGGACGAGTAATGGTAAGATATTGAAGGGCACCGGCAAGACTACGATAAAGAGTAGGATCATTGAAAGGATCACCATTGGCAGAAAGTTTGAAACTAGTGTCGACAGGAGTATGGGAAGGATGACAATCTAGCATACCAGCACGGTTGAGAAGATCTAGGATGTATTGACGTTGGGAAAGAAAAAGACCCGATGAATCATGAATCACTGCAATGCCTAGAAAATGATGAAGAAGACCAAGATCTGTCATAGAAAACTCGGAGCGGAGACGAGTAATGATGCGGTCCAAAAAGGTTTGAGAAGAAGCAGTGAGAATGATATCGTCAACGTAAAGAAGTAAGTATGCAATGTCAGAATTATGATGATAGACAAAGAGAGAAGCGTCAGAAAGAGAGGAAACAAAACCTATGGGTTGAATAAAGGAAGAGAAGCGTTGAAACCATGCATGTGGAGCTTGTTTGAGACCATAGAGAGATTTTTGAAGACGACAAACATGGTTTGGATAAGAAGGGTCTTCAAAACCGAGAGGTTGCTGACAGTAGACGGTCTCTTGGAGAGAACCATGAAGGAAGGCATTTTTACGTCTAATTGGTGAATAGGCCAGGTTGAGGAGACAACAAGGCTGAGAACAGTGCGTATGGTACTAGGCATAACTACAGGAGAGAAAGTTCCATCGTAATCAATGCCATGTTGTTGGGAATAGCTGCGACTTACCCAACGTGCTTTGTAGCGAGAAAGAGTACCATCGAAGTGAAACTTCTGACGAAACACCCACTTACCGGAGACAATGTTGGTGTTGGAAGGACGAGGAACAAGCTGGCAAGTATTATTCAGTAAGGGCCGAATATTCTTCTTGCATAGCTGCAGCCCAATTAGGATCAAGAAGCGCAGTTTTGTAAGATTTGGGAACTTGGGACAAGGACAGGGTGGCGTGAAGGTTAAGACGATCTATGGGTTGACGAAAACCTGATTTGGAACGAGTGCACATAGAATGGTCTTGGCTGAGGAATAGTGGGAACAGCGCGAATGGGAAGAGGAGCAACACGGATGTCCGGCGCAGCGGATGATGCGGACAATGGAGGGGATGGTGATGAATCAGTATGTGTGGGTGATGATGGTGGAGGGGATGGTGGCGCATCAACATGTGTGGGGGTGGTGCGGGAGGGGATGGTGGTGCATCGTATGTATGGGCGATGATGCAGGTGGAGAAGTTGGAGGGTTATGATTGGGTGTCGGCAGTGTAGGGGCATTAGGTTGGGATGGTGGTGAAGAGGTATTTGGAGATTGAGATTGCAGAAGAGGAGCATAAAAAGGGAAACGAGTAGGACGGTGGTTAGGTGGGGAAGTAGGGAGGTGTGATGGAGTGGTACGTTGAGCAAATGGAAAGATATGTTCGGCAAAGGTGACATGCCGAGATACAAGAACCCGACCGGTGGATAAGACAAGGCAGCGATAGCCTTTGTGTTCATCCGAGAAACCGAGGAGAACACACGGGAGAGAGTGGGGTGAGAGCTTATGAGCGGTGGTAGCGGAAGTGTTAGGAAAGCAGAGGCAACCAAAAACACGAATTTCAGAGTATTTTGGATGACACAGAAACAGAGAAAAGTAAGGGGTGACGTTGGGATTGGCTTTGGTGGGACAGATATTGAGAAGATATGCAGCGGTGTGGAGAGCCTCATCCCAATATTGGGAAGGCATGGAAGATTGAAGAAGAAGGGTACGAATAATATCATTTATAGTACGAAGAGAACGTTCAGCTTTGCTGTTTTGAGGAGAAGTGTAGGGACAAGAAAAACGAAGAAGAAATGCCGTGGTTAAGAAAGAAGGTACGATTTTAACATTATCAAATTCACGACCATTATCACATTGTATGAGGCGAATAGGGAGAAAGAAGTGAACGGAGACGTATCGCTGAAAATTGAGAAAGAGAGCGTGAACGTTGGATTTGTTGCGAAGAGGAAAGGTCCAGACAAAGTGTGTAAAATCATCCAATATAACAAGATAGTATTTAAAACCAGAGACACTAGCAATGGGTGATGTCCAGAGATCACAATGTATTAATTCAAAGGGATAAGTGCTTCAAGAGCTAGACGAACTAAAAGGAAGACGCACATGCTTACCTAATTGGCATGACTCACAAACGGAGGAATCATGAGAATCTCTATTACAAGGTATAGTAAATTCACTAAGGACAGATGCTAAAACTGCAGGGTTGGGATGTCCTAGACGCCGATGCTAGAGATCAACAGATGCCATGATGGAGGTTGGAGAGGCAACAGCAGGAACACCATTGAGAGAGTATAAGTCACCGGAGCTATTGAACCGCGCGATCTCGACCTTGGTCTGATAATCCTTCACAGATAAGCCAAAGGGGTCAAATTCGACAGAAACAAGATTATCACATGTGAATTGACGAAGAGAGATTAAATTTTTGATAAGGGCAGGAGCAACAAGTACATCACGAAGAAGAAGAGTTTTGGTGGTGGAGGGAAGTTGAGTCTGACCAACACAGTAGATGGGTATAGAAGAACCGTCGCCGAGGGTGATGGATTTAAAACGGGGTGAAGTGCAAGAGGAGAGAAACGTACTAGATGAAGACATATGACTAGAAGCACCGAAATAAAAAAATCCAATCCTTACATGTGTTGCCATGGGAGGAAAAATTGTTCATGGCCTGGATGAAGGCGGCTTGGTCCCGGCTTGGTGGTGTAGCAGATGTCGGCGTAGGCAGCAGGGCCAGCTGGTACGACGGCGAGGGCAGTAGAGCCGACGGTGGAGGCGATGGCAGCAGGGCCGGCTGGTACGACGGCGATGGCAGTAGGGCCGACGGTGGGGTGTAGTAGTGGCCGCCGTCAGCGTAGTAGGGAGCGCCATATGATGGAGCAGCATGGTAGGCGTGAGTTGGCGGGCGAGGCGTGAGGAGTCCTGGGGCACCAGTATGGGGCCGCACGCCGGGCTGCCAGGCATCGGTGTAAGCCGGTGGAGAGTCGAGGGGAGCCGGAGAGGACCATGGCATGGGCCAAGCTTGGACGAGCCCCACCCAGGGATCTTGTGGAGGACGCCAAGGCGTAGCTGCTGGTGGCGTAGCTGCTAGTGGCGCACTTGGGGCCGTGCCGACGACGGTGAAGGCGTGGGCACCGAGCGCGTAGTAGGCGGTCGGTAGATGGGGTTCTTGCCGCGATAATTAGGGCTGGGACGCCAGCCTGGCGCTGGAGCGGGCGCGGTCGAGGAAGAAGACACCCCTGGTGAAGGGGGCGCCGGGGGTGGCACCGCGGGTGCCGGACCACGCGGAACGGCGGTGAAGAGCTGAGGGCGAGCGTCCTTGTTGGTTTGAGCACGGTCGGCCCACTGGAGGATGGAGCGCACCTCGACAAAGGTTGGCTGGGGCCGCATCATGGGTATGAAAGAAGCCTGCTTGTCGAACTGTTCGCTGAGCCTGATGAGGAGGATGTTGATAAGCTGCCGATCTTCAACGGGATCACCAAGTTCACGTAGTTCGTCGGCGATGGACCTGAGGCGTTGGCAGTAGACACCGAGGGAGGAGTTGCCTTGCACCGTATTCCTGAGCTCGGTGTGGAGTAGATTGGTGCGAGCATCGACGTTGTCTTGGAACAACTGCTGAAGGGCCGCCCAGAGACCGGCGGCGGTAGCGGCTTCCCGGAAGACGAGATTGAAGATCTCGGTGGAGACGCGCATGTAGATCCATTGGATGATAGCGAGGTCATCCTTGACCCATTGGGGATCATGAGATTGCAGCACGGCGATGGCGTCGTCGTGGGAGCGAAGATTGCAGTGCCCGAGGTGAACTTCGAAGAGGTGGCGTCAATGGTAATAGTTGTGGGAGGTGAGATCGAGGGTAATGGGGATATAGGGACTAATATCGGAGATTGTATCGGTGAAGGAGAGCACCAGAGGCACGGGTGGTGGTGGTGGTAGAACTAGGGCAAAGGAGGAGGAAGCCGCGGCGGCGGCGCGGGCGAGGGTAGCGGCCCGGCGCTCGAAGTAGCCGGGCGGTGGCAGCGGTGGTGGGGTGCGCGGCGGAGCCATACCGTAGGACCAGAAACCCTAAGATACCATGTAAGATTGAATAGAACTATTGTTGATTGATTATTGCAGCCGCATACAGCAATATATATAAGAGATTACAAGCCAACTAGACCTATTACAATAGGTCTAGGACTAGCTAACTTGAGAGCCAAGTAATAGTCTAACAACAACAATTGGGGCGTTCTTTTTTTACCGAAAATGTTTCCGCTCGCTTCATACATAAAGCAACACAGTTGAACCGATACATGATGATGTGAAATACCTCTTACAAAGCATATCAAAAGAAAATACAAGAAAACAAGAAAGATCATACCCTACCACAAAGCCACCTAGACTACTAACAAGGACGGATGCCGAGCACTCACACACACACACACTCACTCTAGCTAGACCTTTGGAAACTGTTGTAAATGCTAGTGCACGTACGTGCAAGGGGCTTGAATGAATGGATAGATCATATAAAGACGCATGCCGAGCCGTAGCCTTGCGATCAACCAATGGAGCGAGCGAGATCGAATCGAATTACTGGCGTGTTGCAAACAGGCAGTGCATCAATGTACATGTGGCCCGTCCGTCCGTGCCGTGCCCCATGCCATGAGTGGGAGCAACTGGGTCGTTCTTTACTTGCTCAGAAACAACAACCGTGCATTGCATTGTTAAACATGGAATGGATCGATGGATCGTATTTGTTATTAAGGGTTTGTTCAGGTGGTTAGGTTATGAGCTCACGACTGACGCATTTGGGTATTGGCAAACACAGTCGCCGCCAGCATAAACTAGGCATGGTGGTGATACCTCGTCGCCAGCACCCTAATACTAAAACAGCCTTGATTTGTGTCACTGATTATCTCAGGACAGGACCACACTTAAACAACCGATTTGCACTCGTTGATCAGAGTATCAGCGCACCATCTGATCTCATCCTGATCGCCCCGCCTTATCATAACTCAAAGATATACTTCTTCCGTATTATGATATAAGATCGTTTTTTAAACTTGAAGTCGTTCCGTATATCACATATTTTTACACAACATGCAAAAATGCATGCATCTGATTGATCCAGAACCCAGAGTTAAAGTTGACCTGCGTGCAACTAGCGGCACAGGCTGCTTGGTCGTGGCTGCGCTACTATACTGCCACTATGGCTGATGTTACATTACCATTGCCGGCCGAGCTGTCCCGTCCCGGAGTGGAGAGAGCGGCGGGGCCGTCATTTCGCCTCCGCGACTCGCCCGTCGTTATAGCAGGAATGTTCCGAGATGCTGAAATAGTTGCTCACTGTAAGTTTGAGCAATGTTGGCGTTGGTTTCTACTGTGAATCCGTCTCACTCAGAGACTAGCAGATCCAGCTGCTACTGCTTGTGAGACGTGAAGTTTCTTGATCGGATTCGGATGGGCTACTGTTCGGTAATGTAGGCAAAAACAGCAACGTCGAGTAAGGGCACCTCCAAAGACAACCTGCAAACCTTCCGCATGCGTTTGGATTGTGTTGTGCGGACCGCGGAAGCTATTCAACACAGTCATGTATCGCTCTGCGGCGCGGTCTTGATGTGTTTTCTTCCACAAATCAAAGACAAAAGTGACGGCTTTGCTGGAGTCCGAACCGCTCCCAAACCCTTCCGACCCACCCAAAAGCCTTCTTATTGGTATGTCCGCGGACGCCGCCGGCAACGAGCAATAGTCGCCGCCGCTCGTGTCCCAGGAAGGCCATCGCTCCTCTCCTCCCGTCGACGCCAAGCTTTCCACATTTGTCTCCCTTTTGCAGAGAAATCACGTCCGGACCGCTCCGCGGACCGATACAGATTCACGTTGGGTGGCTTTCATGGTCCGAACAGTACGATCCGAACAGTTGCAGAAGGTTTACGGGTCCGCCTTGATGCCCTAAGCCAGGTACCAGATCGGTACTCTGTTCCATTTTTCATGACATGTCCAGCCATCAAGAAAAGGATGGCCATAATTTCGAGTCTAGATCGCCTACAGTGTTTGGGATTTCAGATATTTTGTTCCGATGGCGATGTGTGTGGAAATCTTCTCTTATCTCTTCTAGGAGGTATCGAAAATACGTAGATAGGCGTAGATATTTTCCTCTTTTAGTGCCTCGGTGTCGGGCCCTGGACGCCTCGCTCTGACCAGTGGATCCCGTGTGTCAACGACTAGGTTAGCGACTGTTTGACCGCCGCGCACATAAATAAGTAGGATTAGCCGGGGAGCATCGTATCTGTCATGTGATGTGTGTGTGTCGACCCTGATCGCCTAATAGAGCATCTCCGTTGTTTCGTTCATTCACGAGGGCTGTTCCAACTCGATGGTCACACGAGACTCTTTGTGGTACTCCCCCAGTTCATGCTTGGTCTACCACGGAAACACCAGGGTGAGCTTGCGTGCGTGGATGAACAGGCCATGTCGCCGTCGTGGTACTACGTACGAGCTACCCCTCTCCCTCCAACGTTAAAACGAAATCCATCCACCAAATGAGGTACATGC
The DNA here is from genome assembly GCA_904067115.1 of Aegilops sharonensis. Classification (NCBI taxonomy): domain Eukaryota; kingdom Viridiplantae; phylum Streptophyta; class Magnoliopsida; order Poales; family Poaceae; genus Aegilops; species Aegilops sharonensis. Next base: position 947,645,852 of record LR880967.1, read on the forward strand.
CGTTCGAGTACCGCCTCGTTGTCATCGTCGAAGACGGAAAGCGACGGCCCGCCATCTCCGGTCGTCTCGTTCCGCCGTCTTGGCGCCATCCATCCATCCCATCCCATCCCATCCCGGCACTTTCATTAGCACGGCGACTCTCAACTCCGGCGAGCCGTGTGGGGTTCCTCTAACGTCTTTTTCGCACCATAATTGCCAGTACGGTCGTGGCAAAGTGCTTGCTGCAAACGCCTTGTGGACGGGACGGTCCCAGATCTTTCACGTGCTTTTGGTTGTTCGCGGCCGTGACCTTTTTTTATTATTATTATTTTTTAGAAAAGGAGGAATACCCCTGCCTCTGCATCTGGTCGATGCATACGGCCAATTTATTAGTTATTATCACAAAACCTTACAAAGTCATACAACAGTAAGACCAAAGCCACCATCTTCGCAACCTCTGTCGCTACTCCTATCTAACTGATGAATGGGCGCTGATGGTCTGGGCCTAATACCAAACAGACCTCGCAGCCAAACCTAGCATCTAAGACCTGAGGTCCCAACCTGGACGCCTGCCGGGTATGGGCACCCACCAGTCCGGCGTGCTCCTCAACCAGGCCGCCTGCCGGATATGAGGCCGCCACAACCACCTACCACATATCCATCTTCAGAGCTGTACTGTTGCAACGGCCTTGCCCGGTCTCGCTGCTGCCGACGCCACCACGACGCCAGACAGCGTCGACCTCCTGCGCGTGTCCGTCACCACACATCTGACGCCAAGCCTCCGCTGCTCCATGCCGCGAAGAGCCGCCGCCAAGAATATGTAGAAAGAAACACCGCTCCACCGAAAGGGAGGCAGCACACCCCCACCCCTCACCTGCAGACCCTTCCATCTGATCCCAATGTCCTTGGCGTCGCCTCCTGAAAGGTTACGGTGCACAGGGCGCCGTCGACGCCCGATCCGCATCGAATCTTGGGCTTTCACCCGGACATGGGTCGGAGAGGAGAGATGGTGCCCTCAGCAGTGCCCCAAGGAGGAAAGTGGCGCCAAAAAACGGCGTCGCCGCTGCCGGCTAGCCAAGGCGGCCAAGGTTTCCCCGGACACCGATCTGCTCCACCAGAACACACCGGAAGTGGATCCGGCAAGATCCAAACCGAACCGGGGACTGGGAAAGGATGCATGGAAGGGAAAGGGGCAATACCTTCAGATCTGGCACGCCTACGGCTCGCCGTCCACACGGCCGAACCCTCAGACACGCCGCACGCCACGCCAGCAGGGCCGCCGCCCCTGGATCCGATGGCCTCCGTGAAGAAAGAAGTGCCGAAGACCCCACCGCCACCTTCCCCGGCGCCCGCGCGGGCTTTCCCGGCGGTCGTCGCGGCGAGGGGGGTGGGGGGAGGCGGCGGCGGAAACCCTAGACTCCCCCGAGTCGCCCTAGGGGCGACGCGAGGGATGGGACGAGGGACGGGAAGAACGTCAGCCGTGACCTAATAATAATCGATCTCCTGACGTTTTTGAGCTGCTGATTGACGGATGAATTTTCCTCTTGCATGCAGGGGGTTTGGGCGGGAAAAGTCGCTAAACGGAAAGAAAAATGGGTGTCCTGTGTGCATAATGAGAAACTTTGGAGGGAGCCATGAATTGCATGCAGATGTTGACCGGTCTCCGCGACGGAATCACGCCGTCGATCCAAGGAAACCGTGTGTTGCCATTGGCTGATAGCTAGTTTAGTCACAAAACGAGATCAATCCATCGTGAGGCCGTGGAGCGCGTAGCACGAATGTTCTCTCCCATGGGCAAGATTAAAAGAGTCTCTGCTGCAATGCGATAGGCTAGAGAGTAGGCACGATGCTTGCGCAAAGGACTGTGCAAACAGTGGTCGTTGCCTTTCCGTTGTTGACCAACAGCCACGTCCCACGTGATGTAGTAGCGGCTAGCGAGGTCCATGAACTGCTCGACATTAGCTGCATACCTAGCTCAAAAATGCTACACATACAGACTTTTACCGGCCTGCTACAAACCCTTTCATAAATTCTCTTCAGGACCCCCCTGATTTTCACCCGTGTGGGGCCCGCCCTCACCCTTCGTCCAGTTAAAACGCGCCAGTTCAGGAATCAGCCCGTATACTTATGTAAAGCTCCGTACGTCTACCTAGCTCGCCCTGCTCCGTACGTATACTTATGTAAAACTTTTAAAAATGCTAGACATACAAAGACTTACACCCTTTTACACGCTCCTTCCATCTAACAACCAATCACAAACTTCTCCTCCTGATTTTCAGGGGGTGTGCCGCCCCGCTCACCTATTGACCAATCAATGTTAACCATCCTATAAAAGTCTGTAAATTGTTTGTACGTGTAGCATTGCCGATAAACTTCTATCTCTCCTGATAGAACTAGAAAGAGAGAATGTTTGACCACACAATTGTGGGTTCCGTGTTACTACCTCATATATATATATATATATATATATATATAGACAGGTTACAAAATAATCATGAAAATAAATCAATATAATCCTAACCATAATGGCCTGATTTATATGCAAATATAGGAGCACTAAATATGGCAGGGTATGACCAGATCGGATTGCCTAACAGCCCCGCACAGTCATAATAGGAGATTCTCGGACGCTAAGACTAGACCAAAAATCCAAGAACAATAACGATGACAAGTCTTTGGTGAAGATGTCCGATGCAACACGGGTGAGATCTGGTAGTTGTTGCCCGTTGGGAGGGGTAGATGAAAAAGCCATGCTAGTACCACACACGAAAAAAGGAAACCATAGTCTGCACCGATGCATGCTCGGCCATCGGAACTTGGGAGGGGACTACAGCGACCTTGATCCAACTACGAGTCCCTAGCTAGCTAGCCGCTAGCGAGGTCCATGAACTGCTCGACATTAGCTGCATACCTAGCTCGCCCTGCTCTAGATGTCTAGACCGCCACCTTTATCAACTTTTTATCTCTCCGAATTAAGCACTTCCGGCCCACATGCACGTATCCTACGTGCACCACAGGACGTGGAGTACCACGCATAGCACGTACTGCTAGCTGTAGGGAGAGTACGTGCTCGATCGGCCTCTCCCTCGGACGGAGCCAGGAATTTTGTATAGGGAAGGGGGGCGAGTTCCACACTTATGCTCTCTTACGGACTAATGAGCACTGGTCAAGTGAAAAAACAGTTTAAAGTATGCAAAAAGCATAGGCCTGAAATCAGGCTTTCACTGATGTAAACACTAAAAAATACTACAAAATTGTTGATTTTTTGCAAAAATAAGTTTTTGAATTTGCTATATAGAAAATTTTAGTGCATGGTACTAGAACGAGCTGATTCCGAATCTAGTTTTCGAGTCAATCAATCATTCATATAGACAACAAAAAACTGAGACTTGAAACTGAGGCTAACTGTCAGAGTGGATATATTTACCATATAGGCATATTATTGGATGTGGTATGTTGTCAGATCTGTGGTTTCTCTTGGTGGATGGTGCTATCCCTAATCCTCTTTATGCTGGCTGATGATGATATGATCCATTGTGGATTGAAGCTTTAATGGTTAGACGAAAATGCCCATAGACAACTTTTTCTCATTGTTCTCTTCCTCTTCTTATCTACAGAAATAGAATTAGACAATCAAGCATTTCCTAATTAACTTTTAATGTTTGTAGATTTTTTAATGGCACAGCAGCGCAGATTTAAACAAAAAATAAAAATCAAGAGACAAGCAAGGAGTTAGGGTTAACCTGCACCTATGCAGCCGTGCTAGACCTTAATCAGTCCCCTTCTGATCTTTTGCTTGAAGGCTGGAGAAAATTCATCCTGGCAGCGGTAGGCGGAGACTCTAGCGGATGATGGGTAGGAAGGTCGCACGAAGCCATGATCTGCGGTCAAATATGTCGATCGAACTGCCAGGAAACAAAGGGCTGCGTGTGCTTCTGCTGCCTGCTGGGCTTCGCGTTTGATATTGGGCTTTTTTCCTTCGCTAGTAGTCTGTAACTATTGTACATATGGGCTGGGGCCTGGGGAGGAGTCCTGAGAAGCTTCACGATGCGTCACACAGGGGGGATGAGTTGAGTCAAAATGGGTGCCTAATTAGGATCTGCCTAATCGCTACCAAGGGAAAACGTGATCGTCAGGGGGGGTCTCGCCCCCCCTCGTCCCCCCTTGGATTCGTCCCTGCTCAGGCCGATGATGCACCCCTCTCTCCTGACCAAACCCACACCACACATCACGCCGATTTCGGTGCTCGACACTGCGGAGCTAGCTAGAGTGGCAAATCTGATAAGAACGGTTTGGGGCTTCTTTGGATCACAGGACTAGAAAACACAGGAATTCAAAAAACACAGGAATTTGACGGGATTGTAGGAGCAAAACAGAGGATTGCAAAACAGAGGAAAACTATAAGAATGGTCATTTGGATGGAACATTGAAAAAAACACAAGAAAAGTGCCTTGATCCTACGCGAATCCATGTAAATAAGAGGTTATAGTGGATGTTGAAATTCCTACAGGATTGAGGTGTAGGAATGCAATCCATAGGAATTTTGGAGGTGTTCTTCCTTTGATCCAAAGAGCTTTCTTAGGAAAAAAAATTCCAATGAATTGAAATCCTCCAATATTCCTATGAAAATCCTTCAACCCAAAGAGGCCCTTGGTGTTTTTCCGGCCGATAAGTCGATATCGACGTGTCCGCGTCTGAAAATCTATCTCCTTCGTTTTGCAGATGCCGTAGCTACACCGGCCCGGCCAAAGTGCGGGGTGACGTGATGCAATCCGACGTATGTTTCCACAGCAAAGCAGTCACTGTTAGGCTCCTAAGCTCCTTTGATTATATCTTTGAGGGCTGGCTAACCAGGCCTCTCCTGGTAATCGCAGCGCCAAGCAAGGAAAGCATTGCTTTATACTTACCAATGGGTTATCGACACGAGTCTCGTCAGTCATCGGAGAATACAATATAGATATATTCCACATGCTATTATTGGCCGTGCAAAGCAAAGCAGAAGGGGGCCATGGGAGCGCGTGATGCATGCATGGTCCACTGGGCGTTTCGGGCAAGTTGGGGGAGTTTGTTAAATCGGAGAACCCAATTCCGAACCTCGTGGCCGCCTGCCTGCCCACAAGCAGCGTTCGACCGCTACGTACGTTAGATGAACAAAAATATTAGGCTCTCAGTGGAGCACTGGCTGGCTTTTGGTCAGCAGCCATGCATATGCGGCTAGACCTAGATGCTAATTATTGATGAGTCTGTCTGTCTGCTGTAGTTGTTCCATGATGCGTGTCAGAATAAAAGGAGTGGATCCGTCGGCAGTACTACATCGATCGAATATATATTTTTATTTTTGAACGAAAGACATTGCTCGATTATTGATGATGGCTATGGCCAGGAAGGAACCGGATCCTCTAACGTCCTTAAAGGATGTCACGTAAGCTACAGTAACCGTGACAACCCTCCTTTACATCCATATGGTTAAGTCTAAAATGATTATAATTAATTTACAAATTATAAATCTACTACGTTACAAACAAAATTATGGTGTAATAAAATTATTTTTTGATTTATTTTTATACATGCTACAGTAAATCGTGTACACATATTCTTATACATGCTACGGTACCCTAACATCCCTTCTTCGTTTTACACACACATTTCACTGTAGCTTTGTGACATCCCTTGAGGATGTTAGAGGATCCACTTCCGACCAGGAAAGACCTTTATTTTACACCCAGATGTTCCCTCGAAGGCTCGAAAGTGTGGGAAGGAGAGGCCGCGTCACCCACGCCTGGAACCTAACCAAAAGCCCGCATCAATTGCAACACAATAGGACTTGTCTTTTTTTTTAGAGATCTCGCAAGCTTTATTGATTCAGAAGAATGTTCATAGGTACAATAGCTGGGTTGTGAGGATTGCCCAACCACACATGTCTACCTATGCCTAAATTACATGCATACTTTGCGAGATTATGAGCCTCAAAATTAAAGTTTCTACGTTCAAAAATAAACTTGCAGAAAGCAAAACCCGAACTACGAGCTGTTATTTCATGTATGATTGCTACGTTCGGTCCACTCGTTCCACCATTGATGTCATTGACAACTCCTTCGCAATCTGAAGCCAGGACCGCCTCATGAACATTTGGATCTTCTGCGCCAAAGCTAGTCCCTCTCTGCAAGCAAAGGTTTCCAAGAGTGTGGGATCAGAAACACCCCCATAGACCACTGCCAAGGACCCCAGGTAGTTGCCCTGCTCATCTCGATATAGTGCAGCCACAGCTCCGCCCCTTGTGCTTCGCGCTACTGCTCCATCAACATTAACTTTGACAGATCCGGTTCCCGGAGCGAGCCATCGCTGAGTCCCGGTGACATGTGCTGTCAGGCTAACCACCTTGTTCGCCTTAGGGATTTCTTGCAAGTCAGTGAGGAAGTTGTTCACAAAATAAATAGTTTGGTGCGGCGCTTGAAAGATTGCCTCGTACACAGCTTTTCGACGTGCATACCAAATAGCCCAAAGTGTGACAACCATTGATGTAAACTTTGTGTGGTCCATCCTGCTGTATAATTCAAACAGCCACCTCTTTGCACTGGGTTCTTCTAGTTCTGACACTGCTAGCACCACATCTGCATCTGATAGTGCCCACACACACCTCGACATTGTACAGGAGATCAATGCATGGCGCCATGAGTCCTGACATCCACACAACGGAAAAGTGTCCTGGATTGACATATTTCTTGAAGGAAATATGCCCTAGAGGCAATAATAAAGTTATTATTTGTTTCCTTATTTCATGATAAATGTTTATTATTCATGCTAGAATTGTATTAACCGGAAACATGATACATGTGTGAATACATAGACAAACAGAGTGTCACTAGTATGCCTCTACTTGACTAGCTCGTTGATCAAAGATGGTTATTTTTCCTAGCCATAGACATGAGTTGTCATTTGATTAACGGGATCACATCATTAGGAGAATGATGTGATTGACTTGACCCATTCCGTTATCTTAGCAGTTGATCATTTAGTATGTTGCTATTGCTTTCTTCATGAC
>LR880967.1:947664768-947675340 GCA_904067115.1 Aegilops sharonensis
ACTCTAGTAAACCCTTTGGGTGTTAGTCACATGAAGATGTGAAATATCGGTGTTAATCACATGGTGATGTGAACTATTGGTGTTAAATCACATGGTGATGTGAACTAGATTATTGACTCTAGTGCAAGTGGGTGAAGGAAATATGCCCTAGAGGCAATAATAAAGTTATTATTTGTTTCCTTATTTAATGATAAATGTTTATTATTCATGCTAGAATTGTATTAACCGGAAACATGATACATGTGTGAATACATAGACAAACAGAGTGTCACTAGTATGCCTCTACTTGACTAGCTCGTTGATCAAAGATGGTTATTTTTCCTAGTCATAGACATGAGTTGTCATTTGATTAATGGGATCACATCATTAGGAGAATGATGTCATTGACTTGACCCATTCCGCTATCTTAGCAGTTGATCATTTAGTATGTTGCTATTGCTTTCGTCATGACTTATACATGTTCCTATGACTATGAGATTGCGCAACTCCCGTTTACCGGAGGAACACTTTGTGTGCTACCAAACGTCACAACGTAACTGGGTGATTATAAAGGTGCTCTACAGGTGTCTCCAAAGGTACTTGTTGGGTTGGCGTATTTCGAGATTAGGATTTGTCACTCCGATTGTCGGAGAGGTATCTCTGGGCCCACTCGGTAATGCACATCACCATAAGCCTTGCAAGAATTGCAACTAATGAGTTGGTTGCGGGATGATGTATTACGGAACGAGTAAAGAGACTTGCCGGTAATGAGATTGAACTAGGTATTAAGATACCGACGATCGAATCTCGTGCAAGTAACATACCGATGACAAAGGGAACAACGTATGTTGTTATGCGGTTTGACCGATAAAGATCTTTGTAGAATATGTGGGAGCCAATATGAGCATCCAGGTTCCGCTAGTGGTTATTGACCGGAGACGTGTCTCGGTCATGTCTACATAGTTCTCGACCCGTAGGGTCCGCACGCATAAAGTTCGATGACGGTTATATTATGAGCTTATGTGATTGGATGTACCGAAGGTAGTTAGGAGTCCCGGATGAAATCGGGGACATGACGAGGAGTCTCGAAATGGTCGAGATGTAAAGATCGATATATTGGACGACTATATTCGGACATCGGAAAGGTTCCGAGTGGTTCGGGTATTTTTCGGAGTACCGGAGAGTTAAGGGAATACGGGGGAAGAAGTATATGGGCCTTATTGGGCTTTAGGGGAGAGAGAGAGAGGCAGGCCCCCCCCCCCCAATGACTAGTCCGAATTGGACTAGGGGGTGGGCGGGTGCCCCCTCCTTCCTTCTCTTCCCTCTCCCCCTTCCTTGTCTCCTACTCCTACTACTTGGAAGGGGAGGAATCCTACTCCCGGTGGGAGTAGGACTCCTCCATGGCGCGTCATAGGGGCCGGCCCTCTCCCCCTCCTCTACTCCTTTATATACGTTGCCAGGGGGCACCCCATAGATACAACAATCAATTTGATCTTTTAGCCGTGTGTGGTGCCCCCCTCCACCATAGTCCACCTCGATAATACTGTAGCGGTGCTTAGGCGAAGCCCTGTGTCGGTAGAACATCATCATCGTCACCACGCCGTTGTGCTGAAGAAACTCTCCCTCAACACTCGTCTGGATCGGAGTTTGAGGGACATCATCGGGCTGAACGTGTGCTGAACTCGGAGGTGCCGTACGTTCGGTACTTGGATCGGTCGGATCGTGAAGACGTACGACTACATCAACCGCGTTGTCATAATACTTCCGCTTACGGTCTACGAGGGTACATGGACAATACTCTTCCCTCTCGTTGCTATGCATCACCATGATCTTGCGTGTGCGTAGGATTTTTTTTTTTGAAATTACTACGTTCCCCAACATTTCTATCACATCCGTGGTAGGCAGCGAATGTCGTGCCAAACGCCAAATGAAACTTTTGATCTTAGGGGGTATATATATCTTCCATAGTGTTGTCCAGGATTTTCCCCCCTCCTCGCCTGAAGAAGATCCTGATCTTCCCTCTAGCCATTCCTCGCGCTGCAGTTTTGTGCTTACCAGAAATTTGTAAGACGAACTAACAGAGAACCTTCCGTTTTTATCAGGATACCATGCCCAAAAATCCTCAATATTGCGTGTACAAACTGGGATTCTCAAAATAGCATCAACATCAAAGCGAATGAACACAGACCTTACCAAGTCCTCGTTCCACCTTCCGGTAGATGGCTATAGCAGCTCCGCCACTTTCATCGGCTGGTTTTGCACGAGGGACGTAATGGGCCTTGGTGTGTGTTCTTTTGGTATCCAATTGTCCATCCAAATATCTGTGGTCTGACCGTTTCCAGTCCTTTTAATGATTCCTTGCTTCATCACATCTCTTCCCTCGATTATTGCTCGCCAAATCTGAGAGGGACGAGCTCCATGTTGAGCTTCTAACAAAGTAGTCTCAGGGAAGTAGCTAGCTTTGAGTATTCTAGCACTCAAAGTAGATGGTTCATTAAAAAGTCTCCAGGCTTGACGGGCCAAGAGAGCTAGATTAAACAGCTCTAAATCTCTAAACCCTATTCCTCCCAAGTGTTTAGGCCGCATCATCACATCCCACGATACCCAAGCCGGCTTCCTTTGGCCCTGTTTATAGCCCCACCAAAAATTTTGAATAATAGACTTTATATGCTCACATAAACCTCTTGGGAGCTTAAAGCATGACATAGAATTTACTGGTATGGCCTGAGCTACTGATTTGATTAGAACCTCTTCTCCTCCCGCTGATAAACATTTGCTCATCCACCCTTTTACCTTGTCCCACACACGGTCACTTAAGTATTTGTACGTACCATTCTTGGCATGCCCCACATCTGTAGGCATCCCCAAATATCTATCGCTCAAAGATTCGCTTGGAACATGAAGGAATCCCTTAACAACATCTCGAACTATCTCCGGTGTTCCCCTACTGAAAAAAATAGATGATTTGTCCCCGTTGATTCTTTGTCTCGATGCCATACAATATGACTCCAATAGGTTTGGTATCTCCTCTGCTCCATTAACACTTGCCCTGAAAAACAGCAGGCTATCATGCACGGATAAAAGGTGGTTCACCGGCGAGGCCGATGGTGCCACCTTAATGCCGCCGAGCTGGGATGACTGGTTTTGTGATTTGAGTAGGCATGAAAGGCCCTCCGCTGCCAACAAGAAAAGGTATGGAGAGATGGGATCTCCCTGTCAAATGCCACGTGTAGGGTTGAATTCTTCCAACTTTTTTCCATTAAACATCACCGAGAAGGATACAGAGCTCACCATGTTCATGATGACAGTGATCCAGGGTGTAGCAAAACCTAGCTTCTCCATGATGGCTCTGAGGTATTCCCATTCAAATCTGTCGTAAGACTTCATCATATCAAGCTTGAGTGCACAAAAGGAATTGCTTTTTGACCTGTTCCTCTTCATGAAGTGTAGACACTCATAAGCTAAAATAATATTGTCCGTAATAATCCTCCCCGGTACAAAGGCGGACTGCTCCTCAGAGATAATATCTGGCAGGATAATCTTCAGACGGTTTGCTAACACTTTTGAGGCAATCTTGTAAACCACGTTACATAAACTGATAGGGCGAAATTGTGACAGTAAAGTGGGATTAGATACCTTAGGGATTAAGACCAGAAGTGTATCGTTAACGCATGATGGGCTCTCCTCTCCACGAACAATGTCTAAAATGGCCCGGGTGACCGCTTCTCCACAAACATCCCAATGCCGCTGAAAGAAATGAGCGGGGAAACCGTCGGGTCCTAGGGCCTTAGTAGGGAACATCTGGAACAAGGCCGTTTTCACTTCCTTCTCCTCATATGGTGCCATCAAAATTGCATTCATTGCTGGTGTCACCTTGCTCGAGACGTGTTCCAGTACTTCTGCAACTCCCTGTACTCCTTGTGACGTATACAAAATTTTGTAGAAGTCAAGAGCTAGCTGCTGGATCTCCATCATATCCTCTGTGAGCTCACCATCAGCCCTTTGCAAGGCCTTTATCATATTTTTCCTATGCCTCACTGATGCTAGCATATGGAAAAAATGAGTATTACGATCTCCGGCTGACAACCATTCTATACGGGACCGCTGCCTCCACATGAGCTCTTCCCGTAAGTATATATCGATGAGCCTATCATTAATCTTAGTTTCTGTATGAGACGAGCCAGTCCTCGTCGGCTCGTTACGTAGCCTGTCAAGTTCTTTCTTGAGGCTGCGAATCTCCCCTCGAACACTCCCAAAAGAAGACTTTGTCCATTCTCCCAAGTTGTTTGCAAGCGCATCAAGTTTAGACCAAACTTCGTTCGCTGTTAGGTGTCCCCGGGTTCCCATGCAGTCCGAACTGTTTGCTTCAAATCCGCATGAGTGTACCACATTACCTCATATCTAAACCTTTTCTCAACCTTTGCTCCTGGACTATTTGTGGCAAGGTGTATGAGAATGGGGGAATGATCTGACGTTGCAGCCGATAGATGCTCAACAGCCGCGTTAGGAAAGAGCGTGCACCACTCGGTTGTCTCAAGTGCCCTGTCCAGGCGCACCCTTGTATAGGACCCTCCTACTACCTTCTTCTCATACTCCACTTTCTACCAGTGAAGCCAAGGTCTAACAGACCACACACATCCACTGCATCCCTGAATCCTTGGATCTGGGTTTGACTACGAGTACCAATTCCATCATGTTCGTCATATCTGAGCACTTCATTAAAGTCTCCCAAGCACATCCAAGGAATATTATGGAGAGTGGCCAGATTACACATGGTTGTCCAGGTGTGATGCCGGAGGTGCGTTTGAGCCTCCCCATAGAAACATGAGAGCCTCCATGGTTCCAACCCAAGCATACTGATTTTGACATCTATATGATACTTGGAGTAACCTAAAATCTCCGCTTTATTTCATTGTTCCAAAAAATACATAAGCCCCCACTCCTACCGGAGGAATCAATAGCAAAAGCATTATCATAGCCTAAAGTACTCTTGAGATTTTTTGCTCTATCACCACTAATCTGGGTTTCAACAATACATGGTACTTTAGGGGCAAACTTTCTCGCGATTTCTCGCAGCTCTTGAATTGTCGGGGCGTTGCCAATCCCCCGACAATTCTAGCTCAAGAGATTCATTGTGCACGGCGGTCCTCCCCGGAGGAGGCCGGCAAACGCGCATCATTGTTGTTGTTGATCTTGATAGCCGGTGCCTTGTTTCCACCACTCGAGTTATTCTTTTCAGCTTGTATAACAGTTTTTGTTCTTTTTGGGTCTTGCTTCGAGGGTGGTCTCGGGGGAACCTGAGTTACTGCTGTACCTTTAACCACCAAGGCAAGCTCCATGCATGTTCCTTTCTTTGGTGTTTCGGTCAGGACTGCGTCTGAGGATCTTTTGTGACTTACTTCAGTGTCATCAACTACACTGTCGACCCTCTCCTCCCCCTTGGCGTTACCATTCCCAGCCGCAGAGAAGTCGCCCCTTGCTAGTTGCTGCTTCTGACTATTATTCCTTCTCCTGGTAGCCCAGCTGGTGGTGGCCGGCGCACCCAGATTCTTGAAAACCAACGCAGACGGTGGATGAACGCCGTCACCGTGTTCCTGGAACTGATGCCCCATCATGCCACACACCTGGCGCCAGTCCGGTGGCCTCTCATAGCGGACTGCAAATATCTCTCGTTCGCCACCACAGATCAGTGAGGTAGCCTTCTTTAACGGATTACGAACATCCAGCCGGACCCTCACCCTGAAGAAATTTCCCTCAAAATCGAAAGAAGCGGGTTCCACATCAACAAAATCACCAAACTTGGAGGCCAACACCTTAACTTTACCATGATACGCCGGGGCTAGATCAATGATCCGGGCCCATATCTCAAACTTGTAGAGTTCAGTCATAGACGGCTTGGTGAATCCATCATACGGGGCAATGATCACTGGGTTGCCCTTGAAGTGCCACGGACCTCCCTGCGTCACTCTTTCCCAATCACCCATACAATCAAATTGCATTATGAACAGATTCTCCTCTAGAGTTTTTATCTTCACCGGCCTAGCTAGATCCCAGGCTGCACGCATCGTGCGAAAAAACCAGTAGTTGTTGAAGGCTTTATCCATATGAACCCTGACTAAGATCATCCAGCGAAGATTCTCATCTGCTGGTGCATCTTCGTCATCATAAACCACATCATCAAGGTCGTCATCCTCGAGGGCGAGTTCCTTCATCATATCCACCAGGTTTCCCTTGCCCTTGTTCGCTGCAGAGGTGCTGCCTCGATCCGCCATGATAAACCCTAGAACAGATCGCTCCCGCAAAGGAGCACCTAGTCCTATCCCCGCCGAAAAACTCTGGGTCCCTTCCAAGGCCAGGTGGCGGCCCGACGGACGCCCCTGGATCAGCCCGAGAAGAAGACGCAGATCGGTGGAGGAGTTGTCTAAGAGTCAAGTCATGCCTTTGTGGTAACACTTGCATGACTGAGGCGACCAGGACCCAGCTCCACTCCACGACAAGTGAAAAAAATACAAGTTTATTTAGTGCTACGAGCTATGTTAGAGCATCTACAGCTGAACTAAACCCGTCTGAAACGCCCGGACAGGTGGACCAGTCACAGAAAACTGACCCAACCAAACGCCTCAAACCGTCCTCAAACGCCTGGCCTGACCGGCACCCCTCATATCCAGCCCAAATTTATGGCGGATAAGAGGCGTCCCGGGCACAGCTGGAGGCGTCCGCCCAGCTCGCCTCTGGCCCACCCCAACCCGACAAAATTTCCCTCTGAAGCAAACCCTAGCCTCACTTCAGTCCACTATGCTCCCCTTTCTCTAATCCGTCAACTCATGTGCGCCGACAGACACCCCGACGACAGCTCCGGAGACGTGGATGAGCTGGCGCTCTGTACCGCGCTAGAGCGCTCGCGGGTGGATACGAGCGGTAGCTCTGGTTCACGTGCGACGCCGCCTTTTGCCCCTGGCCGCGGCGTCGATGCCGGTGCTGGCCCTTCCTGCCCCGCGCGTGGATATGCGAAGGCAGCTCAATAGGCGCCGCCCGTCTGTCAGCCTCCTTCACCTTCGGCAGCTGCTCCGCGCCCGTGCAACAGTGGGTTCTAGTGCCCGATTCGCCGGCGACATGGATGCGGACTCCGGAATCGGAGGTGCACGCCGCCCGTCGCGATAGGCAGAGAGCATGGGAGATGGGGGCCGCGTCGGATGCAGTGCAATCGTCTAGCTGTCGTTGCGTGATGCCGGCGGTGCCCGATGAGGATGAGTGTCTCCCCCATTGGGTGTACTGCTGGTCACTTACGACGGCGAAGACGGACGCCTGGCTGCTCCGGAGGATCAACGGCAAGGCACTCCGGCTCGGCATTGAGCAGTTCGGGCGGGAGGCGGCAGAGGTAGTGGCGGAGGGTGGACACGCTCAAGCGCAAGCAGGATCGCATCATCCGGCGCTTGAAGGGCTACATCATCTTCCCTGATTCGTCCGATGATGATGGGTCCGACGACGATGGTTCCGATGTTGACCCATTTCTTGTGGCGGGCACCTATCGCAAGGCCGGCGGCCGAAAGGGCAAAGGGTCGACGAGGAAGTGGTGAAGCTCCGCCCTCTCATATCTAGATCCTAGTGTCCAACTCCTAGTATCTAGTTAGAATTTTCCGGGTAGTTTGAACTATGTGAACTATGCCCGCCTCATGATCATTTGGTGATGTTTAGATGTGAATTATGCTCATTGCAACTGGTTTAGAGTCTGTTTCCTATCAATTTTTCCCGTATGGTGATCTATGTATTACGTTGCATGATTTTGTATGCCGGATATGGATACGCGACTGTGGACGTGCAACTGTGATCTTCTCTTAGGGAACTTGCAACAGTGTCACGCCTGGCACGTGATAACCCACAAGTATAGGGGATCAATTGTAGACTCTTTCGATTACTAAGAGTGTCGAACCCAACGAGGAGCTAAAGGTAGAACAAATATTCCCTCAGGTTCTATCGACCACCGATACAACTCTACGAACGCTTGACGTTCACTTTACCTAGA
The DNA here is from genome assembly GCA_904067115.1 of Aegilops sharonensis. Classification (NCBI taxonomy): domain Eukaryota; kingdom Viridiplantae; phylum Streptophyta; class Magnoliopsida; order Poales; family Poaceae; genus Aegilops; species Aegilops sharonensis. Next base: position 947,672,771 of record LR880967.1, read on the forward strand.
ACAAGAATAAAACTAGAAGTACTTTGTAGGTGTTTTTGGATAGGTTGCAAGGTAAGTAAAGAGCACGAAAATAAAACTAGGGGCTGTTTAGATAAAGACACAACTAAAGTAAATATGGAGAGTGTGGAAAAGTGGTGGTAGGAGTTGTGGAATTGTCCCTAGGCAACTGACTATGTTACTAGACCGGTAATCACCATTGCAATTCTATTTGAGGGAGAGGCATAAGCTAACATACTTTCTCTACTTGGATCATATGCACTTATGATTGGAACTCTAGCAAGCATCCGCAACTACTAAAGATTCATTAAGGTAAAACCCAACCATAGCATTAAAGTATCAAGTCCCCTTTTTCCCATACACAGACAACCTACTTACTCGGGTCTGTGCTTCTGTCACTCACGCCACAAACCATAAGCAAATCATAAACACATTGCAAACCCTACAGCGGGAATCCCTCACGCTTGCGCGACACTGTAACATCCCAAAATTCTAAATTTTGGAATGTTATATTCAATAAATAACTATGCTTGTTGTCTGATTTTTGGTTTGATTGATTGAGTGAAATTTGAAACTTTTGAAAGTTGAATGAGTGGGAATGAAATGACTTTCCCAAAACTTTCTCCTTTGCCTTTTGGATCTCAATGAATTCAAATTCATTCCAACACCAAAACCTAGAGTGAAGATGACATGACTTCTTCCATTTGGAATGAGAAGGGTTTTGAAAAGATTTGAATTTCATTTGAGAATATTTCAAATTCAAAGCTTTATGCAACTCAATGATTTTCATGAGGGAAAATAAAATGACTTCTTCAATTATATGAAATATGAGTTGGAAGTTAAAAAGTATCAAATTGAAAGTCATTTGAAAGTGCCTTGAAACCCTCTTTCAAATTTTGAGTTTTGAACTTGAATTCAAACTTTGGCAAGTGGGAATCATTTCAAAAACTATGCCTGATAAATACTTGATCAAAAGTATGAGAGGAGCAAACATGACACACCAAAAATATCAGAGGAAACAATGCCAAAAGTTTTGGATTCAAATCTGATTTTTATTTGAATTTGAAAAAAATGGATTTTTATAAAGTTTGGATTTTGCCTTTGGAAAAATGTTCAAATGAAAGGGAATATTCCCCTGATCATTTTGGTATATATATACCCTATATAAAATATTTATATTTTAAAAGTTATACTCTGTTTTGTTTTATTTTAGAAAAATAAATTAAAAAAAAGAGAAACCCCCCAGGCGCCAGCCAGGCCCCCTAGCCCAGCCAGCGCCGAAAACCCCACACCGGCCGGCCCACCGAGCGGCCCAGAGGCCAGCCCAGCGCCGACCGACCGGCCTCACTCGCCCCCGCGCCCGAAAACCCTTGGCGCCGGTCGCCCGCTCGCCTCGCCCCTCTCTCTCTCTCTCACCGACAGCGGGCCCCGCCCCCTTCTTCCTCCCCCGCCCCACGCCACGCCGTCGCCGCCGCAGATCGCCGGATCCCGAAGGATCCGGGATGCCGATCCCCTCCCCGATCGCCTCCCTTACCCCGACGAGGCCCCTGGCTATAAAAGCCGACGCCCCGCACCCCATTCCCCCCCCCCCCCCCCCCCCCCCCCCCACCGCGGCCCCCCCCCCCCCCCCCCCCCCCCCCGCGCCCCCCGGCCCCCGGGGGCCCCCCCCCCCCCCCCCCCCCCCCCCGCGCCCCCCGGCCCCCGGGGGCCCCCCCCCCCCCCCCCCCCCCCCCCGCGCCCCCCGGCCCCCGGGGGCCCCCCCCCCCCCCCCCCCCCCCCCCGCGCCCCCCGGCCCCCGGGGGCCCCCCCCCCCCCCCCCCCCCCCCCCGCGCCCCCCGGCCCCCGGGGGCCCCCCCCCCCCCCCCCCCCCCCCCCGCGCCCCCCGGCCCCCGGGGGCCCCCCCCCCCCCCCCCCCCCCCCCCGCGCCCCCCGGCCCCCGGGGGCCCCCCCCCCCCCCCCCCCCCCCCCCGCGCCCCCCGGCCCCCGGGGGCCCCCCCCCCCCCCCCCCCCCCCCCCGCCGGCGGCGGGCAGTCCCCCGAGACCCCCTCCCCCCCCCCCGTCCGATTCATAACGAACGACCCAGATTAGAACCCCCGAAGGGGTATCTTTTTATATAAAACCAACCGGTCCGGCTGGTTCGTTACGGTTTAATTTAGTTTATTTGTTTTAGCCCGGCCCGTTTTAGTTTAACCCTAGGGCCCGTTTAGGTTATATTACGCTCAGTGCACAGTTTAGGCCCACTAGGCCTTTTTCTTTTATTTTTGTTTTTCTGTTTTAACAGAATAGTTTCTGTTTTGAAAAATTCATATCTTTTATTCTGTTTATTATTTTTAGATGATTCGTTTTTTTGGTTTGCAAATTTTCTATAGTTTCTGTAGAATATATATTTAGCGATGTTAATATTAATTAAAATTGCTTTAATTTAGTTTTAGTCAGAATAGTAAATCTGCTATAACTTGAGTTAGAAAAATTATTTTTGGATGATTCTTTTTGTCCCAACTTTATTTTGACAATGCCAAACCATAAAAATTAACTTGGGTATTTTAGGATTAATAAATAAATAGTTTTAAGCA
>LR880967.1:947738990-947772164 GCA_904067115.1 Aegilops sharonensis
CGCGCCCGGGGGGGGGGGGGGCGCCCCCCACCCTCATGAGCAGGGTGTGGGCCCCCTGGCCTTCATCTTTGGCGACGATTTTTATTTATTTATTCTAAGATATTCCGTGGAGTTTCAGGACTTTTGGAGTTGTGCAGAATAGGTCTGTAATATTTGCCCCTTTCCCAGCCCCGAATTCCAGCTGCCGGCATTCTCCCTCTTCATGTAAATCTTGTAAAATAAAGGAGAATGGCCATAAGTATTGTGACATAATGTGAAATAACAGCCCATAATGTGATAAATATCGATATAAAACCATGATGCAAAATGGACATATCAATCGTCCAGGAACATGGCTGATTTTCGGGAGGTTTTGCCGGATTGCATTTATTAACTTGCAAGAGTGGAAAGTGGAAAAGAAAATGATAATTTAGTGTTACATGATATGTTAAGGCACTTGCAACAGTGCCATGACACGGCTCCAACGTATCTATAATTTTTAATTGTTCCATGCTATTATACTATCTGTTTTGGATGTTTAATGGGCTTTACTATGCACTTTTATATTATTTTTGGGACTAACCTATTAACCAAAGGCCCAATGCAAATTGTTGTTTTTGCCTATTTTAGTGTTTCGCAGAAAAGAAATAACAAACGCAATTCAAATGGAATGAAACCTTCGAGAGAGTTATTTTTGGAACAAACGCAATCCAGGAGACTTGGAGTGGATGTCAAGGAAGTAACGAGGCAGCCATGAGGTAGGGAAGCGCGCCCTGGGGGGGTAGGCGCGCCCCCACCCTTGTGGGCCCCTCGCGGCTCCACCGACCTACTTCTTTCGCCTATATATACTCATATACCCTGAAAACATCCGAGAGCACCACGAAACCCTATTTCCACCGCCGCAACATCTTGGGGCCTGTGAGATCCCATCTTGGGGCCTTTTCCGGCGCTCCACTGGAGGGGGAATCAATCACGGAGGGCTTCTACATCAACACCATAGCCTCTCCGATGATGTGTGAGTAGTTTACCACAGACCTTCGGGTCCATAGTTATTAGCTAGATGGCTTCTTCTCTCTCTTTGGATCTCAATACAAAGTTCTCCTAGATTCTCTTGGAGATCTATTCGATGTAATTCTTTTTGCGGTGTGTTTGTCGAGATCCGATGAATTGTGGGTTTATGATCAAGATTATCTATGAACAATATTTGGTTCTTCTCTGAATTCTTATATGTATGATTTGATATCTTTGCAAGTCTCTCCGAATTATCGGTTTAGTTTGGCCTACTAGATTGATCTTTCTTGCAATGGGAGAAGTGTTTAGCTTTGGGTTCAATCTTGCGGTGTCCTTTCCCAGTGACAGCAGGTGCAGCAAGGCACGTATTGTATTGTTGCCATCGAGGATAAAAAGATGGGGTTTATATCATATTGCTTGAGTTTATCCCTCTACATCATGTCATCTTGCCTAATGCGTTACTCTGTTCTTATGAACTTAATACTCTAGATGCATGCTGGATAGCGGTCGATGTGTGGAGTAATAGTAGTAGATGCAGAATCGTTTCAGTCTAGTTGTTGAGGACGTGATGCCTATATACATGATCATTCCTAGATATTCTCATAACTATGCGCTTTTCTATCAATTGCTCGGCAGTAATTTGTTCACCCACCGTAGATTATGCTATCTTGAGAGAAGCCACTAGTGAAACCTATGGCCCCCGGGTCTATCTTCCATCATATTATTTTCCTATTAATTTACTATTTTTGACGCCGTTTATTTTGCAATCTTTACTTTCCAATCTATATCATAAAAATACCAAAAATATTTATCTCATTATCTCTATCAGATCTCACTTTTGCAAGTGGCCGTGAAGGGAGTGACAACCCCTTTATCGCGTTGGTTGCAAGGTTCTTATTTGTTTGTGCAGGTACAAGGCGACTTGCGTGTAACCTCCTACTGGATTTATACCTTGGTTCTAAAAAACTGAGGGAAATTCTTACGCTACTTTGTTGCATCACCCTTTCGTGTTCGAGAGAAAACCAACGCATGCTCAAGATGTAGCAAGAAGGATTTCTGGCGCCGTTTCCGGGGAGGATTACGCCAAGTCAAGTGAAGATTTGTTCTCCCAGCAACTAGACATTTCTGGGCGCCATTGCCGGGGAGATCTACGCACAAGTCAGGACATACCAAGTACCCATCACAAACTCTTATCCCTCGAATTACATCATTTGCCATTTGCCTCTCGTTTTCCTCTCCCCCAATTCATCTTTGCCGTTTTATTCGCCCTCTTCTGTTCATCTTTTTCATTTGCTTGTGTTGCCATGTGCCTTCTATGTGCTTGCATCTTCGCTTGCTAAAAACTATTGATATGGATCCACTTAAAGTGTTCTACTTGGATCATCTTCGATCTATATGTGCTCGTGCTGAAACCCCAACTAGTTTAGTTGAGGGAAAATCTTTGGATGAGAATGCTCATTTTGTGCGTCATCATCTGTCTAAAAAGGGGAAGCTCTTATGGTATCAAATAAATAGTTTGCTATGCTATGCTTGGAATCTTTGTGAAATTTATGACTTTACTTGTTGCTCTAAGAACCCTAAAAAACACCTTCCCTACCTATGTGAGTTTAATGATAATGAAATCTTATCTTCTTATGGAAAGGGTGTTTATAGTTACTATGATATCGAACAAATTGAAGAATTTGTCATTTTTAAGGGTGCTCATGAAGTTGCTTCTTCGATTGAAAAGTATGATATTACTCTCTACAAATCTGAAAATTCCGACATACTTAAATATTGCTATGAAAACTATGCTCATAATGCCTATGTTAAGGAATTTATTGAGAGAATGACCGTTGCTTTGGAATAAAATTATGATATGCATGAATTTATCGATAATTATGTTTCCGATGATTTGATTGAAATATCCCTTGATGAACATGATGCCTGCTATTCTTGTGGCCATGATGCCAATATTTATGAAGATGAATTTGCTATAGTTCCTTATGTTAAACATGAGATCATTGCTATTGCACCCATACTTGATAGTTCCTTTGATGAAAAGCATGATTGCAATGATGTTATGGATGTCAATTGTGTTAATGATATGCAAAACCTCAAGCTTGGGGATGCTAGTTTTGCTATGTCTACTACTTGTTGCAATGATCATGATTGGGGTGATTCTTCTTATGATCTTGAAAATTTATTTAAGCCCCATGATGAATATGAGAGTGATAATAGTGTTTGCAATAATATTGAAAGAGGGTTTGGAAGATTGTCAACTTTAGATCCCACATATTTGGAGAATTTTCAATCTTATGAAGTTTTTGGTAAAAGTGGGTTTGGAGAGGTCATGACTTTAGTTAATGTTAATCCCACTATTTTGGAAGAGTGTCAACTTCGCATGCATGTGGATCGTATTTAGAATATGTTATGTGATAGCTATTTTGTTGAATTTTCTTATGATCCTACATGTAATTATTATGAGAGGAAATTTTGTTGTAGAAATTTTCATGTTACTAAATTTCCTCTCTTCATGTTGAGATTGCTATCGTTTCTTTCCTCTTCCTTGCATATGCTAGTTTTTGCTTGCTATGATAATTTGTTTGCCTATAAGATGCCTATGCGTAGGAAGTATGTTATACTTAGATGTGTTTTTCACATGCTATATGATGCTCTCTTTATGTTTCAATAGCTATCTTTCTTGTGAGCATCATTAAAATTATCAATGCCTAACTAGGGGCGGTAAACGATAGCGCTTGTTGGGAGGCAACCCAATTTTATTTTTGTTTCTTGCTTTTTGTTTCTGTTTAGTAATAAATAATTCATCTAGCTTATGTTTATATGTGGTTTTATGTTTTAGTTAGTATTTGTGCCAAGTAGAACCTTTGGGAAGACTTGGGTGAAGTCTTAATGATCTTGCTGTAAGAAACAGAAACTTTAGCGCTCACGAGATTAGCTGCCATTTTTTACTGGATAGTGATTTTAGGTTGATTATTTTTCAAGATGATTAATAGGAAAATTACTCACATCCACCAATTTATTTCAGAATTTTTTGAGTTACATTAGTATATGTTTGATACATATTACTACAGACTGTTCTGTTTTTGATAGATTCTGTTTTTCGTGTGTTGTTTGCTTATTTTGATGAATCTATGGCTAGTATCGGGGGGTATGAACCATAGAGAAGTTGAAATACAGTAGGTTTAACACCAATATAAATAAATAATGAGTTCATTACAGTAACTTAAAGTGGTGAATTGTTTTCTTATACTAACGGAGCTCATGAGGTTTTCTGTTGAGTTTTGTGTTGTGAAGTTTTCAAGTTTTGGGTAAAGATTTGATGGATTATAGAATAAGGAGTGGCAAGATCCTAAGCTTGGGGATTCCCAAGGCACCCCATGGTAAAATGCAAGGACAACCAAAAGCCTAAGCTTGGGGATGCCCCGGAAGGCATCCCCTCTTTCGTCTTCATCGATCGGTAACTTTACTTGAGGCTATATTTTTATTCACCACATGATATGCGTTTTGCTTGGAGCGTCTTGTATGATTCGAGTCTTTGATTTTTAGTTTACCAAAATCATCCTTTCTTTACACACCTTTTGAGAGAGACACACATGAATCGGAATTTATTAGAATAATCTATGATCTTCACTTATATCTTTTGAGCTAGATAATTTGCTCTAGTGCTTCACTTATAATTTTTAGAGCATGGTGGTGGTTTTATTTTATAGAAATTATTGACCTCTCATGCTTGAATTATATTATTTTTAGAATCCTTTAGAACAGCACGGTAATTTGCTTTGGCTATAAAATTAGCCCTAATATAATGAACATTCAATATGGGTATGATAAAACTTTCATATATAGTGCATTAAAAACTATGATAAAATTGATACTTGATAATAGTTTTGAGATATAAAGGTGCTAATGTTAGAGTCATGCTAGTTTGGTAATTGTGAAATTGAGAAATACTTGTGTTAAAGTTGGCAAGTACCGTAGCATGCGCATATGGTAAACGTTGTGTGACAAATTTGAAGCATGGGGTGTTCTTTGAGTGCTTTCCTTATGAGTGGCGGTCGGGGATGAGCGATGGTCTTTTCCTACCAATCTATACCTCTAGGGGCATGCGTAGTAGTACTTTGCTTCGAGGGCTAATAAAATTTTGCAATAAGTATATGAGTTCTTTATGACTAATGTGAGTACATGGATCATACGCACTCTTACCTTTCCACAATTTGCTAGCCTCTACGGTACCGTGCATTGCCCTTTCTCACCTTGAGAGTTGGTGCAAACTTCGCCGGTGCATCCAACCCCCGTGATATGGTATGCTCTATCAAACACAATCCTCCTTATATCTTCCTCAAAACAGCCACCATACCAACCTATTATGGCATTTCCGTAGCCATTCCGAGATATATTGCCATGCAACTTTCCACCATTCCGTTTATTATGACACGCTCCATCATTGTCATATTGCTTTGCATGATCATGTAGTTGACATCGTATATGTGGCAAAGCCACTTTCATAATTTTTGCGTACATGTCGCTCTTGATTCATCGCATATCCCGGTACACCGCCGGAGGCATTCACATAGAGTCATATTTTTGTTCTAGTATCGAGTTGTAACATTGAGTTATGAGTAAATAAAAGTGTGATGATCATCATATTAGAGCATTGTCCGTTGTGAGGAAAGTAAATAAAAAATAGGCCAAAGAAGCCCAGACAAATAAAAAAAGAGAAGCCAAACAAGCCCAAATAAAAAAATATAAATAAAAAAATGAGAGAAAAAGAGAGAAGGGACAATGCTACTATCTTTTTTCCACACTTGTGCTTCAAAATAACACCATGATCTTCATGATAGAGAGTCTCTTGTTTTGTCAGTTTCATATACTAGTGGAATTTTTTCATTATATAACTTGGCTTGTATATTCCAATGATGGGCTTCCTCAAATGCCCTAGGTCTTCGTGAGCAAGCAAGTTGGATGCACACCAACTTAGTTTTCAGTTTGAGCTTTCATACACTTATAGCTCTAGTGCATCCGTTGCATGGAAATCCCTACTCCTCGCATTGACATCAATTGATGGACATCTCCATAGCCCGTTGATTAGCCGCGTCAATGTGAGACTTTCTCCTTTTTGGTCTTCTCTCATAACCCCTATCATCATATGCTATTCCACCTATAGTGCTATATCCATGGCTTGCGCTCATGTATTGCGTAAGGGTTGAAAAGGCTGAAGCGCATTAAAAAATATGAACCAATTGCTCGGCTTGTCATTGGGGTTATGCATAATGGGAGCATTTTGTTTGACGAAAATGAAGCATGGACGAACTATATGATTTTGTAGGGATGAGCTTTCTTTGGCTATGTTATTTTGATAAGACATAATTGCCTGGCTAGTTTGCTTGAAGTATTACTATTTTTATGTCAACATTGAATTTTTATCTTGAATCTTATGGATTTGAACATTCATGCCACAATAAAGAAAATTACATTGAGAATTATGTTAGGTAGCATTCCACATCAAAAATCCTGTTTTTATCATTTACCTACTCGAGGGCGAGCATGAATTAAGATTGGGGATGCTTGATACGTCTCCAACGTATCTATATTTTTTTATTGTTCCATGCTATTATATTATCTGTTTTGGATGTTTAATGGGCTTTACTATGCACTTTTATATTATTTTTGGGACTAACCTATTAACTAAAGGCCCAGTGCAAATTGCTATTTTTTGCCTATTTCAGTGTTTCGCAGAAAAGGAATATTAAACGGAACCCGAACGGAATGAAACCTTCGGGAGAGTTATTTTTGGAACAAATGTAATCCAAGAGACTTGGAGTGGACGTCCAGGAAGCAAAGAGGCGGCTACGAGGTAAAGAGACGCGCCCCCACCCTCATGGGCCCCTCGTGGCTCCATCGACCTACTTCTTTTGCCTATATATACTCATATACCCTGAAAACATCCGAGAGCACCACGAAACCCTATTTCCACCGCCGCAACCTTCTGTACCCATGAGATCCCATCTTGGGGCCTTTTCCGGCGCTCCACCGGAGGGGGAATCGATCACAGAGGGCTTCTACATCAACACCATAGCCTCTCCGATGATGTGTGAGTAGTTTACCACAGACCTTCAGGTCCATAGTTATTAGCTAGATGGCTTCTTCTCTCTCTTTGGATCTCAATACAAAGTTCTCCTTGATTCTCTTGGAGATCTACTCGATGTAATTTGATGAAGGAAATATGCCCTAGAGGCAATAATAAAGTTGTTATTTATATTTCCTTATATCATGATAAATGTTTATTATTCACGCTAGAATTATATTAACCGGAAACTTAGTACATGTGTGAATATGTAGACAAACAGAGTGTCACTAGTGTGCCTCTACTTAACTAGCTCGTCGAATCAAAGATGGTTAAGTTTCCTAGCCATAGACATGAGTTGTCATTTGTTTAACGGGATCACATCATTAGAAAATGATGTGATTGACTTGACCCATTCCATTAGCTTAGCACTTGATCGTTTAGTATGTTTCTATTGCTTTCTTCATGACTTATACACGTTCCTATCACTATGAGATTATGCAACTCCAGAATACCGGAGAACACTTTGTGTGCTACCAAACGTCACAATGTAACTGGCTGACTATAAAGGTGCTCTACAGGTGTCTCCAATGGTACTTGTTTGTGACGCCCTCGATTCAATCATACACTAATCATACACACAATGTGTACGATCAAGATCAAGGACTCACGGGAAGATATCACAACACAACTCTAGACACAAATTAAAATAATACAAGCTTTATATTACAAGCCAGGGGCCTCGAGGGCTCGAATACATAAGCTCGAATACACAAGAGTCACCGGAAGCAACAATATCTGAGTACATACATAAGTTAGACAAGTTTGCCTTAAGAAGGCTGGAACAAAAGCAACATCGATCGAAAAAGCAAGGCCTCCTGCCTGGGAGCCTCCTAACTACTCCTGGTCGTCGGCGGCCTCCACGTAGTAGTATACATCGACGGTGGCATCTGGCTCCTGGGCACCGACATCTGGTTGCATCAACCAGAAAGAAAAAGAAAGGGGGAAAAGGGGGAGCAAAGCAACCGTGAGTACTCATCCAAATGACTCACAAGCAAGGATCTACACTACATATGCAACATTATCAAAGGAAGGTTGTATATGTGGACTGGGCTGCAGAAATGCCTGAATAGAGAGAAGGCCTAGTCCTATCAAAGACTAACATCTTCTGGAAACCACCATCTTGCAGCAAACAGGAGGGAGAAGAGTAGCGTAAAGTAAAGTAGTAGTAGTGTTATCAACCTCGGCCAGAGATCCTTTCTTGACTCCCGGCCTGCGAGAAAAAAAATCCCAGAGTCGTACTATCCATTTCTCATCACAATCCAATTCTTAGCACAAGTATCCAGTTCTAGTTGTATCGATCGGGATACAACTCCAAGTGTCCGTTACCGTAGGACAGGCTATCGATATATGTTTTCTTCCCTGCAGAGCTGCACCAACTTACCCACCACGCTCGATTAACTCCGGCCGGACACACTTTCCTGAGTCATGCCCGGCCTCGGCCAAACAATACGCCGCAACCCGACCTAGGCCTAATAGAGAGGTCAGCACACCGGCCTAAACCTATGCCCCCAGGGGTCATCGGCCATCTCCCCGGGAACTCCTGCACGTTGCGAGGGCGGCCGGTGAGCAGACCTAGCTACCTCCTTCAAAAAGATAGGTGCTTACCAGTCCAACCAGGTGCGCGCCGCTTAGTAGCTGATGTCTATTAAGCTTCAGCTGATGTATACGACGCAGAACGCCCATACTATGCCCACGTGATGGTTAGTGCTATCAGGCCAGAGGCCCCTCGGATCAAATATCCAAATCGTAGTGGATTAGGAACGCGCGGTAACAAGCAGATACTCACGAAATATGTGACCCCGTTGCCCCGTCTCGAGGACTTCCGGTAAGGGCTAGGAATGCCCGTCCACACCTCGTAATTATCTCGCGGGCACCCTCCAGGTCAACCCGACTCCACATCACTCGCGGTACCCCTCAGGGTCGGCCCGCCTTTCCAAGTAACAGTTGTAAAGTCCAAGTATTCGTGTGTCCAAACATCAAGGGGAAAACCCGAGGAATCACCCTCGGTGAATTCCACTCGATATAATCATCAAGGTGAACGTAAGAGGGACCACCCTCGAGGTCCACACTTGAGGGGTTGCACGACAGAGTCGTATCGGAAGTGGTTAAATAGGAAATCATGCTCGATGACAAAGACCGAATAGCTACACTACAGGGTTAACATCAGAAGTGCTGATGAGGTCTCACCCTCAGTACTCGATAGAAACCCAGTAGTGTCGAGCAATTAAGGGGAAGTGATGTGCGGTGCCGGGGCCTGGTCTTCGATCCCGGTGATCGGGTCTTCAATGATGAACCAGGGGCAACAAGGACAAGGTGGGGGGTCACTGATGGATCACTAACCAACCTATACTAAGCAGTTTAGGATAAGCAGGTAAGGTACAATGAGCAGGTTACAAAAGAAGGCTATGCATCAGAATAGGAGTAAACAATAACGTAGCAAAATCTAATGCAATCATGAGAGAATGGAATGGGCGATATCGGGATGATCAAAGGGGGGGCTTGCCTGGTTTCTCTGGCAAGGAGGGGTCGTCGTCGACGTAGTCGATCACAGGGGCAGCATCGGTCTCGGGGTCTACCGAAGAGCAGAGGGAGAAGTAACAGTAAATATATAGCAAACATAACATCGCAAAGCATAACGTGGCAATATGTTGTGCCAGGTGCGACCTAACGTATGGCTACACGATAAAGGTGAAGGGGGAAAATCAACCGGGAATGTATTCCCGGCCCCGGACCTGTGTCAGATAGATGACCGGAGGGGGAATGTTCCATGTTCATTCAGTTAGAGGCATCTAACAGTTAAATGGATCGCGCATCCCGATTTTTTGGATTTTTCTAAGCAACTTTCATATATAAAACATTTTCATCCGAGTTACGGTTTATTTTCTATGAATTTTCAAAGATTAAACCATTTTCAGAAATTATTTGACTTAACAGAAAAGAAATACTACACCAGCATGACGTCATAGTGACGTCAACAGTCAATAGCCGCATTGACCAGGTCAAACCTGCCCAGTAGGGCCCACCTGTCATTGGCAGTGGGCTAACAGCAGTTCATTTTAATTTGAATAGAGTAATTAGTGACTGGACCGCACCAGTCAATGAATCATTAATTTAGCTAATTATTTTTATTTAGGAAAATGTTTTAATTAGGTTAATTAGGCGGGGGATCCGTGTGTCAGTGGCACTGAGTGCCCAGTCAGCATAGTTGACCACGGTCAACGTGGTCAACTGGGTCGAGGGGGCCCACAGGCAGTGACCCAGATAGTGGCCCCAGCCTGGCCACGTCGACTGGCAATGGTGGCGCGCCGGTGGCGACCATTCAAACGGCGGCGCGATGCGCACATGGCCGGAAAACGGCCATCGGGGGTCGTTTGGACCGCCGCGAGCATCTAGAGGCGCAGGAGGACGACGCGCTTCGAACTGCGGCAGCTGCAGGGGCAGGGGTTGGCCGGAGCGGCGTCGGCAGCGAGCGTGGGCGGCGGTTGGCTTCGGACCTCAGCAGGGATGGGGCTACGGGGGCTCAAAAGGAGCATGGGGTGGTGCGTTCAAAAGTAGTGGGTCGGGCGCACCCATTCGAGGTCTCAGCCGAGGCTGGGATGGACGGTGTCGACGGTGGCGTCGACCGCGGCGGACGCCGGAGCTCGGGCGAGCTCGAGCTCGTCGAAGCAGGGCACGGCAGGGGCAACTGGCATGTGCGTCAGGCTGCTCGGAGCGTGCTGGGCACGACGCTCGGTTGAGCTCGACGGCGAGCATGGTCACGTCGACTGCGGATCTAGGCGGCGGTGAGCTATTGCAGTTGCGGCGAGTGAGCTAGGGAGGGCGGCGGCCTACGCTGTGGAGGCCAGGGAAGAGAGGGAAGAGGGAGGGGCTCACAGCAAGTCGTAGGGGGGTGGCAGCGGACTCGAGGGGGCCTGCCGGAGCTGGAGTAGTCGACGGAGTCCGGCGAGGCAGAGGAGGAAGAAGACGGTGATGCAGGCGCTTCGGTGCTCGATGACGAGGTGCCGTCGAGGCAGACGAGCGAGGCGGAGCGATAGGGCGCGTCGGCGAGGCGAACGGAAGGCAGTGCCCGCGGCTACGGCACGACCATGGCGGCGGGCGCGTCAGATATGACGAGGAGAGAGAGAGAGAGGTGGAGCGGGCGGAGGTGGAAGAATGAGCTAGGGTTCGTCAAAGGGATCAGAGAGGGTCAAGTAGGCGCCAGAGAGTGGCGGATGGCTGCCCCGTGGCCGATCTGAGCCGTGGACGTCGCACGGGCGTCCATTGAGCTCTGATGAACAGAGGTAGGGGAAAGCCCCCGGATGGGCTGGGCCGTGGCACTATGCATCTAGAGCCTAGTTGCACAGTAGCTTCTGGCCCTTTTCACTTTCCTTTTATTTCTTATCTGTTTTCCAATTTCTGCCTCTGTTTTGCATTTTCTTTTAGTACCAAATGAGTTTTGTTTTGAACAAAACTTGGCACATGAATCTAGCACAATACCTTGAGATGGAAAAAAAAGGTTGGGGTCAAAAGGAGTTGGCTAACCAATTTTAGAAATTGAAAAGGCAAATTTAAAGGTTGTTGGACCACTAAATTAATTCCCATGGGCATTTTGGGAACTCAAATGAGGTTGGTTTCAACATAACAATGGTCAGGGGAATTTATAGGACAATGTGAACATTTTTGTTTTACTGCTTGAAGAAATAAATATTTGACTTGCATTTGAAATTTGAATTTGAGTTTGGTTTGAAACAAAGTGAGGATTAGCAACTTAATTATGATGACATGGCATCATCAGGCATGGGATTACTGTAGCATGACACTGGGGGTGTTACATTGTTGAGTCGACATAGATCGATATTAGGATTTGTCACTCTGATTGTCGGAGAGGTATCTCTGGGCCCTCTCAGTAATGCAAATCACTATAAGCTTGCAAGCAATGTGACTAATGAGTTAGTTGTGGGATGATGCATTACGGAACGATTAAAGAGACTTACCTGTAACGAGATTGAACTAGGTATTGAGATACATACGTTCGAATCTCGGGAAAGTAACATACCGATGACAAAGGGAACAACGAATGTTTTTATGCGGTTTGACCGATAAAGATCTTTGTCGGTGTCAAAACCGGCAGATCTCGGGTAGGGGGTCCCGAACTGTGCGTCTAGGGGGATGGTAACAAGAGACAAGGGACACGATGTTTTTACCCAGGTTCGGGCCCTCTCGATGGAGGTAAAACCCTACTCCTGCTTGATTTATATTGATGATATGGGTAGTACAAGAGTAGATCTACCGTGAGATCAGAGAGGCTAAACACTAGAAGCTAGCCTATGTTATGACTGTTGTTCGTCCTACGGACTAAACCCCTCCGGTTTATATAAGCACCGAAGAGGGTCAGGGTTACACAGAGGCGGTTACAATGGTCGGAGATCTACTTATCCGTATTGCCAAGCTTGCCTTCCACACCAAGGAAAGTCCCATCCGGACACGGGACGAAGTCTTCAATGTTGTATCTTCGTAGTCCAGGAGTCCGGCCAAAGGTCATAGTACGGCTATCCGGACACCCCCTAATCCGGGACTCCCTCAGTAGCCCCTGAACCAGGCTTCAATGACGACGAGTCCGGCGCGTAGATTGTCTTCGGCATTGCAAGGCGGGTTCTTCTCCAAATCCTGTGTACCTGTTGAATAGTGTCCGGTTTCTCGTAAATATCGTGCTCCTTGGCTTCCACGCCCAATAATGGCCATCTTCCACGTGTTGAACGAATGCGAAAAGCCAGGGTATTTTTACATTTACCCCCCTAGCTGCGCAAATGAGCTGCCTATATAAGAGATGAGGATCTAGATCCGAATCACACCATCTTCCCTTCGCGAGTTTTCATTGGAGCGCATCTGACAGAAACCCATTCCATCATGGACAGTCGACGTGGATCCTCCTCTCTCCCTCCCAGTCCTCAGCCTGGAGATTGGGAGAGAGGCTCCGTCCCACATAGCGAGCTAGTGACGCTCCAAACCAAGGGGTTTCTTCCCCCAGCCTGCATGGTTCCGGTTCGAGCCGGACTCGCCACCTATAAGGGCGGAACAAGGAGAGCGGGTATGCCTTGTCGCTTATTTGATAAGAGGGCTCGGATTTCCAATTCATCCGTTTCTCCGGGGGCTCCTGGAGTTCTATGTCCTCCAGTTGCACAACCTTACGCCCGCCTCCATTCTGCATATTGCGGGCTTCGTGGCCCTTTGCGAGCTGTTCTTGGGCACCGGGGCTCATTTCGCGCTGTGGAAGAGGTTGTTCTGCCTCGTACCCCGTTCTCAGGAGGGGTCGATATTTCAAGTGGGCGGAGCCGAACTATGGCGCATCGCCGGGACCGGATATCTATCCGGAACCCCAAAGAAGGCGTCCGAAGACTGGCCTTCGGAATGGTTTTATATAGAAGATGTCCCCCTGCCGGACCCTGTTTGGATCGGTCTCCCGGAGTTCAGTAATGCTCCTTTGAAGAAACGCCTAAGCTGGCATCCATGGAGCCCTCAGAGGGAAAATGACAGGGATGTCCTTTACCTGATGAGCCGAATAAGGTTGTTGGCTCATTCCGGACTGACCATGATCGGAGTCATGGCCACATGCATTATGCGGGTGGTGCAGCCGCTCCAGTATAGAGGCCACCACATGTGGGATTTCAACGGGGAGGATGATCCCACCCGCCATGGCCATAAGGGGCCGAGATCGGTCGCCGATCTGATGAAGACCTTGTCCGCATTGTGCAATGGAGAAGAGGAGGAATTTCTTTGCGTCAATCCACAGGACGGGTTTTCTATGAACAATCCTCCAAGCTGGGTAAGCGGACATTTCTTTTTGCCCATCCGATCCGTATTCCCATAGTCAAGTATCTCATTTTGTGATTTCGACGCAGGAACTGCGCCAGGCCGTAAAGGATATAAACAGCCTGCCTCCACAACCCGAAGATCCGGAACGGTTCCTCGATCCGGCCTCCCAAGAGGATCCGGACATATCGGTGTAGTTGATCGATGGGCTATTTCACCAGCTGAGCATTGATAATGCCCTGGTTGCCATTACGGCCGATTACCCCGGAATACTTCCAGCCTCGCTGGTAACTGAGACCGAAGCCGCAATACGTTGAGAATGATTCATCCTTGCTTATTTTTTATCACCGTACACCAATGGTGTTTTGCAGGGGGAGCCCTTGAAGCGGAAGGCTGAGCCTGCGGCGGCTAGCCAACAAGGGGCAACACGGCCCAGCAGGCTAAAAGGAAGTGCGGTCCGGATTGAAGCACCGGCGCAACGGTATGGCGTGTCACCTTATTCCCAGGTTTTATTCCGGAAGGCATACTAACGCCCGTGCTCTCTTCAGGAAAAAGAGCGCTCGCCGGACTATATCCGGAGAGGTTGCCAATCGAGCCTCCGCCAGCCAGGCTTCAAACAGAAGCGGAGGCGAACACGAGGCGTGTGTCGGATGCTCCTCCGACAGAGGATGTTGACAGATTGTCCGCCACCAACTCCGAGGTGGAGAGTGCCATGAATCACAGGCGCTACCGGACAATTCTTCGTGACACATGTTTCTCCCAAGAGGCGTTGAACGCCTTAAATTTGGGAGATGCGCACCTCCGTGCTGCTCAAGATGGTCTAGCCAGAGCCACGGAGCAGTATGTAAAAGACATATGAGTGAGGAAATTTAACAGTTATATATGCCAGTAGCCCCCGAGACTTGAAATAGTTAGAATAACTGATTTAAGGATCATTTATTGTGCAGGATCTTACAGAAAAGAATACCCAACTGTGCCAGGAGCTTGAAGAGTGCAAAGCCCAACTTGAGGCCACACAAGCCGCGACAGGGGAAGCCAAAGAGACCCGCTCTGGTAATATACGCTTTTAAAAGATAAGTATGTTGTGAAGTGCGGCGTGTATATAGATCTGATAATAACATTGCAGATGGCGCCGGGTTAGATCTGGACAAGCAACAGCTCTTGCACCGGTTAAAGGCCGGCAAGAACGTGCATACGAGAGTGAGGCAGGAGAAAAATAATCTCCAAGATGCCAACACCCAGCTGGGTGAGGAACTAAAAGATGTTCGTGCCCAGCTGTCTGACTCCGTTAAGGTGAATCAGCGGCTTCGACGCGGCATTTTTAGTAAGTGCTTAAACGAACTTTGAAAAAAGAGTTTGGCGAGGAAGTCGACTAACAAAGTTATGTCTGTAGGTATGCTCACAGGCCATCCTGTAGAGGAAATGCCCGGTTCTATGGGTGACCTTCATCCCGAGCTCTTACAACTGCACGAACGAGTTCGACAGGTGATGAAAGGCGTCGCCCATGCCTTGTGGCCATCTGTCTCCCTTCCCGAAGGCCTTGGGGAGCTTGCAAAGAGGCTCCAGGGAGCGCGGCGGGGCTTCCGATTGTGGAAGATATCGGCCTGCCGTCAAGGCGCCAGGGAGGCCCGGGCCATGGTGAAGACGCGGTACACGAAGGCTGACCCAAACCACATGGCCGAGGTCGGACCTATGGGGCCTAATGGAAAGGAGATCCCTGTGAGCTTAGTGTACGGCCAGGTGGAATTGGCTGCAAAGTATTCCCAGCAGGACTGTAAACTAGACAGCCTGTTAGATGGCATTGAAGAGGAATACAATCAGTCAAATTGACTATGTAATTTAAGGTGACAAGTAAAATGCCTTCTAGCCGGATTGTAGATCGTTTGTTATAGCTGACCTTTTCGCTTCAACCTCGGGACCCAATAGTCCGGAGTGTGTCCGAATATCCTCGCGGTTATATAAAAACCGGGGCATGCGTGGAGACCAGGCGTAGGGGTCATTAGTGCTTTATCAGCCAAGTGCCAACTAGTTATGTTATATTACATGGTTAGTAAGAAACATCTTCCAGGGAGAATAGTTCCGTTAGGGGTTCCTTTCCCTAGGAGGCATGCCCTAAAGTGCATGTCCGGACTGCGAAAAAAGCAGAAAAACATCTGGGGGCAGATAAATAAATAGGTAAGAAATCTTCTTTTAGTTCACCGACCGAGTATTCTCTTAAGAACGCTAGCTTTCGGCTTCACCCAGTCTGAGGTACACATCCGGCTGACCCGGCAGTAACAATCACAGAGGTGCTCCCTTTACAACCTAGCCGAACAATCGGGAACGTAGGGGTAAGCACAGGAGCCAGGCAACCCAGCTTGGCCAAAACTTAAGTCATATCGATGCATATAATGGTGAATAAAAGGTACATGCGGAAGTGTGACACATGTATTGGGCATGAAGCCCTTATAATTAAGCTTCTGTGAAAGAAGCCCCCAGGTACAATGAGCACGGATAACACGTCAAGTGTGTGCGAACAATGCGCTAACGAGCCTTCAAAGGCTGGAAATAAAAAGGAGGGAGAAGGAGAAAAATAGAAGACAACTAAAATGTAAAATATGGACAGAAGAAGGAGACGAACTCAGAATCCGGCGCTAGGCGTAGAATCTTCAGAGACGGGCTGCGTTCCATGGGTTCGGCTCGAGTTGGTTATCCGACGCATCTCGCAGACGGTACGCTCCACCAGTCAGGACCTGGTAGATGATAAAGGGACCTTCCCATCTGGGCTTGAGTTTGTCCTTTTTCTTGTCCGGCAGGCATAGAACTAGCTCGCCAACATTGTAAGTTTTGGCCCGTACTTCTCTGCTTTGATATCTTCGAGCCTGCTGTTGATAGAATGCGGAACGGGCTTTTGCTACGTCATGCTCCTCCTCCAAGGCGTCCAAACTGTCCTGCCGATCGAGCTCGGCTTCTCTTTCTTTGTACATGCGCACACGAGGTGAGTCATGAATTATGTCGCAGGGCAGAACTGCCTCTGCGCCGTATACCATAAAGAATGGTGTGAATCCGGTCGTGCGATTCGGAGTGGTCCGCAGCCCCCAGAGTACGGAGTCGAGCTCCTCTACCCAGTGCGTGTTAGATTCCTTGAGGGACTGCACTAATCTGGGTTTGGTGACGCTCATAATTAGACTATTTGCTCGCTCGACTTGACCGTTAGTTTGAGGGTGATAGACTGAAGCGTAGTCGACTTTAATGCCCATGTTTTTGCACCAGAGTTTGACCTCGTCGGCCGTAAAGTTCGTGCCGTTATCAGTGATGATGCTGTGGGGGACACCGTAACGGTGTACGACCCCTGATATGAAGTCTATCACCGGTCCGGATTCGGCCGTCTTGACAGGCTTGGCCTCTATCCATTTGGTGAATTTATCCACCATGACCAGTAGGTATTTTTGCTTGTGGGTTCCCCCTTTAAGTGGTCCGACCGTGTCAAGCCCCCAAACCGCGAAGGGCTAGGTGATGGGTATAGTTTTGATGGTGGTGGGTGGCATGTGGCTTTGATTAGCAAAGAGCTGGCATCCGACGCATTGTTGGACTAAGTCCTGAGCATCTGCCCGGGCCGTCGGCAAATAAAATCCTGTACGGAAGGCCTTGCCTACAAGGGCCCAGGCTGCGGCGTGGTGTCCGCCGAGTCCGGCATGAATTTCAGCCAGAAGGTTCCGCCCTTCCTCTTCGGAGATACACATTTGAAGGACTCCGCTTGTGCTTTTCTTATAAAGCTCTCCCTCATGGACTTTATAGGCTTTAGATCGCCGCACTATGCAGCGGGCCTCGTTTTGGTCCTCGGGAAGTTCCTGCCTGGTTAGGTAGGCTAGGAATGGTTCTATCCACGAGGGAATGACTGCCATTATTACGTGGGCTGATGGTGTTATTTCGTTGGCAGAACCACCAATTGTGTCAGAATGTTCGGTGTGGGGCAGTGCGGTTGGCCCCGGGTTGTTATTTCCGGACTCTCCCTCCCATAATACTGATGGCTTGAACAACCTCTCTAGGAAGATGTTGGGAGGGACGACATCGCGCTTCACGCTGATGCGTGCCAACACGTCTGCTGCCTGGTTGTTATCCCGGGCTATATGGTGAAATTTGAGCCCCTCAAACCGAGCTGACATTTTTAGGACGACATTGCGATAGGCTGCCATTTTCGGATCCTTGGCATCAAAGTCTCCATTTATTTGGGATATCGCGAGGTTCGAATCCCCGCGCACCTCTAGGCGTTGGATGCCCATGGAGACTGCCATCCGGAGACCATGTAGAAGGGCCTCGTATTCGGCTGCGTTGTTGGAGTCTTTATACATTATCTGGAGTACGTATTGAACTGTATCTCTGGTTGGGGACGTCAGAACGACGCCAGCTCCTAGGCCAGCCAACATTTTGGAGCCGTTGAAGTGCATTATCCAGTTGGAATATGCGCCGTACTCTTTAGGGAGTTCGGCTTCGGTCCATTCGGCGACGAAGTCGGCCAAAACTTGCGATTTAAAGCTCTCCGTGGCTTATAGGTTATGTTGAACGGGAGGAGCTCAATGGCCCATTTGGCAATCCGGCCCGTCGCATCGCGGTTGTTTATAATGTCGTTAAGAGGTACTTCGGAGGCTACTGTTATTGAACACTCTCGAAAGTAGTGTCGCAGCTTCCGGGATGCCATAAACACCGCGTACGCTATCTTTTGATAATACGGGTACCGTGACTTGCATGGAATTAGGACAGTGGACACGTAGTAAACTGGTTTTTGAAGGGGGAACTTGTGTCCGTCCGTTTCTCGTTCGACAACGAGCACCACGCTTCCAACTTGATGAGTTGCCGCGATGTATTATAGCATTGGTTCGCCCATGTTGGGCGCGGCTAGGACCGGGTTTGTTGCCAATATGGCTTTTATTTCTTCGAGTCCGGCCGTGGCGGCATCCGTCCACTCGAAGTGTTCGGTGCGTTGGAGGAGGCGATAAAGGGGTAATGCCTTTTCTCCCAAACGGGAGATAAAGCGGCTTAGAGCCGCCACGCATCCAGTCAAATTTTGTATTTGTTTGAGGTCTTTTGGGATATCTAATTGTGACAGAGCTCGGATCTTGGCTGGGTTTGCTTCAATTCCTCTACCGGATACAATGAAGCCCAAGAGCTTTCCGGCTGGTACGCCGAAAATGCATTTTTCCGGGTTGAGCTTGATGTCATATGATCGGAGATTATCGAATGTGAGCCTCAAGTCGTCTACTAGAGTTTCGATATGCTTGCTTCTGACGACCACATCGTCTATGTATGCCTCCACTGTTTTGCCGATCTGGTTTGCCATACATGTCTGAATCATGCACTGATATGTTGCGCCGGTGTTTTTGAGCCCGAAGGGCATTGTGTTGAAGCAGAATGGGCCGTATGGAGTGATGAATGCCGTTGCGGCTTGGTCAGGCTCTACCATCTTAATTTGGTGGTAGCCGGAGTATGCGTCGAGGAAACACAATGAATCGTGTCCTGCGGTAGCATCGATGATTTGATCGAGGCGGGGGAGGGGGAAGGGATCCTTTGGGAAAGCCTTCTTGAGGTCCTTGAAATCGACGCATAGGCGCCAGGATTTGTCCTTCTTTGGTACCATCACCAGGTTTGCTAGCCAGTCAGGATGTTTTATATCTCTGATGAATCCGGCCTCCAATAGTTTGGCTAGCTCCTCTCCCATGGCCTGTCTCTTGGGTTCGGAGAAACGCCGAAGAGCCTGTTTGACTGGCTCCTCATCCAGCCGGCGTGGGATTCCTGGCATGTCTGAAGGGTGCCATGCAAAAATGTCCCAATTTTTGCATAGGAGTTCTCTTAGTGCGGCGTCTACATCAGGATTTAATTGTGCCCCGATGGAGGCCGATTTTTAGGGTCCGTTGGATGGACTTGGAATTTGACTATTTCATCCGCTGGTTTGAAGGAAGTGGACTTGGATCTCTTATCGAGTATCACATCATCCCTATTCACCGTGGGGCACAGCGCTGTGAGTTCGTCGGCCGCTTGATCTTCGGATAGTGCCTCAAGGGCAGTGCGGCTGTCTTATTTTCGGCGCGGAGTGCTATGTCCGGGTCACTAGCAAGAGTGATGATTCCGTTGGGCCCGGGCATTTTGAGCTTCATGTACCCATAATGGGGTATAGCTTGAAAAATTGTGAATGTCTCTCACCCTAATAGAGCGTGGTATCCGCTGCTAAATGGGGCCACTTGAAACGTGACTTCTTCGGACCTGTAATTATCCGGCGTGCCGAACACCACATCCAGTGTGATTTTTCCTGTACAACGTGCTTCCTGACTGGGGATTATTCCTCTAAAGGTTGTGCTGCTTCGCTCAATGCGGCTCCAGTCTATTTCCATTTTTCGGAGGGTTTCCTCGTAAATGAGGTTCAATCCGCTGCCACCGTCCATGAGTACCTTGGTAAGGCGAAAGCCGTCCACTATCGGAGTGAGGACCAATGTGGCTGGTGCTCGGGCTGTTCGGAATTTAGGTTCGTCACTAGCATTAAAGGTAATAGCCGTGTCACTCCATGGGTTTATTGTACTTGGTAGACTTCGGCAAGGCTAAGGAGTGTTCGCTTCCGCATATTATTTGATGCGAAAGTCTCGAAGACTGTTAATACCGTACTGGTATCCCTGGGCTGGTGCTCTAGAGCTAGAAGCTCTTCGCCACTTTTGGCCACCTACCGTAGTATCCAACATGCTCTAAGGCTATGAGTTGGAGTGGCGCCCTCTGTACTATGAATTTTACAGTGTCCATTGAGCCATCCCTCCAGTACGGTTCCATGCCTTATATAGGGTTTTTGCTTTTTGGTATTTAACCCAGGTGCCTGGCGATGGTGCACCCTTTTATTTCGGACTGGGGTTGTGTTCAAGGCCGGATTGTCCCAAAATCTTGCTTCGGTTTTCCAGGCGCTTTCCATCGCACAGTACTTTCGTACTATGGACGCCAAGTCGGCAAAGCGTGTAATGTCACGACGACTTATAGCGTTGAGGATCCCGTTGTCCATGCAATTATTGCAGAAGAATGAGATTGCGTCCTCCTCGCGGCAGTCCTTTATCCTGTCCATAACCAGGAGGAATCTGGCCCAGTAATGGTGTACTGTTTTGCGGGCTCTTGCCGAATTTGAGATAGGTCGCTTATGTTTGGGTGGGCGGGTGGAATTAAATTCGGAACCGCGCCCAATCTGAGACTTAAGGGCCGAGGAGCTTCCGAACTTGGAAGCTTGGATTCTTGGATGTTGTCCAATGAATCTAGCCCGCTGCTTGACTTTAGGTTCAGGGCTTGAGTGACGTCCTCTCCTCCGCGGGAATCCGGCATGGAGGGATTGGGAATCCGGACATAGCTAGTCCTTAAGATAGAAGAAGGGTCGCCGTATTGTTCCTCTACCACAGCAACGTGGTGGGCAACCTGGGGAGAGTAAATCTCTCTCAGATCGGGTTTAGTCCCAATCTGATCATAGTCTGTAGTGACTCCCAGGGCGGCGATGCGATCCAAGAGCTCGTTTAAGGAACAGAGCTCCATCGGATCTAACCGATCGGCGAGCTCCGAGTTAACGTGAAGATTGCTTTCGATGACCCGAGAAGTCATCGTCGGTGCGGCCGCCGAACAGGCGGTCATAAGAAAACCGCCTAGCCGGAGAGTTTGGCCGACAGCCAAAGCTTCTTTAGCAACAGTGCCGTCTTTAAAGACGGGATGAGGCATCCTTCCTGACGATGACGACACAGAGGAACTCTCAATGAAAGCACCAATGTCGGTGTCAAAACCAGCGGATCTCGGGTAGGGGGTCCCGAACTGTGCGTCTAGGCGGGTGGTAAAAGGAGACAAGGGACACGATGTTTTTACCCAGGTTCGGGCCCTCTCGATGGAGATAAAACCCTACTCCTGCTTGATTAATATTGATGATATGGGCAGTACAAGAGTAGATCTACCACGAGATCAGAGAGGCTAAACCCTAGAAGCTAGCCTATGGTATGATTGTTGTTCGTCCTACGGACTAAAACCCTCCGGTTTATATAAGCACCGAAGAGGGTCAGGGTTACACAGAGGCAGTTACAATGGTAGGAGATCTACTTATCCGTATTGCCAAGCTTGCCTTCCACTCCAAGGAAAGTCCCATCCGGACGCGGAACGAAGTCTTCAATCTTGTATCTTCATAGTCCAGGAGTCCGGCCAAAGGTCATAGTCCGGCTATCCGGACACCCCCTAATCCGGGACTCCCTCAATATTCGTAGAACACGTAGGAGCCATTATCAGCATCTAGGTTCCGCTATTGGTTATTGACCGGAGAGGTGTCTCGGTCATGTCTACATAGTTCTCGAACCCGTAGGGTCCGCACGCTTAACGTTCAGTGACAATCGGCAATACGAATTTATGTCTTTTGATGTACCGAAGGTCGTTCGGAGTCCCAGATATGATCACTGACATGATGAGGATTCTCGAAATGGTCGAGACATAAAGATCGATATATTGGATGACTATGTTTGGACATCGGAAAGGTTCCGAGTAAGTTTGGACAAATACCGGAGTACTGGGGGTTACCGGAAACCCCCATGGAGTATACTGGGCCTCATGGGCCTTGGTGGAGAGAGGAAGGGGCGGCCAGGGAAGGCCGCGCGCCCCCTTCCCCTCTGGTCCTAATTGGACTAGGAGGGGGGCGCCCCCCTTTTTTCCTCCCCCCTCTCTCCTCCTTTCTTCCCTCCTACTCCTACACTTGGAAGGGGTGGAATCCTTCTCCAAGTGGGAGTAGGACTCCCCTTGGGGCGCGCCTAGGAGGCCGGCCCCCTCCCCCTCCTCCACTCCATTATATACGGGGAAGGGGGCACTGACGGTGTCCTGGACTAGGGGGTACTCACCACGTCATCTCCCGATCTCTTAGATTGGGCCGAGGACCCCCATGGTCGTATACTCATGGGCCAGTCCGGACAGCTGCCGCATACAAGGAAGATTCCAGAAGACTTGGCGATCAAGACAAGGACTCCTCCCCATCGGTGTATTCGGCTAGGACTCTTGTTATCCTGGGCCTCTGGTGCATTATAAAAACCGAGGCCAGGCTAGTCGATAGAGGATATACAACAATCATACCATAGGCTAGCATTTAGGGTTTAGCCTCTACGATCTCGTGGTAGATCAACTCTTGTAATACTCGTATTCATCAAGATCAATCAAGCAGGAAGTAGGGTATTACCTCCATAGAGAGGGCCTGAACCTGGGTAAACATCGTGTCCCTTGCCTCCTTTTACCATCGATCCTTAGACGCACAGTTCGGGACTCTCTACCCGAGATCCGCCCGTTTTGACACCGACATTGGTGCTTTCATTGAGAGTTCCGCTGTGTGTTCGGCAAAGGGTCGACGGCTCGCCTGCAGATCAACTGCGACTTCAGCATCTTCGTCACCAGCTCGACTGGTCACCTTGGTTCCACCAAGGACTACGCCCTACCTCTGATCGTCATGTTCGGATGAGGGACTTCATCAACATCAACTCCGATCTCTATCAAGATCATGGAGGAATCATCCAGGGAGCCCGGGGGATCAACGTCAACATTGCCCTCGGGCGACCGTACTGTTTTCTGGACAACGGACTTGTGTCCGCCGCGACCGCCTCCTCAAGTGTCGTTTTAACGATTGCTTTGGTGGAATTGTGCGGAATTGAGTCTATAACAACCCTGGAAAATTTCGTCGAATTCCGATGGAGGAATCTCTGGCAATCCAGGATATACCGGAGCCATGTCAAATCAGGATGGGAATCTGGACGAGTTTAGGGTGTGGTGTCCAGCTTCTAGCTCAGACATCCTTTGGAAGATCCAACCTTTGATCGGCTGTGGAATTCCTATATCTACCACCTCTCAAACTTTCAGCTCGATCCGACCGTCCGAACTCCGGGAACCTTCTGATTAGTGCGTCACTTTTCAGATCTGTTTTCTGCGCGAAAACGAATCCGACCCGAGTTCGTCTTTTTATGAACGGGATTTCGGACATCCTTTTTGAAGGAAGATTTGTACGGGGTATTGTGTTTTGTTTCTGAACACATCCCACCAACTTTAAAATCCTTTGAACATGATCTTCAACATCACGCTAGTGTCAAACCAGTCCGGCAATATTGCTCCACGGCTGCCGACCTGCGCCAGACATGTCGTCACTTTGTTGAGCCAATCTCAAATTCTTCGGGTCATCATCTCGGCAAGCCGAACAAGAGTTTGGCATCACAAAGGATAAATCATCACCAACATCGCCCCCCCCCCACGGATTACACGGAGCGGGCATACCAGCATCGCCGCACGGTCACTTCATCAAGCCGGCATTGACCACGTCACGACCTGCATCGGCAGGGCCACACTGTTGCTCCTTCAAGCCGGTGTCCATCATGCCGACCTACTTCGACTCATCAGCTGACATTGAGGCTTCGACATCTCGGCTGGACCGGGGGATTCATCATCTCTTCATCAACCTACTCCGGTGACTTTGGCGTCACCAGCCGACCAGCTTCGTCACGATTAGCTGTACCAAGGGCTTTGCCTCAGCAAGCCAACCATTGCCAGCACTGTCATGCCGTCGCTTTATCGCCCATCAGGCAATGGGTGTGCGGATCGAGTCCCAATTTTGGGAATCACCTTCCTTCGGATTGCTACAACAAATAAACTATGTGCTATTAATCCTAGTATTTTTTTTTGTTTGGGTTCATTTTTCCCAAGGAATTATTACTCTGGTTTGTCCATCATATGTACACAGGTCTATCAAATGGTAGCCGCGATATCGACGGTCGCATGGTGGTTCGGTCAGTTTCCGTACATAGTCCGGCGAACGCCGCATCCGGAACTCGGACCGACCCTTGAATTCAGGCTTTGCCACGCCTTTACTGCATCACGCCGACGCC
The DNA here is from genome assembly GCA_904067115.1 of Aegilops sharonensis. NCBI lineage: Eukaryota > Viridiplantae > Streptophyta > Magnoliopsida > Poales > Poaceae > Aegilops > Aegilops sharonensis. The sequence continues at coordinate 947,763,780 of LR880967.1, forward strand.
CTGGATCGACATTGACTTCGGCGCCAGGCTATATTTCTTTTATTACTCACTTTGCATAAATTATTTATTATGCAAATTTTTTTAATTATTATTATTATTATTACCCCCGGTTTGCACTATTTTTTGTGCACAGGAAAATGATCCAGCCGGACTATATCCTTTGGTGTCACCTCGGCTGGACGGGGGGCTTTGTCAACACTTCATTACCCCATGCCGAGGACTTCGGCATCACTCTGCCGGCCTGCCTTGACCGTGCTATGTCACCACTTCAGAGTGCCGAGCTCCTTGCTCCGCCACCTCGGGACCGGCTTGGGGGATGGAACCTTGTCCCACATCAAGCTCGGACCGCGTCATCAATACCGAACACATTAACGAGCTAAGTTGCCTTCATGCTCAAAGTTTTAAATTTTTAACTTGTGTTCGGTTCGATCAAGCATTATACTTTTTTGGAAAAAATTTGCTTGTAAAAAATTTCCTTGTCCAAACTTTGTTTGTGACGGACAAATTCACGTACCCCGATTACTTGGGGGCTCCCTTTCTGGAGCTTTTCCTCTTGCATATGATTATACTTGTACGGCTTCGTTCCTTGTTTGTGTATTATGCCACAATATGCACCATATTGACCTAAGTGATTTTCAAGCTAGGTTGCCTTGCTCCTGTGTTTACCCCTACGTTCCCGATTGTTCGGCTAGGGAGTAAAGGGAGAACCTCTGCGATTGTCACGATCGGGTCACCCGAGCCGGACCTCAAACTGGGTGAAGCCGAAAGCTAGCGCTCTTACTGTTTTCAGTTATGGTCGGCACACAACGGAACTCATGAGTACAAAAAATCTATTGCACAAGTCTCACATTAACAATGAGCACCGAAGAAAGGTATCGGTGTGGGTACTATTTTCTTCGAAGATGCTTCTTACACTCTATCAGTAATATAGCATAAGTTCCCTGAGCGCGCTTTGTCTGTTACAGCCTTATGACCTGATTGCCTGTTTATCGGAAACACCATCGATATTCTCGACAGGCGGAGTACATAACACTTTTCGGTCTTTGACCGAAGAGGGAGAAGCCGACGGTCGGTTAAAACGCGTTTAAAGTTCGGGTGAACATAGATATGATATAAGTACTTCGGTCCATACAATCATTCTTTTACCCAAAGTCAATCGGGGGCTCTTAACTTTATGTGAGCTGTTTTATAATAAGTGTTCTTCTTATTAGTCGTTGCAAAGTATTTTTCTATCACTCCTTTCTCGATGCAACTGTGTGCTCAGTAGCAGGATAGCCTTGCTTCTCTCTAAATCCGCTCGAGTGCAGTTTGCTAAACTAGCCTCGAAGAAGCACTCCGCTTTCGGGATAAGGAGGTTGAAGCCATAGGCTGACCCGCTTGAAGTCTTGAGATAGGATGTGTCATGTTAAAGCACGACAGAAGCACCTTTTTTTTAAAGTCCAATTTTTGGATTGGCATCGAACACTTGATCTAGTTCGGACATTAAACTTTTGAATAAGTTTTTTGGCATTTCGAGCCTATGGCACATTTAAACTATTTGTGTGTTTCCAGCATTAGTCTCGCAGTGCAACGCCGGACACCTTTAGCGATTCGGCAAAAACATTCTCGGATATTACTATATATGCATCGGTTTCGAATTGTGTCTTCGTTCAATAGTTGGGTTGCCCGGCTCCTGTGCTTGCCTCCTACGTTCCTCTTTGTTCGGCCAGGCATGCAAAGAGGGAACCACTGTGATTGTGCTTCCATCTCGCATGGTTAAGCACCTCAGTGGGGAAAGTCGAAAACTGACTGTCACAATAGGCGTAAACTAGTCAGTGATCCGATGACTATGTTGAATGACGGGCCGTTCATAACATTGGCCGAAGTGTTTACGGCTTGACCTCGGATGTCACCGAACACTAACCGGGGGCTCATAGCTAGCTTCCCCAGTTTAAAGCTCCTATGACTAAGCGAAAGTTATAAAGCCCGCATATCTGATTGCCTAGTTTCTGCTAACACAACCGCCTTCGGGCACCGAGACGTCGGCTAAGGGTTGCTTTGTTAGTGCGGAAACACCCTGTGTGGTATCTACCAAGGGGTAGAAGCCGACGATGGGCCACTTTCAACTGATAATAGGTCACAATGGAGTCAAAATAATGATATAAAGTACTTGGATACATAGAATCATTACACATTATCTGTGATTTTACTCTGGATATCAATCCTTAATTCAGCCACCCGTGCCCACATTAAGGCTCGGGGACTACTGGGCTTTGCGCTCATTATCTGTAAATATTAAAGGGGCACATCGATCCCCTGATCTGGTGTTGCCACCCGACCAGTGTCTCGGGGGCTACTGCATTGCTTATTCAATGCAGAGAATTCAAAGTGCTCAGTGTTCGGCTTGACCGAACTATGCGCATGCATGTCTTCGGACAATAATAGGTACCATATGGACCTATCCGACGTCAAGCTAGTATATGGCGGCGACTTCTCATGACCCTCTCTCAGGGGCCTGTTCGCCGATCACTATTATATCCAATATATTACACTGCGTTTTTATTACTATGTATGCTGCCGAGCTAGGAGTTGATCCTCTGGCCCATTTCGCGCATCGACCCGAGTCTCAGGGGCTACTGGGAACATCAGTTTTATGCTTTCCTTCAGGTGCATCTCGGGTTTTAGACTGATACACACCTTGAGGGATACTGGCTATATATCTCGGCAGAGGATAAATTGCACCAGTAAAAAATATTCACAAAAAATCAGCTCGCGGTTGGGGTGGTGCACCACCTCGGAGGCAGTCCAGGATAAAGCTCGGGCGCCAGTGGCTAGCTCCATAAAGGGCATTTCCGGCATTAAGCTCGGCTACACTCCTTCAACTTTTTTGTACCAAGATGATCTATGACATGTTGGATATAGTCCGGAGTTGGAGCTCGGATACAGTCCGGCACTGGAGCTTGGACACAGTCCGGCGTTGGAGCTCGGATACATTTCGGCGTCGGAGCATGGAAGCAGTCCGACATTGGTGCTCGGCTACAAAGGATACCTCGAATGCATGTCCAGCATTGGAGCTCGGACGCAAGAGGACACTGCCTCCCGGGAGTAACTTCAAAACCCGAGCGTGGCATAAAAATAACAAGGCATTGATAAAGGCCGGAAACTTAAAGGGGCTCCTCGGATACCCAATGTGTAAACTCTTCCGATACACTTCGGCGATCCTCAAGATCGAAGATGAGAAGATTTGTTGAACCAGTTTTCAAGACCGACGACCGAAGATGATGAACAGCTCGGAAGAATCGAGGAGCGTCCCTAACTTGAAGACCGGTTCAGGGGGCTACAGACGGTGTCCTGGACTAGGGGGTACTCACCACGTCATCTCCCGATCTGTTAGATTGGGTCGAGGACCCCCATGGCCGTATACTCATGGGCCAGTCAGGACAGCTGCCGCATACAAGGAAGATTCCACAAGACTTGGCGATCAAGACAAGGACTCCTCCCCACCAGCGTATTCGGCTAGGACTCTTGTTATCCTGGGCCTCTGGTGCTTTATATAAACCGAGGCCAGGCTAGTCGATAGAGGATATACAACAATCATACCATAGGCTAGCTTCTAGGGTTTAGCCTCTATGATCTCGTGGTAGATCAACTCTTGTAATACTCGTATTCATCAAGATCAATCAAGCAGGAAGTAGGGTATTACCTCCATAAAGAGGGCCCGAACCTGGGTAAACATCGTGTCCCTTGCCTCCTGTTACTATCGATCCTTAAACGCACAGTTCGGGACCCCCTACCCGAGATCCGCCGGTTTTGACACCGACAGGCACCCCATAGACACACAAGTTGATCATTGATCTTTTAGCCATGTGCGGTTCCCCCTCCACCATATTCCACCTCGGTCATATTATAGTGGTGCTTAGGCGAAGCCCTGCGTCGATAGCTTCATCATTACCATCATCACGCTATCATGCTGACGAAACTCTCCCTCGAAGCTCTACTGGATCGTGAGTTCGTGGGACGTCACCGAGCTGAACGTGTGCAGATTGCGGAGGTGCCGTACTAGGATCAGTCGACCATGAAGACGTATAACTACATCAACCGCGTTGTCATAACGCTTCCGCTTACGGTCTACGAGGGTACGTGGACGACACTCTCCCCTCTCGTTGCTATGCATCACCATGATCTTGCGTGTGCGTAGGAATTTTTTTAAATTACTACGTTCCCCAACAGTGGCATCCGAGCCAGGTTTATGCATAGATGTCATATGCACGAGTAGAAAACAAGTGAGTTGTGGGCGATACTAGTCATACTGCTTACCGGCATGTCATACTTTGATTCGGCGGTATTGTTGGATGAGGCGGCCTGGACCGACATTACGCGTACGCTTACGCGAGACTGGTTCTACCGACTTGCTTCGCACACAGGTGGCTGGCGGGAGTCAGTTCCTCCAACTTTAGTTGAATCGATTGTGGCTACGCCCGGACCTTGTGAAGGTTAAAACAACACATACTTGACAAAATATCATTGTGGTTTTGATGCGTAGGTAAGAACGGTTCTTGCTCAGCCCGTAGCAGCCACGTAAAACTTGCAACAACAAAGTAGAGGACGCCTAACTTTTTTTTGTAGGGCATGTTGTGATGTGATATGGTCAAGACATGATGCTAAATTTTATTGTATGAGATGATCATGTTTTGTAACGAAGTTATCGGCAAGTGGCAGGAGCCATATGGTTGTCGCTTTATTGTATGAAATGCAATCGCCATGTAATTGCTTTACTTTATCACTAAGCGGTAGTGATAGTCGTAGAAGCAATAGTTGGTGAGACGACAACGATGCTATGATGGAGATCAAGGTGTCGCGCTGGTGATGATGGTGATCATGATGGTGCTTTGGAGATGGAGATCAAAGGCACAAGATGATGATTGCCATATCATATCATTTATATTGATTGCATGTGATGTTTATCTTTTATGCATCTTATTTTGCTTAGATCGACGGTAGCATTATAAGATGACCTCTCACTAAATTTCAAGGTATAAGTGTTCTCCCAGAGTATGCACCGTTGCGAAAGCTCGTCGTGCCGAGACACCACGTGATGATCGGGTGTGATAAGCTCTATATTCACATACAACGGGTGCAAGCCAGTATTGCACACGTAGAATACTCGGGTTAAACTTGACGAGCCTAGCATGTGCGGATATGGCCTCGGAACACTGAGACCGAAAGGTTGAGCAAGAATCATATAGAAGATATGATCAACATAGTGATGTTCACCATTGAAAACTACTCCATCTCACGTGATGATCGGACATGGTTTAGTTTATATGGATCATGTGATCTCTCAGATGATTAGAGGGTTGTCTATCTAAGTGGGAGTTCTTAAGTAATTTGATTAATTGAACTTTAATTTATCATGAACTTAGTACCTGATAGTATTTTGCATGTCTATGTTGTTATAGATAGATGGCCCATGCTATTGTTCCGTTGAATTTTAATGCGTTCCTAAAGAAAGCTAAGTTGAAAGATGATGGTAGCAACTACACAGACTGGGTCCGTAACTTGAGGATTATCCTCATTGTTGCATAGAAGAATTACGTCCCGGTAGCACCGTTATGTGCCAAACCCGCTGCAGGAGCAACGCCAGATGTTATGAACGTCTGGCAGAGCAAAGCTGATGACTACTCGATAGTTCACTGTGCCATGCTTTACGACTTAGATCCGGGGCTTCAACGACGTTTTGAACATCATGGAGCATATGAGATGTTCCAGGACTTGAAGTTAATATTTCAAGCAAATGCCCGGATTGAGAGATATGAAGTCGCCAATAAGTTCTACAGCTGCAAGATGGAGGAGAATAGTTCTATCAGTGAGCATATACTCAAAATATTTGGGTATAACAATCACTTGATTCAACTGGGAGTTAACCTTACGGATGATAGTGTCATTGACAGAATTCTTCAATCACTACCACCAAGCTACAAGAGCTTCGTGATGAACTATAACATGCAAGGGATGTATAAGACAATTCCCGAGCTCTCGCAATGCCAAAGGTTGCGAAGGTAGAAATCAAGAAGGAGCATGAAGTGTTGATGGTCAACAAGACCACCAGTTTCAAGAAAAAGGGTAAAGGGAAGAAGGGGAACTTCAAGAAGAACGACAAGTAAGTTGTTGCTCAAGTGAAGAAGCCCAAGTCTGGACCTAAGCCTGAGACTGAATGCTTCTACTGCAAAGGTACTGGCCACTTGAAGCGAAACTGCCCCAAGTATTTGGCGGATAAGAAGGATGGCAAGGTGAACAAAGGTATATGTGATATACATGTTATTGATGTGTACCTTACTAATGCTCACAGTAGCACCTGAGTATTTGATACTGGTTCCGTTGTTAATATTTGCAACTCGAAACAGGGACTACGAATTAAGCGAAGATTGGCTAAGGACGAGGTGACAATGCGCGTGGGAAATGGTTCCAAAGTTGATGTGATCACGGTCGGCACGCTACCTCTAGATCTACATTCGGGATTAAGTTTAGACCTGAATAATTGTTACTTGGTGCCAGCGTTGAGCATGAACATTATATCTGGATCTTGTTTGATGCGAGATGGTTATTCATTTAAATAAGAGAATAATGGTTGTTATATTTCTATGAGTAATATCTTTTATGGTCATGCACCCTTGAAGAGTGGTCTATGTTTATTGAATCTCCATAGTAGTGTACACATATTCATAAATGTTGAAGCCAAAAGATGCAGAGTTGATAATGGAAGTGCAAATTATTTGTGGCACTGCCGTTTGGGTCATATTGGTGTAAAGCACATGAAGAAACTCCATTCGGATGGACTTTTGGAATCACTTGGTACTTGCAAACCATGCCTCATGCGCAAAATGACTAAAATTCCGTTCTCTGGAACAATGTAGCAAGCAACATATTTGTTGGAAATCATACATACTGATGTATGTGGTCCAACGAATGTTGAGGTTCGCAGCGGGTATCGTTATTTTCTCACCTTCACAGATGATTTGAGCAGATATGGGTATATCTACTTGATGAAACATAAGTCTAAAACATTTGAAAAATTCAAAGAATTTGAGAGTGAAGTGGAAAATCACCGTAACAAGAAAATAAAGTTTCTACGATCTGATCATGGAGGAGAATTTTTGAGTTATGAGTTTGGTCTTCATTTGAAACAATGCGGAATAGTTTCGCAACTCAAACCACCCGGAACACCACATCGTAATGGTGTGTCCGAACGTCGTAATTGTAGTATCTTACTGATTTACCGCTATCGTTTTGGGGTTATGCTTTAGAGACAGATGCATTCACGTTAAATAGGGCACCATCTAAATCCGTTGAGACGACACCTTATGAACTGTGGTTTGGCAAGAAACCAAAGTTGTCGTTTGTTAAAGTTTGGGGCTGCGATGCTTATGTGAAAAAGCTTCAACCTGATAAGCTCGAACTCAAATAGGAGAAATGTGTCTTCATAGGATACCCAAAGGAGACTGTTGGGTACACCTTCCATCACAGATCCGAAGGCAAGACATTCATTGCTAAGAATGGATCCTTTCTAGAGAAGGAGTTTCTCTCGAAAGAAGTAAGTGGGGGGAAAGTAGAACTTGATGAGGTAATTTTACCTGCTCCCTTATTGGAAAGTAGTTTATCACAGAAATCTGTTCCTATGACTCCTACACCAATTAGTGAGGAAGCTAATGATGATGATCATGTAACTTCAGATCAAGTTACTACCGAACCTTGTAGGTCAACTAGAGTAAGATCCGCACCAGAGTGGTATGGTAATCCTGTTCTGGAGGTCATGTTACTTGACCATGACGAACCTACAAACTATGAGGAAGCGATGATGAGCCCAGATTCCGCAAAATTGCTTGAGGCCATGAAATCTGAGAAGGGGTCTGAGGGAGTCCTGGATTAGGGGGTGTCCCGATGGCCGGACTATAACCTTTGGCCGGACTCCTGGACTATGAAGATACAAGATTGAAGACTTCATCCCGTGTCCGGATGGGACTTTCCTTGGGGTGGAAGGCAAGCTTGGCGATATGGATATGTAGATCTCCTCCCATTGTAACCATCTCTATGTAACCCTAACCCTCTCCGGTGTCTATATAAACCGGAGGGTTTTAGTCCGTAGGACGAACAACAATCATACCATAGGCTAGCTTCTAGGGTTTAGCCTCTCTGATCTCGTGGTAGATCTAGTCTTGTACTACCCATATCATCAATATTAATCAAGCAGGAGTAGGGTTTTACCTCCATCGAGAGGGACCGAACCTTGGGAAAAACATCGTGTCCCTTGTCTCCTGTTACCATCCGCCTAGACGCACTGTTCGGGACCCCCTACCCGAGATACGCCGGTTTTGAGACCGACATTGGTGCTTTCATTGAGAGTTCCTC
>LR880967.1:947786470-947800621 GCA_904067115.1 Aegilops sharonensis
GGGGGGGTGCTTGGGTATTTATATTGGGGAGGGGAGGGTTTTTGCTTGCGGTAGGGGACAAGAAATAGACTAGGATTAGGAAACAAGGTGAAAAGATCTAGAAACAGATACGTAATAAACGGAAGTAGGAAAAAGATTCCTACTTGGATTGGAAAAGGAACGGCGGCTCCCTGGCTTCCCTTGGTGCGCGCGATGGTGTTAGCCTTGGCCGGCCGGTGGCTTGCGGCTTGGGCCTTTGGCCCAAGGCGCTGCAGGATTTTTTTTTAAATGGTCTCGCGCGCAGAAAAATAAATAAATAAAAAATCTAAACGAACTCCGAAATTAATAAAGTAAACTTTCCCCGACTCCTAAAAATGAGTCGAACAAAATGAACTTTTACTCGGGCCAAAAATGCAATTTTTGAAAATACGCATTTTTCCCAAAGGCAAATAAACTCCGAGAAAAATCCAAAATTTGATTTATTTATTAAATCTTCATTTCTCCTAAATTTTGGGAAAGTCATATTATTCCCTCTCTTATTTTTGATATTGGAAAAATATTTGAAGATAAAATAAATAAATCCAATGATCCTCTTTTCATAGTTTTGAGAGAACTCAAATACAAAAATTTCGAAATCTCCAACTCTCTCCGAGGGTCCTTGAGTTGCGTGAAATTTCTAGGATCAACAAATGCAAGAAAATATGATATGCATGATGATCTAATGTATAACATTCCAAATTGAAAATTTGGGATGTTACACATAGATATTTGCAAGATACATATGGATCTGAATATTGCAGACCCATTGAGTAAACCTTTCTCACGAGCAAAACATGATCAACATCAAGACTCCATGTGTGTTAGAATCATTACTGTGTAATCTAGATTACTGACTCTAGTGCAAGTGGGAGACTGAAGGAAATATGCCCTAGAGGCAATAATAAAGTTGTTATTTATATTTCCTTATATCATGATAAATGTTTATTATTCATGCTAGAATTTATTAACCGAAAACTTCGTACATGTGTGAATATATAGACAAATAGAGTGTCACTAGTGTGCCTCTACTTGACTAGCTCGTCGAATCAAAGATGGTTAAGTTTCCTAGCCATAGACATGAGTTGTCATTTGATTAACGGGATCACATCATTAGAGAATGATGTGATTGACTTGACCCATTCCGTTAGCTTAGCACTTGATCATTTAGTATGTTGTTGTTGCTTTCTTCATGACTTATACATGTTCCTATGACTATGAGATTATGCAACTCCCGAATACCGGAGGAACACTTTGTGTGCTACCAAACGTCACAATGTAACTGGGTGATTAATTGTGCTCTACAGGTGTCTCCAATGGTACTTGTTGAGTTGGCATAGATCGAGATTAGGATTTGTCACTCCGATTGTCGGAGAGGTATCTCTGGGCCCTCTCGGTAATGCACATCACTATAAGCCTTGCAAGCAATGTGACTAACTAGTTAATTGCGGGACGATGCATTACGGAACGAGTAAAGAGACTTGCCGGTAACGATATTGAACTAGGTATTGAGATACCGACGATCGAATCTCGAGCAAGTAACATACCGATGACAAAGGGAACACCGTATGTTCATATGCGGTTTGACCGATAAAGATCTTCGTAGAATATGTAGGAGCCAATATGAGCATCCAGATTCTGCTATTGGTTATTGACTGGAGACGTGTCTCGGTCATGTCTACATAGTTCTCGAACCCGTAGGGTCCGCACGCTTAACGTTCGGTGACAATCGGTAATATGATTGAGGGAGTCCTGGATGAGGGGGTATCCGGACAGCCGGACTGTGTATAACGTCCGGACTATTGAAGCGTGAAGATACAAGACTCAAGAATTCGGCCCGTGTCCGGATGGGACTTTCCTTGGCATGGAAGGCAAGCTTGGCGATCCGGATATTATGTTTCCTTTTGTAACCGACTCCATGTAAACCCTAGCCCTCTCTGGTGCCTATATAAACCGGAGAGGTTGGTCCTTAGAAGGCCGATCACAATTACAATTATACCATCATAGGCTAGCTCTTAGGGTTTAGCCTCTATGACCTCGTGGTAGATCTACTCTTGTACTACCCATATCATCAATATTAATCAAGCAGGAAGTAGGGTTTTACCTCCATCAAGAGGGCCCGAACCTGGGTAAACATCTGTGTCCCTTGCTTCCTGTTACTATCAGCCTTGACGCACAGATCGAGACCCCCTACCCGAGATCCAACGGTTTTGACACCGACATTAGTGCTTTCATTGAGAGTTCCTCTATTTTGTCGCTACTGGGCTCGATGGCTCCTTCAACCATCGCCAATAACACGGTATCAGATAGTCACGACGAGCACGGCTTAGACCTGCTGTCGGACAAAGCTCGGGATATCACCCCCGCAGTAGCCTCGGACCTAAATCCGGAGCAGGCTGTGTTGCCTGAGGACGGAGGGCTGGACCCCGCCCCGCAGGTCGCGCACTCATCGGCGTTGGAGCCGAACACGGGCCTTACCTCTTTGGTGGCCTATGACTACAGACCCCCGGATTCGTATCCGGATGATGGTTCCGGTCCGCACACTCCCGAGGCATTCGAGCTAGGTTGGGCTCCGGTAATGGAGTTCACCGCTGCGGATGTCTTTTAGCACTCTCCCTTTCGCGACATGCTGAACTTATTAAAAACTCTCTCTTTGAGAGGGAATTCTGGACCAAACTATGTCCGGCTCGAATGGGAAGCAGACGACGAAGAAATTCGTTGCCCACCCACCACACACTTCATAGCCACGATCGATGACTTAACTGACGTGCCTAACTTCGAATCCGAAGACATCGACGGTGTGGACAATGATGTACCAGAAGATTCAGAATCTATGGGGCGCTGGACTTCTCCCTCGTCACACGACATATACATGGTGGATACCCCCAAAGAGGACAAAGGCGACAATCCGGACGATGAAACCCCCGGACAAAAGCCAAAGCGACGGCGCAGGTGCCGATCTAAGTCCAGCAACAGTAAAAATAGCGACAAGAGCGCCAGAGGGATCGATACTACAATCAACTCTGAAGGCAACAACGACCATACGGACCCAGCGATGGAGCCGGACGAACCAGGTCACCTCGAACACAGTTCGGAGCAGACGCCCGAGGACAATGATCCCGACGGACGAGGTCATCAAACCGAACCAGCACAGGAAAACAGTCCGGATAATGATGCCATCCCGGAAAAACACGTGGAACGAGATAACCTCCACAGAAATCTTATGGCCACCGCAAGATGTCTAAAGAAACAGAAGCAACAGCGCAAAGCCGCACAGGTAACGCTCAACCGCAGATGGAATAAAGTGCTAGACACTGAAGAAAGATACGACGATGATCGCCATACAAAGAGCTATCCAAAACGCAAGCTACTGCCAGAATTCGACGACTAAGCTGTACCACTTCATAACCGCAACAAAGCGGCTACCGACGTTGCGCACGATCCACGTGAACACCTGAATACGAAAGCCGGCGCGCCCAGGTCCATTTATGGATCCAAAGGACGTACCCCGGCGAGGGACTGTGGTCATCAAGACAATTATGACAACCAAATACCAGTTCGGAATAAACACCGAACACAACAACAGCCGACGGCATGCCACAGTACGTCCAAATACAGAGGGGCTGCTAACCCCCTATGCTTTACTGATGAAGTAGTGGACCATGAATTCCCACAGGGCTTTAAACCTGTGAACATAGAGGCATATGACGGAACGACAGACCCGTGGGTCTGGATTGAGGACTTTATCCTGCACATACAAATGGCTCGTGGGGATGATCTTCACGCCATCAAATACCTCCCCCTCAAACTGAAGGGACCAGCTCGACACTGGTTGAAAAGCCTCCCCGAAAATTCAATTGGGAGCTGGGAGGAACTTAAGGATGCTTTCACGGCCAATTTTCTTGGAACATATGTCCGGCCTCCGGATGCTGACGACTTAAGTCACATAGTCCAACAGCCCGGAGAGTCCGCCTGCAAGCTTTGAAACAGATTCCTCACTAAGAAGAATCAAATTGTTGACTGTCCGGATGCCGAAGCCTTAGCGGCATTCAAACACAGCTTCCGTGATGAGTGGCTCGCCAGACACCTCGGCCAAGAAAAGCCAAGGAATATGGCAGCCCTAACAAGCCTTATGACCCGCTTTTGCGCGGGAGAAGATAGCTGGCTAGCCCGTAAAGGCACCAGCGACCCCAGCATATCCGAAATAAGGGATGGCAACGGGAAGCCACGACGTCATAAACGCCAAAACAAGGAAGAGAGTCCGGATAACACGATGGTTAATGCCGGATTTAGGGGCTCTCGACCTAATCAGCAAAATAAGCCATCTAAAGGCAGCAAAGAGGGGCCGTCCGGTCTGAATAGAGTCCTAGACAGACTATGCCAAATTCATGACACCCCTGACAAACCTGCAAACCACACGCACAGAGAGTGCTGGGTCTTCAAGCAGGCCGGCAAATTAAATGCCGAACACAAGGGAAGGGAAACACCAAGTGAAGACGAGGACGAACCTCGCCAGCCGAACACTGAAGGACAGAAAAAATTCCCGCCAGAGGTTAAAACAGTGAACATGATCCACGCGACTCTCACATCCATGAGGAGGCACGAACGCGCGCATAGAGCCGCGCCCGATATAGAGCCCATCGTACTCACACTTAACCACTGGATGCCTTATCCGATCACTTTTGATAACTTGGACGACCGAACCAGTATTCGGCGCGGAGAATCAAAGGCCTTGGTGCTTGACCCAATAATCGACGGATACCGTCTCACCCGCGTCCTTATGGACGGCGGCAGCAGTCTCAATTTAATATATGAGGACACTGTCCGCGGGATGGGGATAGACCCATCCTGAATTAACCAAAGCAACACCACCTTTGAAGGGGTGATACTAGGCGTTGAAGCCCATAGCAGAGGCTCCGTCGCACTGGAGGTAACATTCGGCTCTCCAGGCAACTCCAGAAGCGAAGAACTACTCTTCATCGTCGCACCCTTCCAAAGCGACTATCACGCAGTGCTCGGAAGAACGGCCTTTGCCCGCTTCAACGCATTGCCGCACTATGGCTACCTTACACTTAAGATGCCCGATCCACGTGGCGTCATCACCGTTAGCGGAATAACAGAGCGCTCGTCACACGCAGAGGAACACGCGACAGCCCTCGCGGCCGGACTATAAGCGACCTCCAACATAAAAAAATATGACCGGTCGTTAAGACCAGGGACTCGGTTAGATGATTCCGGTAGCCCAGATTGAACCAGGGCACCATATATGTAATCCTATAGCGGATACCAGGGGCTATAACTACCTTATAAAGCCCCACACTTGGCTCAACCTTATTGGCAGGCCAATGGCCTAAAGTTTTATCATCCATCGCCTACTTACGTTTTACTCTCCTATGAGTTTTCCTTTTTCCACTGACAACGTTCGCGCGATGCCCTTCCAGGATATGGCACAACGGAGACAAAGGCGCAGACGTGCAGCAGGGCCCCATTTAACAGGTTTCTTTTTAGATTAAGCCCCTGTGTAAACCTTTTCTATTGCCTCTTGTTGTTTAACTATCCCATGGGTTCCATACCCACAGAGGATACTGTCGTTTTGGGCATCTCGCCACGGCAGATTAACGCACATACCTGGAAACATAGGGTTTATAATGAATGGGCATTCTTGAGCCCATCGACTATTATAAAGTCCAAATACCTTCGGGAGTGTTTGGCGTCACGAGTTTGGCCTTATATGCAGCAGCTCCGAATCATGTCTTTGGTCAAATGTTGGGTTTGCCCGGCTCCTGGGTTTGCCGCCTTACGTTCCGTTATTATCGGCTAAGGTGGCCAAAGGAGAACTACTGCGATTGTGCCCTGGTTATTCCAGACGAGCACCGCAGTAGAGAAAGCCGAAAACTGACTGTCATGATACAACGAGAGACTGTTCAACCACTCGAAGACTTATCGGAATCTTTAGGATCCCTCCGCATTAACGAAGGACCGTTTCCCGGTCATGTACACACGCGCCCGTATTCGGATGCACGCAAAGGTACCAGGGGCTACATAGTAGCCCCAACATTAGATTCCCATGGCTAAGCGAAAGTGTTACAGCTATATAGTCCGGTTGCCTAGTTCAACGTGCGATCACCTCCTTAATGGACCAAGACGTTGGATCAAGTGTGATTAAGCGTATTTTTCGCGAACACCCCCACATTGTCTGCGTGGGGGCTGAAGCCAATGACTGCTATCTTCCGGATTACACATTCATATATACATATATATGTAAACGGCCGCACATGGGACACAATAATACTTTCGGGCAAAAAGTATAAATATAAGCCTTATAACCAAAATAACATTGTTCTTACAATGATTCGATTCATCACTCGAATAAGACATTCTTCGAGCACTGCACCTCTATTAGGCGGGCACCTTCTGTGACCTGCGCCAAGTAGTGCTCGGCCGGATATTGGCCCCCCGCCGGATCTTGGGTCGCTATAATATTGGCCTCCATATCCGTCCAATAGGCTTTAACGCGGGCAAGAGCCATCCGTGCACCCTCTATGGACGCCGACCTCCTCATGGCGTCGATCCGAGGCACGGCCCCAAGGAATTGCTGCACCAAGCCAAAGTAACTGTCCGGCTTAGGCCCTTTCAGCCAAAGATGGTTTATCACAGACCGCATCGCAAGACCGGACAGCCTTTGAAGCTCCGCCACAGGAGCCATCTTGTCACTTAACGGCAGCGGGCGAGTGGGAGCATTGAATTGCAACCAGAAAAGCTTCTCCACTTCCTTATCACCCTGATCCTCGAAGAACTTGGCAACGTCAGCCGTACTCTTCGCCAAATCTACATAAGCGTCCGCGGGACTCCAGCGCCCATCCAGGGGAGCGTACTTCGGATCGAAAAACTTCGTCCGTAGTAGGTAGGAGCCTCCAGTCGCGATTTTACCGGCTTGTTGAAGTTCCTCCCGCGCACCCCTGAGCGCGGTACGTATTTCCTTGGTGGCATTACGCGCCTTGTCCAGCTCGGCCAAACTTTCCTTATGCTCCTTTTCAAGGAGCTCATACCGGTCAGCGGCATTTTTTTAACTCCATAGCCATTTCGGCCATCTTTTCCTCGCTTCGGTGATGAGCAGCCTGTTCGGCTCCCAATTCTTCGGCCGCCTTTAGGGCAGCCGCATTGCTAACCCGAGCTTATTCCTTGGCTTGGACAAGTTCTGCCTTCAGGGCCTCCACGGCAGCAGCACCATCTATAGTCCGAACATATTACATTAATATCATGCCGCCTCCATATTTTCCTATACAAAGGAACGCAGAGCACATACCTTGTGATTTGTCCAGCCGCTCGTTCACCAGCGTGATATCAGCATCAATTGATTGAATCCGCCTGGTCAGTTCGGAAACTTCAACGGACTGGTCGGCGGCCAGACTCGCAGGTACCTGCAAGTATTTACAGCGCAATAATTGATTTATGATCCCCCGTTTGCCGCCTATGGCGGGCAACCAGAGTCTCAGGGGCTACTATCTATATGGAGCACCCCTAATGCGTGCCTCACAGCCAAAAACAGTGTATTCTTCACTACATACCTCAAAGCCTCTGAGCAGACTTGTAAATGCTTCATTCAAACCGCTTGTAGCGGAAGAAATCTTCTTGTGCACCGCGCTCATTAATGAGTGGTGCTCCTCCGAGAGCGCAGCTCGCTCCAGTAGGCTCGTCCGTACGTCCGGCCGGACATCAAACTGTGCTGGACCCTTCCCATCGCCCCTCGCGGGAGCCAAATGCTCTGAGCTCAGGGCGGCTGACGCATTGGCCTTTGGCTTCGGCAGATCCGGACTCCTCCGTGACGACACCTCGGTGTCGCCCGCTTCGCGAGCCGGAGAGGTAGGTGGGGTCTCGCTCTCCATCATCTCCGGAGGAAGATCCCCCGAAGACGAACTCTGTTGAGAAGGACTGCTAGCCGGACTGCGAGAGACGAATCCTGGTTATTGATCTAGGAGGAACGCAACACCTTCAAATTAAAAATTAACTTACAACTCAGTGGAGGGCTGGCCCGTTGGTGGGCACGATGCGGTGAGGGTGCCCATCGGGGCAGATGCCCCCTCGTGATATCTTTTTCACTGGTTTGGGCATCTTCGTCTCCGAGTCTTCGGAGATAGCCCTCTTCTTCCCGCGCGGGGAGGAGGCCTTAGCCCCCCCTTCCCGACTATCCTCCTTAGGGGAGGCAATAATTCCCCGGGGTTCGGATGCGTAGTGTGTGGAGTTCGGTTTCTTCGTTCTTCCCCTTGTCTTTCCCTGAGGGCATTCTGCTGAGTACCCGGTCAAGCATCTTGTCCATGGGGGGACCAGGCGAGCCTTCGGGAAGTGGCGCCGGACACCTGATTCTCTCCGCCTTGTTGAGCCATTCCGGGCCACTGGTGATTTTTAGGATAAACAATTACAACAAATACAAAACACGGTGTCCGATATCAAGTTCACTTACTTGGGTATCTAGGCGATTGTAGCTTAGGCCCGCATCCTCGGTGGTATCCGGACACTTTACTTTCGGTCCGAAATAATCTGCACATCCCTTCGAGCTTTAGGCCGAAGAAGTGCTTAATAGTCCGCGGACCCTCTGGGTTGAACTCCCACATCCGGAGAGGCCGGCGTTGGCACGGGAACATCCATCGGATTAACATCACTTGCATTATGCTAACAAGGTTAATGTCCATCTCAAGAAGCTCTCGGATGCGGCTCTACGGTACATCACCAGCGGGACCCCAATTCCGTCCTACGTCGGTCCAAGACGCCAGCTTTAACGGAGGGCCCGAGCGGAACTCGGGAGCAGCCACTCACTTTGTGCCTCGGGGAGCCGTGACATAAAACCACCTCCGTTGCCATACATCGGATACTTGTGGGAAGGAACCCTCTGGCCATGGGGCGTCAACGTTCCTGCTTATTACAGCACCTCTGCACGCCCCTCGATCATCTTCAGCGTCACATTGAAGGTCTTGAGCCATAAGCCGAAGTGTGGGGTGACGTGGAGAAAAGCCTCGCACACGATAATGAACGACGAGATATGGAGGATAGCATCTAGAGCCAGATCATGAAAATCCAACCCATAATAGAACATGATCCCCCTCACGAAGGGATCGAGGGTGAAACCCAAACCGCGGAGGAAGTGTGGGACGAAAACGACACACTCATTGGACTTCGGCGTAGGGATGACCTGCCCTGGAGCAGGAAGACTGTGCTGGATATCTGCGGTCAAGTATCCGACCTCCCTAAGCTTTGCAATGTCCTTCTCTTCAATCAAGGAGGCCACCCACCAGCCTTGAGCGTCAGATCCAGACATATTGGAGGATTTCGGAGGGGAGGAGCTTAGGTTTTGGGTGTTAGGCGCAATGAAGGTGAAAAAAGAGGCGTAGGTCTCGACCCCTTTATAAAGAGGGTGAATATCAAGAGTCCCCGGTGTGACCGTTTGAGGCTTATATAAAAACACACGGGTTATACCAATAGCCGTCGTGGGGTCACGCATGCTCATATTGATGGAAAATCCCGTAATAAGAGGAACACGATCTCTGCCTCGATGGGACGTGCCAATAAAACCGCCTCGTAACACGAGTCGTTGTGCGGCAGGAAAAGTCGGTTCGCGTTGGACCGAGCCACGATGCAAGGTCACGACGCATGAAGATTGCCAGCAAATCAGATCTATACCATACGAAGATCATCTTGCAGATCCGGACACGGTCTACGTGTTCGATGATCACTTTGGAGTATTCGGAGGAGGAACCCGCCTTGCAATGCCGAAGACAATACTGCGCGCCGGACTCATCATCATTGAAGCCTGGTTCAGGGGCTACTGAGGGAGTCCTGGATTAGGGGGTATCCGGATAGCCGAACTGTGTATAACATCCGGACTATTGAAGCGTGAAGATACAAGACTCAAGACTTCGGCCCGTGTCCGGATGGGACTTTCCTTGGCGTGGAAGGCAAGCTTGGCGATCCGGATATTATGTTTCCTTCCTTGTAACCGACTCCATGTAAATCCTAGCCCTCTCCGGTGCCTATATAAACCGGAGAGGTTGGTCCTTAGAAGGCCGATCACAATTACAATCATACCATCATAGGCTAGCTCTTAGGGTTTAGCCTCTATGATCTCGTGGTAGATCTACTCTTGTACTACCCATATCATCAATATTAATCAGGCAGGAAGTAGGATTTTACCTCCATCGAGAGGGCCCGAATCTGGGTAAACATCTGTGTCCCTTGCTTCATGTTAGCATCAGCCTTGACGCACAGATCGGGACCCCCTACCCGAGATCCGCCGGTGTTGACACCGACAATGATTTTATGTGTTTTGATGTACCGAAGGTAGTTCGGGGTCCCGGATATGATCACGGACATGACGAGGGGCCTCCAAATGGTCGAGACATAAATATCGATATATTGGATAACTATGTTTGGACATCGGAAAGGTTCCGAGTAAGTTTGGACAAATACCGGAGTACTGGGGGGGGGGGGGGGGGGGGGCGCGGGGGGGGCGGGGGGGCCGCCCGGGCGGCGGCGGGGGGGCCGCGGGGGCGGCGGGGCCCGGGCGGGGGGGGGGGGGGGGGGGGGCGCGGGGGGGGCGGGGGGGCCGCCCGGGCGGCGGCGGGGGGGCCGCGGGGGCGGCGGGGCCCGGGCGGGGGGGGGGGGGGGGGGGGGCGCGGGGGGGGCGGGGGGGCCGCCCGGGCGGCGGCGGGGGGGCCGCGGGGGCGGCGGGGCCCGGGCGGGGGGGGGGGGGGGGGGGGGCGCGGGGGGGGCGGGGGGGCCGCCCGGGCGGCGGCGGGGGGGCCGCGGGGGCGGCGGGGCCCGGGCGGGGGGGGGGGGGGGGGGGGGCGCGGGGGGGGCGGGGGGGCCGCCCGGGCGGCGGCGGGGGGGCCGCGGGGGCGGCGGGGCCCGGGCGGGGGGGGGGGGGGGGGGGGGCGCGGGGGGGGCGGGGGGGCCGCCCGGGCGGCGGCGGGGGGGCCGCGGGGGCGGCGGGGCCCGGGCGGGGGGGGGGGGGGGGGGGGGCGCGGGGGGGGCGGGGGGGCCGCCCGGGCGGCGGCGGGGGGGCCGCGGGGGCGGCGGGGCCCGGGCGGGGGGGGGGGGGGGGGGGGGCGGGGGGGGGGGGGTTACCGGAACCCCCCGGGGAGTGTAATGGGCCTCATGGGCCTTGGTGGAGAGCAGAAGGGGCAGCCAGGGCAAGCCGTGCGCCCCCTTCCCCTCTGGTCCGAATTGGAGTACGAGTGGGCGGGGGGGGCGTTTTTTCCTTCCCCCTCTCTCGTCCTTCCTTCCCTCCTACTCCTACTCTTGGAAGGGGTGGAATCCTACTCCCGGTGGGAGAATCCTACTCCCGGTGGGAGTAGGACTCCCCTTGGGGTGCGCCTAGGAGGCCGGCCCCCTCCCCCTCCTCAACTCCTTTATATACGGGGAAGGGGGTAACCCATAGACACACAAGTTGATCATTGATCTTTTAGCCATGTGCGGTGCCCCCTCCTCCATATTCCACCTCGGTCATATTGTAGCGATGCTTAGGCGAAGCCCTGCGACGATACTCTCATCATCACCGTCATCACGCCGTCGTGCTGACGGAACTCTCACTCGAAGCTCTACTGGATCGTGAGTTCGTGGGACGTCACCGAGCTGAACATGTGCAGATCGCGGAGGTGCCACACGTTCGGTACTAGGATTGGTCAATCGTGAAGACGTACGACTACATCAACCGTGTTGTCATAACGCTTCCGCTTACGGTCTACGAGGGTACGTGGACGACACTCTCCCCTCTTGTTGCTATGCATCACCATGATCTTGCGTGTGCGTAGGAATTTTTTTGAAATTACTATGTTCCCCAACTCTAGATTGATCTTTCTTACAATGGGAGAAGTGCTTGGCTTTGGGTTCAATCTTGCGGTGTCCTTTCCCAGTGACAGCAGGGACAGCAAGGAACGTATTGTATTGTTGCCATCGAGGATAAAAAAGATGGGGTTTATATCATATTGCTTGAGTTTATCCCTCTACATCATGTCATTTTTCCTAATGCGTTACTCTGTTCTTATGAACTTAATACTCTAGATGCATGCTGGATAGTGGTCGATGTGTGGAGTAATAGTAGTAGATGCAAAATCGTTTCGGTCTACTTGTTGCGGGCGTGATGCCTAAATACATGATCATGCCAAGATATTCTCATAACTATGCATTTTTCTGTCAATTGCTCGACAGTAATTTGTTCACCCACCGTAGATTATGCTATCTTGAGAGAAGCCACTAGTGAAACCTATGGCCCCCGGGTCTATCTTTCATCATGTTATTTTCCTATTAATTTACTATTCCTGCCGCCTTTTATTTTTCAATCTTTACTTTCCAATCTATATCATAAAAATACCAAAAATATTTATCTTATTATCTTTATCATATCTCACTTTTGCAAGTGGCCGTGAAGGGATTTACAACCCCTTTATCGCATTGGTTGCAAGATTCTTATTTGTTTGTGCAGGTACAAGGCGACTTGTGTGTAATCTCCTACTGGATTGATACCTTGTTTCTCAAAAACTGAGGGAAATACTTATGCTACTTTGCTGCATCACTCTTTCCTCTTGAAATGAAAACCAACGCATGCTCAAGAGGTAGCATGCCACACCATGTTGGAATATTTGCTAGACTAGAATGGAAGAAAGAAATAGGCTAGAATTATTAACGACTTGAGGGTTGAGGATGTAGATAAAGAATTGGTGGCTGCTAAAGACAACTAACTGTCTCCTCCCATAGAGGGGGATCTGGGGGTATTTAGTTGGTATTATGATAAAACCTTAGCGAATCAAGTCTCGTGATACACCTAACATTCTTTCTAAACCGTGTTGGTGAGCATGATGTGGAATCATTGGTCCATGAAGCACGAGAAAAAATTTAATTGCACACTTTGATGCTACTTGCTTTGTATCAACTCTAGTCTATTGCATTGCATCACTATTATTTAAAGTCATGCCTTATTACATGAGATTGATTATCGTTCATGCTAGTTGCATTTACAATAAACAATTATGTTTTTATCATCTACTACTCATGGACAAGTAGGGATTAAACTTGGGGATGCTGACACGTCTCAAACTTATCTATAATTTTTTATTGCTTCAAGCAATATGTATATCATTTTTGCATAGTTTTGACATAAATTTTCTGAACTAACATAAATTTGGTGCTACATGTCATTTGTTGTTTTCTGAATTTTTTGGATTTATAGGAAAATCAATTTTAAGGAGCTAAAAACATTGAAAAAACATGAAAAAAATTGCATCGAGAAAGCTTCCGGAGGGCTTGGCGACCACCACAGCCTCCCCTCCCCCCACACACATCTCCATGCACTGCGTGGAGCCTCTGGTCCACCTCCTCACCGCCTTTCATCGCCTACATTTTTGTAATGTTCTGTAAATCTTAAACATCTAGGAAGTTATTATATTTTCCACCGCCACAGCTCTCTGTTCCATGATGATCATATCTGGAGGCCTTTTTTGGTACACTACCAGAGGGGGAAATTATCACAGTGGCCATCTCCATCAACTTTGAAGGTCATGATTGTCTTCTGTGAGTAGTGTCCTTTCGACTATGAGTCCATAGGAGTAGCTAGATGATTTTCTCTCCCTTGCCTTTCAATAAAAAGATCACATTGAAGGAAATATGCCCTAGAGGCAATAATAAAGTTATTATTTATTTCCTTACTTCATGATAAATGTTTATTATTCACGCTAGAATTGTATTAACCGGAAACATAATACATGTGTGAATACATAGACAAACAGAGTGTCACTAGTATGCCTCTACTTGACTAGCTCGTTAATCGAAGATGGTTGAGTTTCCTAGCCATGGACATGAGTTGTCATTTGATTAACAGGATCACATCATTAGGAGAATGATGTGATCGACTTGACCCATTCCGTTAGCTTAGCACTTGATCGTTTAGTATGTTGCTATTGCTTTCTTCATGACTATACATGTTCCTTTGACTATGAGATTATGCAACTCACGTTTACCGGAGGAACACTTTGCGTGCTACCAAACGTCACAACATAACGGGGTGATTATAAAGGTTCTCTACAGGTGTCTCCGAAGGTAATTGTTGGGTTGGCGTATTTCGAGATTAGGATTTGTCACTCCGATTGT
>LR880967.1:947806435-947823390 GCA_904067115.1 Aegilops sharonensis
TCGTCATTTTCTGACCTTCACAGATGATTTGAGCAGATATGGGTATATCTACTTGATGAAACATAAGTCTGAAACATTTGAAAAGTTCAAAGAGTTTCAGAGTGAAGTGGAAAATCATCGTGACAAGAAAATAAAGTTTCTACGATTTGATCGCGGAGACAAATATTTGAGTTACAAGTTTGGTCTTCAATTAAAACAATGTGGAATAGTTTCACAAATTTGTGCCACCTAGAAGACCATAGCATAATGTTGTGTCCGAACGTCATAACCGTACTTTATTAGATATAGTGCAATCTATGATGTTTCTTACCGATTTACCACTATAGTTTTGGGCCTATGCATTAGAGACAACTGCATTCACGTTAAAAAGGGCACCATCTAAATCCGTTGAGACGACACCATATGAATTGTGGTTTGGCAAGAAACCAAAGTTGTCATTTCTTAAAGTTTGGGGTTGCGATGCTTATGTGAAAAAGTTTCATCCTGATAAGCTCAAACCCAAATCGGAGAAATGTGTCTTCATAGGATACCCAAAGGAAACAATTGGGTACACCTTCTATCACAGATCCGAAGGCAAGATATTCGTTGCTAAGAATGGATCATTTCTAGAGAAGGAGTTTCTCTCGAAAGAAGTGAGTGGGAGGAAAGTAGAACTTGATGAGGTAAATGTACCTACTCCCTTATTGGAAAGTAGTTCATCACAGAAATTCGTTCCTGTGACTCCTACACCAATCAGTGAGGAAGCTAAATGATGATGATCATGTAACTTCAGATCAAGTTACTACCGAACCTCGTAGTGTAAGTGCATCTAGTGCCACCCCTAGTTGGTTTTGGAGTATTGACGACAAACCTGGTTGAGTGACTAATGTGTTTGTGAGAATTGCAGGATAACACAGGTAGTAGTCCCTCCTTGATTCGGTTTACCTACCGGAGATGACCCCTAAAAATGTGTGAAGACATAGAAGACAATGGTGGTTTGTTAAGATATTCATATTGAAGACTATGACACGAGAAGAAATTGAGTGAAGACTATGGAGCGCGAATACTTAGTTGTTTCGTTGTTTCCTTTTATTCTTTGTTGAGTCATAGGAACCACCGCACTGTTAAGTGGGGTCCAAGTGAACAAAGTCAGAGTGACTGAAGTGATGCTCAAACCAAATGCTATGTCTTCGAGCGAAGACAATCAGAGCAAATCTTATCCTGTGTCGGATAAGTCAGCTTTACTTGTAGCCCAAGTCAAGCTGCCTCGTGTGTTTGAAATCTGACCGTTGCGACATGTGTCAGTTCCTTAGTGACCGAGGGTCATTTCGGACAAATCCGATAGGGCTGCCCAGTGGCTATAAATAGCCCACCCCCTACACCATAAATTGGTGGCTGCTCAGAGTTAGTACACTGCTTTGTCGTTTGAGAGCAACCCACCGCCGAAGCTTTCAAGAGAGAATCCTTGCGAGGACAAAACCCAAACCACCCAGAGCCCAAAGAGTGTTTGGCATCACTGAAGTCTTTCTGTCCGCGTGATCTGAAGACTTGTTACACTTGAGGACTGTGAATCATCCAGCCGGTTAGGCGTCGCATTCTGAGCATCCAAGAGCCATTGTGGATTGCCAGTGAATGAAGTCTGTGAAGGTTTGGAAGTCTACCATGAATACTTACCAGAGTAATTGGGCGAGAACTCTGTGTCCTTAGCTCAAGGGGAATAAGGTGAAGACGAGGTCTTCTGAGTTGGATCTCAGCCTCCGTAACCAGACATACAGTTGTACAGCAACTGGAACTGGTCAAACAAATCCCTGTCCTTCTGAAGCCACTGGTTCTATCTCTTACTCCTCTTTACTTACAGTTTGTCTTCCTGAAGTCATTGCATGCTTGTATTATCTGTTTGACTTCACTGTGTGACTATCTATTCTGATTGGCTTCATACTATGTTCCATCCCGATCTTTACTACCTAGCTGCTATTAGTCTTCATGCTTTCACTTCATTGAATACTTGACTATGGCTTGTCTAGTGTAGTCTACCTTCCGCTGCATTGAATAGTTTTGTTTATATTGTCTGTCTTCGAAACTCCCATTTTTTCAAGACTTCCGTAAAAATCGCCTATTCACCCCCCCCCTCTAGTCGATAACTAGCCCTTTCAATTGGTATCAGGGCAAGGTGCTCCCTTGTTCTATGTGATTCAATTTAACCACTTGGAGTTTAGCTATCTCGACTGCAGGGATAATCAAAGTCTCCGCTGTGTGCCCCATCTTCGATGGCACTGAATATCCCTACTGGAAGAATAGTATGCGCATGCATCTTGAAGCCATTGATGTCGATCTATGGTATGTCGTCAAGAACGGCGTTCCCAAGACTGGTGAAAGTGTCACCCCTGCTAATGTCAAGAAGTTCATTCAACTGGACTCTACTGCCAAGAACATCATCTGTGGTCACCTTAGCAAAGGACAGTATGGTCGTGTGAGTGCTCTAGAAACGTCGAAGCTAGTCTGGGACTGGCTATCCAAGGTCAATGAAGGCGTCTCAACTCAGCGAGATCAACGTATCAGTACTCTCTGCAACCTCTTCAACCGCTTCAAGAGACACGACAATGAGAATGTCCAGCTCACATTTGATCGCCTCACTGATATCACAAATGAGCTCCAAGCACTCGGCGCCACTGAGATCACGAAGCATGAGATAGTGAAGACACTACTGAGATCTCTTGACAGCTCATTTGACAAGTTAGCCCTGATTTCAAGACTCTCGATCCGTCTGACATACTTGAGAGGCTCAACACACATGAGTACCAGCTATCTGAGAAACGAGATATCTATGGCCCCAACTATGGCTGATCTCGAGCTTTGAAGGCAAAGACTGTTGCTTCCTCATCTGAAGAAGAATCTGACTGCAGTTCTGGTGATCCTGAAGACATTGGAAAGGAGCTTGCTATGCTTGTGAAGAAGTTCTAGAAATTCACCAAGAAGAAAGGCTTCAGAAAGTCTTCACGATCCAGCTCAAGAAATGATGAAGCTTCTGCCTATGATCACAAGAAGAGAACATGTCACAAGTGCAAGAAACCTGGTCACTACATCTCTGAGTGTCCACAGTGGACAATGAGAAGAAGAAGAAAAAGACCAAAGAATATGATTCTGATGATAAGAAGAAGAAGAAATCCTCAAAGTCTTCTTCCAAGTCTTCTTCCAGATCTTCATCACACAAGAAGAGCTCATCTGGCAAGGCCCGTGCTTTTGTTGGCCAGGAGATGGATTCAGAAGAGGAGTCAGCTTTAGAGGAGGCGGAGGTGGAGTCTGAGGGGGAGTCTGACTCGGGTGTTGCGAGTCTGGCCCTAGCTACTGCTTACGTCGCCAAGTCCATCTTCAACACCAAAGACAATGGCTCCGTCACCAACACTGATGATAATGACGAGGACGACTCACCTCCCACCTACTACTTCATGGAACGTGGTGCCAAGGTAAAATCACGCGACGCTTACTTTCAGATATCAAGTGAAGATGACTCTGATTGTGAATCCGAACCCAGCTACAAAACATTTGCTAAAATTGCAACTGAACAGCAGAAAGCTATGGAACATACTCAAAAAATGTTAGACAAAAGCGATGACCTGTTGGACGCGGAAATAACCCGTTCTCAGTCCTTAGTTGAAGACATTAAAAATCTTCATGCTGAGTACCAGGAACTTGAAATTCGTCATGAAACGCTCACAACCACTCACGAAAATCTCTCCTATGATTATCTTCAAAGGAAGCAAGAGCTTGAGAAATTGAGAGCGGCTCATGAAGATCTTCAAAAAGAGAATTAGTCACTTCGCGCTCAACAGATGAGTTCCGCTCAGGAAGGATTTGAACCACCTTGTCTAAAATGCCTTGAGCGTGATAACGCTACTTCTGTTGCTGAATGTTCTACTGCTGCTACTGTTGCAATATATTCAACTGTTGATGTGGTAACTAACACCTCTGCGGAGGATACCACTACTATTGTTGATGAAAATGCTAGGTTGAAGACATTGCTTGAACCAGGTATGTACAAAACTCTCAAAGGGCATACGACACTGTGCGATGTCCTCAAAAAGCAGATTCTGAACCGAAACCCTAGGAAAGAGAGTGTTGGGTTCGAGAGGAAAATGAATGTTGATGGCTCCTACTGGAAGCCTGAGCAGTACCCCAAAACCACATGGGTTGCTGCAAAGGGACCTTCAGTGGATCCATCCACCTTATCTGGCTTCACCTTTGTTAACCCTATTACCATTGATGAATCCTTTGGTGCAAACTATAAACTGTTTAAGAATCAAAATGGTGAAGTGTTTGCCAGGTATATTGGTACTAACTGCAGGAACGGGCCACCTATGAAGAAGATCTGGGTTCCCAAAAGTTGTCTTGAGAATCTTCTTGTGAATGTCATCATGACACCACCTGGGAAGAAGACAAATCCCAGACCAAAGGCTTCATATGACCCTAAGGATTCATACAGACAGAGGACTCACCTGAGTCACCCTAACGCCAATGTTTTGCAGGGAAACCATACTCAGACTTATGCATATGAGCGTGTGTCTTCAAACCGCTATGTTCATAGAACTAAGAACTTTTCTGCTTATTCATATGAGTATCGTTCTTCTCCTGCAAGGCTATTTGCTAGGGATCCAAAGCCGGAGTTCTCAGATGCTGCACTTAGACTCATTGCTTCTAAGCCACCCCTGAAGATGTGGGTGGTTAAGAAGAATTAACTTTATTTTGCAGGGAAAGGTCACCAGCCGGAAATCAAAGACGTCTAATGCTATTGCTGGGGACCTAAAACATCTTGTACGGCGCAAGATAAAATACCCAAATGGACTTACTATGTATTTTTTTCCTGAATCGTTTGCAAACATCCTATCAGTCCTAATCTTAATATGAGCTTTGATAATCCTCTTGCTCGTCAAATGTTTATGCTTCACAATACTCTTGGTGAAGCCTATCCCCTAACTGCACTGTAGACTACGACACCTCGTGCGTCAGAATGAATTATGGATAGCGAATGCACTAATCATATGACTGGTGATCGAAGTCTTCTCAAGGACTCAACCTTACGTCCTTCAGAAAAAAGTCACATCACATTTGTTGACACTATTAAAAGCAAGGTATTGGTTCTAGGCAGAGTTGCAATCTCAAAGGATCAACACATGGATAAAGTGATGCTTGTTGAATCCCTTGGTTTCAACTTAATGTATGTCTCAATGCTTTGTGACTTAAACATGATTGTGCTATTTGGAAAATATCGATGCCTTGTACTAATGGAATCTGACAAGTCTCTAGTCTTTGAAGGGTATCGAAAAGATGATCTATTTATGGTAGATTTCTCAGCAGGACCACAGATGGCCGTATGTCTTCTAGAAAAGGCTTCAGAATGCTGGCTCTGGCATCGAAGGCTAGGGCATGCTGGCATGAAGAACTTGCACACTCTAGCAAAGAAGAAGCATGTCGTGGGCATCGAAGGCGTCAAGTTCAAGAAGGACCATCTGTGTGGCGCCTGCGAAGCTGGAAAGATGACTAGGTCCAAGCATCCCTCGAAGACAATCATGACTACATCTCAACCCTTCGAGCTGCTTCACATGGATCTATTCGGCCCTACTCACTACTCTACTCTCAATGCTACTGCTTGCCTCTATGGCTTCGTAATTGTTGATGATTACTCTAGATATACTTGGGTACATATAATCCTCTACAAGACTGAAGTGCAGGATGTCTTCAGACGCTTTGCCAATCGTGCCATGACGAACTATGGCATCAAGATCAAGCATATCAGAAGCGACAACGACACTGAGTTCAAGAACACTGGCCTCGACCTCTATCTGGATACACTTGGCATCACACATGAGTTCTCTGCTCCTTATACACCTCAGCAGAATGGCATCGCCAAGTGCAAGAACAGAACTCTCATTGAGATGGCCCGAATAATGCTTGATGAGTACAAGACTCCACGGAAGTTCTGGCCTGGAGCCATTGACATTGCTTGCCACATCATCAACCACATTTATCTTCACAAGCTTCTGAAGAAAACATCCTATGAGCTCCTAACTGGTAAGAAGCCAAATGTAAGCTACTTCAGAGTATTTGGTGCTAGGTGCTGGATCAAGGATCCACATCAAACTTCAAAATTTGCACCGAAAGCACATGAAGGTTTTATGCTTGGTTATGGAAAGGATTCACACTCCTACAGAGTCTTCAACCTCTTTCACTATAAAGTGTTTGAAACTGTGGCTGTGCGGTTCGATGAAACTAACGGCTCGCAAAGAGAGCACCAGCCAAATGTGCTAGATGAAGTACCTCCAAGTGAATCTATCAAGCAGATGGGAATTGGAGATATCATACCCTCTGAGAATCAATCTGAAGAGGAACTTGTCATTTCTGCACCTAATCAACCTGAAGACAATGCTCAGTCTGAAGACAAACCCCCAAATGATGACATTGATCAGCAAGAGCAAAATCTTCATCCTGCTCATCCTCGTGTTGCAAATGAAGTTCAGATTGAGAAGATAATTGACAGCTTGAATGCACCTGGTCCACTCACTCGTTGAAAAGCAACTCAAAGAGCATCACAACTAACCAACTTCTGTGGGCATTTTGCATTTGTCTCAATCAATGAACCCAAGAAAGTTGATGAAGCCTTCATGGAACCTGAATGGATTCAAGCTATGCAAGAAGAGCTTCAACAGTCAGAGTTGAATAATGTGTGGGAATTGGTCAAGCGTCCTGATCCTCGGAAGCACAGTATCATTGGCACCAAATGGATATATCGCAACAAGCAAGATGAGCGTGGTCAAGTTCTCAGAAACAAGGCTCGTCTCGTTGCGCAAGGTTAGACTCAAGTGGAAGGAATTGACGTCGATGAAACATTTGCTCCGGTGGCAAGACTTGAAGCCATTCGCATACTGCTAGCCTATGCAAATCATCACAACATTCTTCTGTATCAAATGGATGTGAAAAGTTCTTTTCTCAATGGAAAGATAGAAGAAGAAGTATATGTCGCACAACCTCCAGGCTTTGAAGATCCAAAACATCCTGATATGGTATACAAGCTCAACAAGGCACTGTATGGCCTCAAACAAGCCCCTCGTGCTTGGTATTACACACTCAAAGACTTCCTGAAGAGCAAAGGCTTCAAACCTGGTTCACTAGATCCTACGCTCTTCACAAATACATATGATGGTGAACTATTTGTGTGCCAAATCTATGTGGATGACATTATCTTCGGCTGCACCAACAATAAATGTAATGATGAATTTGGTCACATGATGCAAGAGAAATATCAAATGTCCATGATGGGCGAGCTGAAGTTCTTTCTAGGTCTCCAAATCCATCAACAACGCAACATCATCTTCATATCTCAAGAAAAATACCTCAAAGATTGCCTAAAGAAGTTTGGAATGCAAGACTGCAAAGGATACACGACGCCAATGCCAACCAAAAGTCATGTGGGCCCCGACGACAATGGTAAAGAGTTCGATCAAAAGGTATATCGTTCCATGATTGGTTCTTTGCTTTACTTATGTGCATCTAGTCCAGATATAATGCTTAGTGTTTGCATGTGTGCCTGATTCCAAGCGGCACCAAAGGAATCGCATCACTTAGCTGTGAAGCGAATTCTACGATATTTCGCTTACACCCCAACACTAGGATTATGGTATCCAAAGGGCTCAGAGTTTGATCTAGTTGGATTCTCAGATGCTGATTATGCTGGTGACAAGGTTGATCACAAGTCCACATCAGGCACATGTCACTTTCTGGGACGATCTCTTGTCTGTTGGTCTTCAAATAAGCAGAACTGTGCATCTCTCTCTACTGCTGAATCTGAATACATTGCTGCTGGATCCTGCTGTGCTCAACTTCTCTGGATGAAGCAAACTCTCAAAGACTATGGTATCCATCTGAAGAATGTGCATCTCTATTGCGACAACGAGAGTGCCATCAAGATTGCCAACAACCCATTTCAGCACTCGAAGACAAAGCACATTGAAATTCGTCATCACTTTCTCAGAGATCTTGTTATGAAGGAAGATATTGATATCATTCACGTCAAGACAGAAGAACAGTTGGCTGATATCTTCACAAAGCCCCTGGATGAGAAAAGGTTTTGCAAGTTGCGGTGTGAGCTAAATATCTTGTAATCCTCAAATGTCCTGTGAATGGACACACATCCTAACACTTATGCATTTTAATGACTTAGTGTGCAACACACGAAGCAATGTATATCTTCAATCAATGAAGACATACACTCTAAGTGCGAATACATTAATGCGGAATTTGACTTCGGAAGGCCACGATAATTGTGTGCCGTGTCTGGGTCTAATACTTCCTATATGGTGGGTAACTCCACGACCAAACTTTTGTTTGAAGTGTTTCTATTGGCGTTATGTTTGCATAGTTCATTCTTGGATTATATTCAAGTTTATCTTCAATTGGTTGAATTGGACTAGTACTATATACATTTATCTCTGTTCTGTCCTCTACATCATTCACTTATAGCTATGACTTCATGTTGAATCTTTTGAACTAAGTGAATGTGATCGGACCCTAACCTATCTATGCTTCTACCTCAACTCTATCTGTCCAAGTCATATGCATTCTATTGAAATCTATCGATTGTCTTCACTGAGACCTTGTCAGCTGAAGTCAATCTGACAAACATTTATATCTGTTTTTAATGCTTTATCCTATTTGCCTGGAACCCGGAGAATTTGGAACGACCACCCCGACAATCCAGGCGTGCGTGGGAACATGGAACAACTCCCAAGGTGTTGCATGCTTGCCACGTGTCCGTCAGATGTGAACCGCTAGGGGCACCTGCGTAATTGCGCTATGCCATCTCTGTCCTTATAAATACCCGTCATGTCTCGGTCAAAAAAAATTGTCTTCCTCCTCACCACCTCTCGCAAACCCTAGTGCCTCCGCTAGCTCTCGATGATGTTGACGATGAAGCGCTTAGCTGACGCGACTTCTTCGACGCCGTCCTCACGCCGGCCGCGGACCTCGTCCTCTCCGCCGTCGCCGTAGGTGTCTTCTGTCGCCAAGTTAGGGCACGGGAGATCGAACTACTTGGCCTCTTCCTTCGCTCCATCTAGCAGTTCTTCGTGTGGTGATTAAATTTTACTTTTTACCGTCTTTTTGATCTGATAGATTCATCCATTTTTGCCAAAAGTGGTTTCTAGATCTCCAAAGTTGA
Source organism: Aegilops sharonensis (assembly GCA_904067115.1). Taxonomy (NCBI): domain Eukaryota; kingdom Viridiplantae; phylum Streptophyta; class Magnoliopsida; order Poales; family Poaceae; genus Aegilops; species Aegilops sharonensis. Next base: position 947,815,623 of record LR880967.1, read on the forward strand.
ATCTATGTCATTCTGTATCTCATATTCTGCCTAGTCTATTCACTTATGCTTCTTTACAAGTTAGATTCCTCACTTGTACTTATTCTTGGATTTGTACAACTCTGGAACTATCTCTCATCAAATAAGTGAATGTCTTCGCATTATGAAGTCAATGTCTTCAAACTGATTTATCTTCAAAATCTTCTGAGAATGCGTATGACCTCTTCCCCTTCCCTCGCAACTCTAATGATGTCACAGGTACATGTCCGTGGGAGAATCCCTTGGTTCTCATAGTCTGCATTCGTTTGCAGAATTCTTTCAGAGTCACATCAATTCACCTGAAGCCAATTCTTGTTTGACCAGCCATCTGAAGCCATTGCACGTATTGAAGCCCTTCAGTTTAAACTTCATGGCAACTGTGAAGTCAGCATGAAAGGGAGGTAGACAGCACCGTGGTAACATTTCCAAGGATTTGCCTCCAGATTTGCACGAGCTGTACAAAGCAGACCCTGAGGAAACCTATACCGGCCGCAAGAATCGGATCCAGTGGATTCGAAGATATTGGGCAGAAGAATGGTTCAAATACCGCTTCGTCACTGAAGAATATGCAGAGAAGAATGCCATCAAGGGACCCTGGGGAGATATTGTGTATAAAAATCTTCAACCCCAGTCCCTTCCTGAAGCCATCCAACGAGAATTCTATCCATGCATGATTCACGGATCGTAGCCAGAGAATGCTGATCCTTCTTCTCTACTGTGGTGCCGTGAGGACCATCTGTTCAAGCGCAACTACCAGTTCGCCAAAGACTCAGCTGCGAAGAACAAGAAGGCTCTAGGGCTTGACTTCAACCCTGGTCCTTCCTCACCTCGGGACGATGGCACCCGTGAAGCCAATGAGAACAAGATCGGCCCCCTCTACAACCTTGCTGCCCTCATCACTCACATTGCTGTCCAAGGTGCCAAAGTGGATCATTCTGATGATGGTGCTGACACTGATGAAGCTCCAGCTCCTACTCAAAAGCCGTAGAAGAAAAAGAAGGCTAAAGCTTCAAAGTCATCTACTGCTACAAAAGCTTCGCGAGTGAAGCCATTGGTAGCTGCCCCTCCTGCTCCGAGTAACAACTCTGAAGATCTCTCTCGCATCTCCAATAAGCGTGAGAAGCCATAGAAGAAACTTGTTCAGCGACACAGTCAAGCACTGACACCTGCTGTCGTTCTGAGGAACGAATCTGAAGCCATTGATTTTGTCTTCAGATGAAGAATTTGGCAATGATGCTCTTGAGCAGTTGATCAAGAGCAAGCAAGAGGTGGAGATCTTCAATGATCTGCCCCTATTCGATGTGAACATCTTGCACAATTTCATTGATGAATGGTTCGACAATCAAGATATCAGATTTGATAATCTTCAACTCCCTATTCGCACCAGCGTCTCCTTTCAAGGCGCCATTGCTCCTGAGCTGGCTCTGGCTCAGCGAATTGTTGAACTAAAGCACAAGATTGATTTTTAGAAGGAACAATTCAAGAAGCTTGTGGCCAAGCTGAGTGTGTCTGATGTCCACAAATTCAAGGTGATGCTCAATGACCTCAGGGAGGCGTTTCGCAAGAAACGAGAGGAAGCCAAAGGCTCAAGAAAGCGCATGAAAACTCTAGCTGCAAAGTGTGTTCAGGCTTACAACGAAGCTGAAAAGCGCAAGGCTCTTGGGCGTCCTGGCATTGACCCCAAGATGGATGCCAAGCAGAAGCAGAAGCATACTGTGGCCCAGACTGAAGCTCCACGGCGGGAAGACCCTTACATTGTCTTCCCAGCCAGCATGACAGGCTCGAAGCCTAAGGTGTCCACAGTGGCTTCAGATCAGCAGAAAACCAAGGTAGCTGAAGCCGAAGCCAGAAAGCGCAAAATCAAGCGCACTACTGATGATGCACCACCCCCCAAGAAGAGAAAAACCAAGAAGATAGATCGGGCTGCTCCCACAGAGCCCCTTGTTGTTGAACCCATTGCTTTTGCCCATCCTTCTACTGAAAATCAAGAGCGTCAGCGGATCGTTCATGAGCCTGCTTCCATAGAGGCTCCTGAAGCTCAAGAAGTTCCAGTCGTTGACCCCATTGCGACTGAAGACATTGGTCCCCACGACAATGTAGAAGATGATGTAGTTCTTCCTCAGATTGAGCGCCGAATGGTATCATCGCTTATTCTACCGAACAACGAGCTCATCAGTATTGGTCGTACTTTGACGCCAATCTCACAAGATGCCTCATGGGCTGATCGCCCCCAACCAAAAACTCCAAATCAAGACTCACCTAGTACACCCCGTCCTTCACCAGTGCCAATCATCAGCCCCATTTCAAATGATGACAACTACATGGAGACCACACCGTCACCAAAAGCGTCGCCTGTGTTCCAACGGCTTCGCAAAGGCCAGAGGCCATCCGTCTCCATGACTACCATCACAGAAGAAGACTTAAACTTGTTCAGCTAAGTGGCACGTCAAGTGTTCCCTGAAGACAATCCTTATGTGACGGTCCCAGTGTGTGAAGCTAATGTTGCTGATGACAATCCGGCTGCATCATCCGAAGAAAGACAAGAAGAAGAGCGTGTCGCTACTCCCCCTACCATTCAAGAAGTTGTTCTAGAAGAGAACGTGTCTGTGCCCGACCCTCCAGCTACTCAAGTGGAGGTTGAGAATCCTGAGTCTGCCACCAATAACACCACTGAAGCCAATGACGTTGTCATGGCTGAAGACACTATGGAGCTTGCACTGAACACTGTGCCAGAAGCCAATGAAGCCAATGATGCACGTGCAACAGATGTGCAGCCAGATGCCCTTACGAATGCCACTGCTCCTGTTCCGCCTCCTAGGCCACACACAATTGAGCAAGCATTCTACCAAGGCGAGCTTATCACAGTCAAATGGCCAATTCTGGTTCCTCCGCCTGCTTCGGGACCTCAGTTTGACTATCATGTGGAGCACAGGCCTCAGGTTCAGAAGCCTAAGCCTAGGCTGCCATGGTTTCCAGGTACTGCATCTGCACCAGGATCATTCAATGTCAATAGCTTCATTGCACATAACACCTTCTTTGATAGCGACAAGAACCCTTATACCAAGCCGAAGATTTCATCTGATCGGTTCTGGAGCTATCAGCAGCATAGTTATTACTCATGCATTTTATATAATCAAGGCCGCATATTCCCACATATGCCTCTTGACACTGAAGCCATAACTGGCCTGCCCTGTTTGGAAGAAGCGCTGGATTGCTTCAGAGAGTCTGGCTTATTGCAGTTCATCACTGACAAGGAGCACTGGAATGAAGAACTGCTGCTCCAATGTTATGCCACCCTTCATATTCGTGGCTACAACAGGGATCTGAAGATATGGTTCCTTGAGTGGATGACAGGAAATGTCCATCATGAAGCCAAAGCTCTTGATGTCATTGAGCTTACTGGCCTGCCCACTCCAGGTGATCTATATGAACCTGGTTGTCAGCTTCACAGTGCTGCTTTGGAGAGAATTTTTCACAAGCCTGAACCCAACATGAGCCAGATGCTTAGCATGATGAAGCCTTTGCCTCCAGATGCAGAATATCCTAAGGAGTTCCTTGTTTAAAACCTTGAGTATCTGCCACGTACCATCTATCACATTATATGGCGAACTCTTTGGCCCATCAAAGGACATTCTCCACATGCTAAGCTGGAAGGAGCAATGAAGACTTTGGTCTTCCATATTCTCCACGGCAAATGCTTCAATGCACAAGGCTTCTTTATCCGTCAACTTGCTGCATCAGGATCTGACATCTTTGGTCTGAAGTTCTATGCTCCCTGGATCATGCGTGTGACCAAGCTCCACCCTGCCTTCAACTATTGGCCCTCTGCTCTCAACCATATCATCTTTTTGCCAGAGGTTGATATGTCTGTTGAAGCCATCTACCCAAAGCCCGCCAAGGAGCCAATTCAGCTTCACAATGCAGATCACCAAAGCTTCACTCAGCCCATTGAAGGAGTACTGGCTGCCACTCATGTTTATCCCCTGGCTGGTACTACGCGTGCATCTCACCATGCCCACACTGAAGCCACTGAAAGCACAATTGCTCAACGGCCTCGGAAGCGATCTCGTGTTCTCAGTGACCGAGAGCTTCTCGTTGCCCTTCATCAGAAACAGGATAAGCATCATGATTGGCTAAAGCGCCCGATGCAAAGCTTCTTGGTGGATGTAAACAGGATTCGCAACCTTGCCACCAAGAATGCCTTTGTCGCCCATGAAACCTGTCGGCGAACATGGAAAGGGCTGACGCTTATCTGTCCTGAAGATGATCTTCACCACGATGGTTTCTCTGAACGATTCAAGTTTGACACAACACCTCCCAGAAAGGTTGTACTGCAGCGCACTCCATCTCTTGAAGACTTTGAGTACTCCTCTTCTACTGCAACAGTGAATGCCCGTGTGATCGATGATCAAGATGATGCTACTTCGCCACCTCCAGCGGGAATCGACACTGCACCAAGTTCATCTGCACCACCAAACCTTAACAATGACCCTGCATCTTCTCCTACTCCTTTTTGGAACGAGTAGAAGCTCTATGTCTTCAATCCTTTTTGGTCCTTCAAGCGGGTCCATATGGGCAGTTGCTTTATATTTTGCCTAGTGTTTACAACCGTTGCTCTTGATACATTCGGTTCTCTGAGTTGTAACACTTAAACTCGATGGTCGTCTGCTACGTATTTGCTATTCTGTGATGCGATGATAAATTCTGCATGTGCGATGATAACTTCCGCACTTAGTCATTTTGGAGACGTCCATTTTTTATTATGCATGTCATTATCTTCATTATATCAAATCATGCATGATGAATTGTCTTCATAAGTTGAAGAGGATCTCCATAAGTACAACCTGCCATGTGCATTTGCATTCCAAAAGCAAATTACTTATGTGCACATCTTCAGGGGGAGCCTTTTGCTACTTATGAAGACAATACCTTATCCTTTACAATTACACATAGTTTTATCCCCGTTGAAAACTTCAACCAGTTTGTCATCAATCACCAAAAAGGGGGAGATTGTAAGTTCATCTAGTGCCACCCCTAGTTGGTTTTGGAGTATTGACGACAAACCTAGTTGAGGGACTAATGTGTTTGTGAGAATTGCAGGATAACACGTGTAGTAGTCCCTCCTTGATTCGGTTTACCTACCGGAGATGACCCCCAAAAATGTGTGAAGTCATTGAAGACAATGGTGGTCTGTGAAGATATTCACATTGAAGACTATGACACGAGAAGACATTGAGTGAAGACTATGGAGCGCGAAGACTTAGTTGTTTCGTTGTTTCCTTTTCTTCTTTGTTGAGTCATAGAAACCACCGCACTGTTTAGTGGGGTCCAAGTGAACAAAGTCAGAGTGACTAAAGTGATGCTCAAACCAAATCCTATTGCTTCGAGCGAATACAATGAGAGCAAATCTTATCATGTGTCGGGTACTTTACTTGTAGCCCAAGTCAAGCTGCCGCATGTGTTTGAAATCTGACCGTTGCGACATGTGTCAGTTCCTTAGTGACCGAGGGTCATTTCGGACAAATCCGGTCGGGTTGCCCAGTGGCTATAAATAGCCCACCCCCTACACCATAAATTGGTGGCTGCTCAGAGTTAGTACACGGCTTTTGTCGTTTGAGAGCAACCCACCGCCGAAGCTTTCGAGAGAGAATCCTTGCGAGGACAAAGCCCAAACCACCTAGAGCCCAAAGAGTGTTTGGCATCACTAAAGTCTTTATGTCCGCATGATCTGAAGACTTTATACACTTGAGGATTGTGAATCCTCCAGCCGGTTAGGCATCGCGTTCTGAGCATCCAAGAGCCATTGTGGATTGCCGGTGAACGAAGTCTGTGAAGGTTCGGAAGTCTACCTTGAAGACTTACCAGGGTAATTGGGCGAGGACTGTGTGTCCTTAGCTCAAGGGGAATAAGGTGAAGAAGAGGTCTTCTAAGTTGAATCTTAGCCTCCCTAACCAGACGTACAGTTGTCACATCAACTAGAACTGGTCGTACAAATCCCTGTCCTTCTGAAGCCACTGGTTCTATCTCTTACTCCTCTTTACTTAAAGTTTCTCTTTGTGAAGTCATTGCCTGCTTGTGTTATCTGTTTGACTTCACTGTGTGACCATATGTTCTGATTGGCTTCATACTATCTGAGATGATGAGCCCAAATTCCGCAAAATGGCTTGAGGCCATGAAATCTGAGATGGGGTCCATGTATGAGAACAAAGTGTGGACTTTGGTTGACTTGCCCAATGATCGGCAAGCCATAGAAAATAAATGGATCTTCAAGTGGAAGACGGACGCTGATAGTAGTGTTACTATCTACAAAGCTCGAATTGTCGCAAAAATGATTTCGACAAGTTCAAGATGTTGAATACAATGAGATTTTCTCACTTGTATCAATGCTTAAGTCTGTCCGAACCATGTTAGCAATTGCCGCATTTTATGAAATCTGGCAACTGGATAACAAAACTACATTCCTTAATGGATTTGTTAAAGAAGAGTTGTATATGATGCAACCAGAAGGTTTTGTCAATCCTAAAGGTGCTAACAAAATATGCAAGCTGCATCGAGCCATCTATGGACTGGTGCAAGCATCTCAGAGTTGGAATATATGCTTTGATAAGTTGATCAAACCATACAGTTTTATACAGACTTATGGTGAATCCTGTATTTACAAGAAAGTGAGTGGGAGCACTACAACCTTTCTGATAAGTATATGTGAATGACATATTCATGATTTGGAATAATGTAGAATTTTTACTGGAAAGCATAAAGGAGTATTTGAAAGAAGTTTTTCAAATAAAGACCTCGGTGAAGCTGCTTACATATTGAGCATCAAGATCTATAGAGATAGATCAAGACGCTTGATAAGTTTTTTCAATGAGTACATACCTTGACAAGATTTTAAAGTAGTTCAAAATGGAACAGTCAAAGAAAGAGTTCTTGCCTGTGTTACAAGGTGTGAAATTGAGTCAGACTCAAAGTCCGACCACGTCAGAAGATAGAAAGAGAAATAAAGTCATTCCCTATGCCTCAGCCATAGGTTCTATAAAGTATGCCATGCTGTGTACCAGATCTATTGTATACCCTACACTGAGTTTAGCAAGGGAGTACAATAGTGATCTAGGAGTAGATCACTTGACAGCGGTCAAAATTATCCTTAGTGGAATAAGGATATGTTTCTCGATTATGGAGGTGACAAAAGGTTCATCGTAAGGGTTACATCGATGCAAATTTTGACACTGATCCAGATGACTCTAAGTCTCAATCTGGGTGCATATTCAAAGTGGGAGCAATTAGCTAGAGTAGCTCCCTGCAGAGCATTGTTGACATAGAAATTTACAAAATACATTTGGATCTGAATGTGGCAGACCCGTTGACTAAACTTATCTCACAAGCAAAACATGATCATAGCTTAGTACTCTTTGGGTGTTAATCACATATATATGTGAACTAGATTATTGACTCTAGTAAAACCTTTGGGTGTTGGTCACATGACGATGTGAACTATGGGTGTTAATCACATGGTGATGTGAACTATTGATGTTAAATCACATGGCGATGTGATCTAGATTATTGACTCTAGTGCAAGTGGGAGACTGAAGGAAATATGCCCTAGAGGCAATAATAAAGTTATTATTTATTTCCTTATTTCATGATAAATGTTTATTATTCATGCTAGAATTGTATTAACCGGAAACATAATACATGTGTGAATACATAGACAAACAGAGTGTCACTAGTATGCCTCTACTTGACTAGATCG
>LR880967.1:947848085-947862919 GCA_904067115.1 Aegilops sharonensis
GAGGGTCCAAGAAGGGAAGGACCCTTCCTCCGGACTACTCCACCAACGCCGATGACGGCGAAGAGGAGTGGCCATCTAGGGCCAAGCTCCTGGCAAAATCGTAAGTATCCAGATACCAGAATAACTCATGGCGTTCCTTTGTTGCACAGTATCTTCTGACGCCGAATATAATCATGTAGTCCGCCTGACGGTGTCCTGGACTAGGGGGTACTCACCACGTCATCTCCCGATCTGTTAGATTGGGCCGAGGACCCCCATTTCCGTATACTCATGGGCCAGTCCGGACAGCTGCCGCATACAAGGAAGATTCCGCAAGACTTGGCGATCAAGACAAGGACTCCTCCCCCACCGGCGTATTCGGCTAGGACTCTTGTTATCCTGGGCCTCTGGTGCATTACATAACCCGAGGCCAGGCTAGTCGATAGCGAGATACAACAATCATACCATAGGCTAGCTTCTAGGGTTTAGCCTCTACGATCTCGTGGTAGATCATATCTTGTAATAGTCATATTATCAAGATCAATCAAGCAGGAAGTAGGGTATTACCTCCATAGAGAGGGCCCGAACCTGGGTAAACATCGTGTCCCCTGTCTCCTGTTACCATCCACCTTAGACACACAGTTTGGGACCCCCTACCCGAGATCCACCAGTTTTGACACCGACATTGGTGCTTTCATTGAGAGTTCCGCTATGTGTTCGGCAAAAGGTCGATGGCTCGCCTGCAGATCAACTACGACTTCGGCATCTTCGTCACTAGCTCGACTGGTCACCTTGGTTCGACCTAGTACTGCGCCTATCTCTGATCGTCATGTTCGGATGAGGGCCTTCATCAACATCAGCTCCGATCTCTATCAAGATCATGGAGGAATCATCCAGGGAGCCCGGGGGCTCAACGTCAACATTGCCCTCGGGCGACCGTGCTGTTTTTCTGGACAGCGAACTTGTATCCGCCGTCACCACCTCCTCAAGCGTCGGTTTGACGATTGCTTCGGTGGAATAGTGCGGAATTAAGTCTACAACAGCCATGCTAAATTTAGTCGAGTTCCGATGGAGGAATCTCCGACAATCTACGATATACCGGAGCCCTATCAAATCTGGACGAGTTTAGGGCGTGGTGTCCAGCTTCTAGCTCGGACCTCCTTCGGAAGATACAACCCTTGATCCACTGCGGAATTCCTATATCTACCACCCCTCAAAATTTCAGCTTGATCCGACCGTCCAAACTCCGGGAACCTTCCGTCTAGTGCATCACTTTTCGGATCTGTTTTCTGCGCGAAAACAAATCCGACCCGAGTTCGTCCTTTTTATGAACGGGATTTCGGACATCCTTTTTGAAGGAAGTTTTGTATGGGGTACAAAGATATCCGTTTCAGGGTAAAATAAACCCTTTACTTTAATTATTATAAATGAAATTATTTTATTTGGAATTGGAACATTTCCGCGGGTACTTTTTTTTTACTTTTTAGAAAGTAAAGTTCTGTTTCGAAAGATTACCCATGTCTTTGTTTATGCTTCGGATTAGAGCAAATGACTCTAATAAGTCCACGCCTACGAATGAATCGACATTTTGTGCAAATTTTACGAACGGAAGCTATTGTGTTTTGTTCCTGAACACATCCCACTAACTTTAAACTCTTTTGAACATGATCTTCAATATCATGCTGGTGTCAAATCAGTCCGGCAATATTGCTCCACGGCTGCCGACCTGCGCTCGACACGTCGTCACTTTGTTGAGCCGAGCTCAACTTCCTCGGATCATCATCTCGGCAAGCCGAACAAGAGTCCGACATCGTGAAGGATAAATCATCACCAACATCACCGCCCCACGGATTACACGGAGCGGGCATACCTGCATCGCCGCACGGTCGCTTCATCAAGTCGACATCGACCACGTCACGACCTGCATCGGCAGGGCCGCACTATTGCTTCTTCAAGCTGGTGTCCATCACGCCGACCTATTTCGACATCTCGGCTGGACCGGGGGCTTCGCCATCTCTTCATCAACCTACTCCGGACACTTCGGCGTCACTAGCCGACCAGCTCCGTCACGTTAGCTGGACCGAGGGCTTTGCCTCGGCGAACCAACCTCTTCCAGCATTGCCATGTCGTCGTTTTATCGCCCATCAGGCAATGGTGCGCGGATCGAGTCCCAGTTTTGGGAATCACCTTTCTTCGGATTGCTACAACAAATAAACCAGGTGCTATTAATCCCAGTATTTTTTGCTTGTTTGGGTTCATTTTTCCCAAGGAATTATTACTTTGGTTTGTCCATCATATGTACACAGGTCTATCAAATGGTGGCCGCATTAACGACAGTGCATGGTGGTTCGGTCAGTTTCCGTACATAGTCCGGCGAACGCCGCATCCGGAGCTCGGACCAACCTGTGAATTCAGGCTTTGCCACGCCTTTACCGCATCACACCGACGCCCTGCATCGACATTGACTTCAGCGCCAGGCCATATTTCTTTTATTACTCACTTTGCATAAATTATTTATTATGCAACGATTTTTTAATTATCATTATTACTATTATCTCCGGTTTGCACCATTTTTTGTGCACAGGAAAATGATCCGGGAACTTCGGCGTCACTCTACCGGTCTACATTGACCCTGCTATGTCACCACTTCGGCGTGTCGAGCTCTCCGCTCCGCCACCTCGGGACCGTCTTGGGGGATGGAACCTTGTCCCGTATCAAGCTCGGACCGCGTCATCAATACTGAACACATTAACCAGCTAAGTCGCTTTCATGCTCAAAGCTTTAATTTCTAACTTGTGTTCGGTTCGACCAAGCATTATACCTTTTTGGAAAAATGTTTCTTGTACAAAAATTTCTTGTCCAAACTTTGTTTGTAACGCATAAATTCAAAAACCCAATTCATTTGGGGTCTTCCTTCATGAAGCTTTTCCTCTTGCATATGTTTATACTTGTACGGCTTCGTTCCTTGTTCGTGTATTACGCCACAATATGCACCATATTGACTTAAGCGATTTGCAAGCTGGGTTACCTTGCTCCTGTGTTTACCCCTACGTTCCCGATTGTTCGGCTAGGGAGTAAAGGGAGCACCTCTGCAATTGTCACGATCGGGTCATCCGATCCGGACCTCAGACTGGGTGAAGCCGAAAGCTAGCGCTCTTATAGTTTTCAATGATGGTCGGCACACAACGGAACTCATGAGTACAAAAAATCTATTGCAAAAGTCTCATAATAACAATGAGCACCGAAGAAAGGTATCGGTGGGGGTACTATTTTCTTCGAAGATGCTTCTTACACTTCGCAGTATTATAACATAAGTTCCCTGAGCGCGCTTTGTCTGTTACAGCCTTATGGCCTGATTGCCTGGTTATTGGAAACACCGTCGATATTCTCGACAGATGGAGTACATAACACTTTTCGGTCCTTGACCGAAGAGGGAGAAGTCGACGGTCAGTTAAGACGCGTTTAAAGTTAGGTTGAACATAGATATGATATAAGTACTTCGGTACATGTAATCATTCTTTTACCCCAGTCACTTGGGGGCTCTTAAATTTATATGAGCCGTTTTATGATAAGTGTTCTTCTTCTTAGTCGTTGCAAAGTTTTATTATTATTATTATTATTATTATCTATCACTCCTTTTTTCGACACGAGCGTGTGGTCACTAGCCGGGGAGCCTAATTTCTCTATCAAAGCCGCTAGAGTTTAGTTTGCTAAACTGGCCTAATGAGAAGTACTTCGCCCTCGGGATAGGAGGTTGAAGCCGTAGGTTGACCCGCTTGAAGTCTTGAGATAGGATGTATCATGTTAAAGCACGACAGAAGCACTTCGGATTGGCACCGAACACTTGATCTCGTTCGGACGTCAAGTTTTTACTGACGCATTTTGGTTTTCCAAGCTTATGGCACTTTTGAAACTATTTGTGTGTTTTCAGCACAAGTCTCGCAGTGCAACGCCGGACACCTTTAGAGATTCGGCAAAAACATTCTCGGATATTGCTATATATGCATCGGTTTCGAATTGTGTCTTCGGTCAATAGTTGGGTTGCCCGGCTCCTGCGCTTGCCTCCTACGTTCCGCTTTGTTCGGCTAGGTGTGCAAAGGGAGAACCACTGCGATTGTGCTTCCAGCTCACATGGTTAAGCACCTCAGTGGAGAAAGCCGAAAACTGACTGTCACAATAAGCGTAAACTGGTCAGCTATCTGATAACGGTGTTAAACGACGGGCCATTCATAACAATGGCCGAAGTGTTTACGGCTTGACCTCGACTGTCGCCGAACACTACCGGGGGCTATTAACTGGTCTCCCAAACTAAATCCTCGATATTTTGCTATTACATTGGAGCTGAGGTTTCATGATCATGCTTAGCATGACAACCCAAAGAAAGGAACTGATAGCGGGACTATTTTCGTTGGAAGATATTTCTTCTGTTAAACAGTAATATAACATATCTCTCTGCGTACCTTTGTTTATAAAACCGTATGGCCAGATTGCCTGGTTTGTTGTAAATCTTTGCCCTCATAAAGGCTTTATAAAGTAGGACAAACACTCCTCGGCTATTGGCCGAGGAGGTTGAAGCCGATGGTCGGTCAACAAAGTTTTGTACAATGTGGATCCGAGCATTAATGACGTAAAGTACTTGGATATATAGAGTCATTACACATAATTTGTGATTTTACTATGGATATCAATCCTTAATTCGGCCACCTGTGCCCGCATTAAGGCTCGGGGGCTACTGGGCTTCGGGCTTATTATTTACAAATATTAAAGGGGCACATCGATCCCCTGATCTGGTGTTGCCACTCGACCAGTGTCTCGGGGGCTACTGCATTGCCTGTCCAATGCAGAAAATTTTAAGTGTAATACAGTCTCCGAGGAGATTTTGATCCTCAGGTTGATCGGCCGCACCCAACCTGAGTCTTGAGGACTGAGCACGCTGCTTTTGTTGTCCCGAAGTATTCTGCCGAGCTAGGACTTGATCCTCAGACCGATTTTGCAAATCAACCTGAGTCTCAGCAGCTACGGGCATAAGCGGTCTTATGTCATCCTTCATGTGCATCTCGGGTTTTGGACCGATACCCACCTTAAGGGCTACTGGCTATGTATCTCGGCAGAGAATAAATTGCACCAATCAAAAATATTGACAAAAATCGGCCCACATTCGGGGTGGTGCACCACCTCGGAAGCAGTTCGGCATAAAGCTCGGGCGCTAGTGGCTGGCTCCATAGAGGGCATTTCCGGCATTAAGCTCGGCTAAACTCCTTCAAACTTCTTTGAACCAAGGTGATTTACGACACGTCGGATACAGTACGGCATTGGAGCTCGGATACATAGTCCGGCGTTGGAGCTCGGATACAGTCCGGCGTTGGAGCTCGGATACATAGTCCGGCGTTAGAGCTCGGAAGCAGTCAGACATTGGTGCTCGGCTGCAAAAGATACCTCGAATGCAGTCCGGCGTTGGAGCTCGGACGCAAGAGGACGCTGCCGTCCGGGAACAACTGCAAACCTGAGGTGTGGCATAAAAATAACAAGGCATCGATAAAGGCCGGGAACTTAAAGGGGCTCCTCAGATACCCGACGTGTAAACTTGTCGAATGTATTTCGGCGATCCTCAAGATCGAAGATGAGAAGATTTGTTGAACCAGTTTTCAAGACCGACGACTGAAGATGAAGAATGGTTCGGAAGAATTGAGGAGCGTCCCTAAACTTGAGGACCGGTTCAGGGGGCTACTGACGGTGTCCTGGGCTAGGGGGTACTCACCACGTCATCTCCCGATCTGTTAGATTGGGCCGAGGACCCCCATGGCCGTATACTCATGGGCCAGTCCGGACAGCTGCCGCATACAAGAAAGATTCCGCAAGACTTGGTGATCAAGACAAGAACTCCTCCCCCACCGGCGTATTCGGCTTGGACTCTTGTTATCCTAGGCCTCTGGTGCATTATATAAACCGAGGCCAGGCTAGTCGATAGAGAGATACAACAATCATACCATAGGCTAGCTTCTAGGGTTTAGCCTCTACGATCTCGTGGTAGATCAACTCTTGTAATACTCATATCATCAAGATCAATCAAGCAGGAAGTAGGGTATTACCTCCATAGAGAGGGCCCGAACCTGGGTAAACATCGTGTCTCCTGTCTCCTGTTACCATCCGCCTTAGACGCATAGTTCGGGACCCCCTACCCGAGATCCGCCGGTTTTGACACCGACACCGCCCAAGGCCGGGCTCGATGCTTGGTCGAGCGGCTGCTGGGTTCGTCGGATGTGAATAGCACTTCACTTACGGCCGCCTCCTCTCCTCGCTCTGCGGATGATGCCGAGATGAAGTCCCAAAAGGGTCCAAGCCAGGAGGAGGTGGTCCTGGAGGCGCCGCAAGGCGACCTCCCGGACTCCAGGCGCAAAGGGGACAAAACCCCCAAGGGCTCCAAGTCCGGCCCTAGGCCGGACACCGCACCGGAACCTTCAGTGGTTCCGGAGTCCGGCAGGCGCCCCCCTAGTAAGAATGGCAAGCCTACGACGCCGGTGACCTCCGTCCAACCGGAGGCACCGGATAATCTGCTGGAGGTGCTTAACGGCGCCTCCATCGACGAGAAGCACCGCACTATTATGAGTGTGGTGATCCAGAAGGTTCAGTCCGCCAAGAGCGGGCTGACTGAAGCATGTGCCAGCCATCTAACAAGCTTTGAGGTATGTATTTAAGATATGTAAAAATATTACCGCATAGACAGTAGCCCCTGATGCTCAGTTTGGTGTTCGGAAAGAAAACCCGGATTGAGGATCTAAAAGATATACGCAGGAGTCTAACATAAGTATGTCAATATGGGAATGCAGGCTGCACTGCTGACCTCTGCCGCACTGACTGCGGAGGTCGATGCGTTGAAGCAGAGCCTCGAGCGGTCCAAGACGAGCTCGGCCTTGCCAAGAAGCAGCTCGAAGACAAGGAAGGTAAGTAATACCTTACATAAGTATATAAAAAGATGTGGTTGCAAGAAATGACAGGACCAACGTGAGTATTACACGGGCTACCACCGAGGTGGCGACCCTGAAGGAAGCGCTGTCCAAGGACGAAGACAAGGCGGCCGTGGAGCGCATCGAGCGAGAGAAGCAGGAGGCGCGGGTGATGGAGGTGCAGCAGGAGCTCCAGGCTCTCGTGGAAAAACATGAGAGTTTGGAGCTGGACTCAAAGACTCGAGAGTACGAGCTTGCCTCGACCCTTGAGAGCGCCAAATCTGCCAAGGCCGAAGCCCAAAAGGCCCTCCAGAAAATTGAGGCGATGAAGAAGATAGCGGTGGGTAAGGCATTCTTTATGCAAACGAAGCACGTGAAAGTGAATTACTTGTTACTTACCCGAGTCCGGAGCTCTCCAGGAGCATTCGTAGATCTTCCCCGGAGTGTGTCCGACTCAACCGCATTCTACCGAGCCAAAGAGTGGAGCTCGACGGGGAAGGTGTTCTGGTCTCAGTATGCTGAGGCCGGACACCCGGTGCCCTTGAGCGACCAGCTGAAGCAGCTGGTCGAGCTCCATAATGTGGCCGAACAGGCCATGAAGGGTCTCATAGTCCGGCTGTGGCCTGGGGAAGCCATGCCTGGGAGCTACTTTGGGCTGGTGAGGCGTCTCGTGGATGCCTGTCCATGGCTTGAAGTCATCAAGTGCTCCGTATGCATCGAAGGTGCCCGTTGGGCCCTTGCCCGTGCTAAAGTGCACCGGGGCAAGATGGACGCTGAGAAGCTTGTGACAGACGGACCACCGCCGGGCAAGGAGCATCGCAAGCCCGAGATGTATTATGAGGGTGTCCTGAAGGGTGCCCGCCTTATAGCAGATGAATGCTCCAAAGATGTAATTTTTGAGTAAACTCGCATTTGTGATCCTGTACGCTGAAAACTTGTTCATATGCGCTAAGCAACGCTTTTGAATTTAAAATATTACCTTCTGTGCTGCCGTATATTAAATTTGAGAGATGGCGAGTCGTCGGCTTCTGCCCCCATGCCGCGAGTGCTGGGGTGTTCGGGATAAACTTGAGCGCTCTTATTCCCATTCTTGGGTCCTTCGAGGGAGGCGCTCAACACAATGAACAAGGCAATCAGACTATAGTGCTTGAACACTCTCACTTAGCCATAGAATTCTATAATTTTAAATTTCGGCGAAGCCCCTAGTATTCGGAAGATCGAGTTCGGGGCGCTATCAACGCCTAGGCCGGACAAAGCCGACTCCTCGCTCTAAGCGGCATAAGTCTTTAGGGACTCCAAAACCTCGCGAACGGCGACCAGCTCTCGCCCTATCATGACGGTCAGTTTTAGCTTTCTCCACTGAGGTGTTTAGCCCAGCTCAATTGGGGCACAATCGCAGTGGTTCTCCCAGCGCTGTCTTAGCCGATATAACGGAACGTAAGGTACCAAAACATGGGAGCCGGGCAAACCCAACTATTGACCCAAGACATGATTTGGAGCCGATGCATATAATGCTATAAGTTCGGGGTACCACACTTGTGAAAGTGTTTGGACTTATCACACCGTATGTTGGGGTACTTAAGCCCCTGGTGTATTTGGCCTTACCAAAGTGTACGGGTGCAACATGTCATTAATGAACATATATAGATAAAAAAGGGAATGCAATAATAGACAAAAGCTATGTATTGTTTAGTCGAAAAGGCTGCGGTAAAAGCAGGACGATACAAATAGTGCGAGAAGCAAGAGATGGGACTATTTGACATGTCCCCCTCCAGGGGCGAGCTGCTGGATGATATGTGAAACAAGTATACTGCTTGTTATAGAAACCACCTGGACACTCGACGTAGCTTTCTGCCTCCCTGGCTGTTGCATCGTGTGTTCGGCGATTGTACTGCCGGACATGCCTTCCGTAGAGTGGAGTCCTGAAAGTAAGAAAAAGGATGACAAAATCGGGAGCCCCTAGTGCGGTTGAGCCGCATTTCGGGCATACCGTGGTCATGCCCCTCCCCCTATGCACATGGTATTTCCAGAGCGTAGTTATGTACGCGTAGTACTGGTTTCGTAATTTCGCGAGGGCTGGGGTTGGGGCCGCATTGCTACGTTTGCTCGGAACGTGCTAGGCGGTCTTGTTGTAGGTTACTCCGGGCGCGCTTGACGGTGTCCGGACGTTTAATAGCCGGACTGGAGAATTGCCTTGAGAGGCTGCTTTGTACTTCCGCCGCGAGGGCCGCCGTATGCTCCTCCATTCGGAGAGAGCGTTCAGTGTTTCCGTTGACTATAATGGCTCCTCGAGGGCCTGGCATCTTGAGCTTGAGGTATGCGTAGTGGGGCACCGCATTGAACTTTGCAAATGCGGTTCGTCCGAGCAGTGCGTGACAGCCACTGCGGAACGGGACTATATTGAAGATTAACTCCTCGCTTCGGAAATTATCCGGGGATCCGAAGACCACCTCAAGTGTAACCGAGTCTATACAGTTGGCCTCTACACCTGGTATGACGCCTTTAAAGGTCGTCTTTGTGGGTTTAATCCTCGAGGGATCTATGCCCATTTTTCGCACTGTATCCTGATAAAGCAGGTTCAGGCTGCTGCCGCCGTCCATAAGGACTCTAGTGAGGTGAAATCCGTCAATGATTGGGTCTAGAACCAATGCAGAGAATCCGCCATGGGGGATGCTAGTGGGGTGGTCCCTTCGATCAAAAGTGATCGGGCAGGAGGACCATGGGTTGAACTTTGGGACGACTGGCTCCAACGCATATACGTCCCTGAGTGCACGCTTCCGCTCCCTTTTGGGGATGTGGGTTGCGTATATCATGTTCACCGTCCGCACTTGTGGGGGGAAGCCCTTCTGTCCACTATTGTTCGGCGGCCGGGGCTCCTCCTCGTCATCGCTATGCAGCCCCTTGTCTCTGTTTTCGGCACTTAACTTGCCTGCCTGCTTGATCACCCAACAAACCTTGTTGGTGTGATTGTCTGGTTTTTTGGGGGTGCCGTGTATCTGGCACAAGCGATCGAGTATTCTGCCCAAACTGGACGGGCCCGGAGTATTTCTTTTAAATGGCTTTTTCCGCTGACCGGGTTTAGAGCCTCTGAATCCGGCATTAACTGTCGTATCCTGAGCATTGTCACCGTTAATGCGGCGCTTGTGCTTGTTGCGACGTGACCTGCCATTGTTGTCCTTGGTATCCGAATTACTAGGGCTCTTGGTCATGTTATTACTACGAGCTAGCCAGCTGTCTTCTCCCGCGCAAAAGCGGGTCATGAGTGTTGTGAGGGCTGCCATGGATTTCGCCTTTTCCTGTCCTAGGTGCCAGGCAAGCCACTCGTCACGGATGTTATGTTTGAAGGTTGCAAGGGCCTCTACGTCCGGACAGTTGACTATTTGATTTTTCTTGGTTAGGAACCGTGTCCAGAATTGTCTTGTCGATTCCTCTGTCTGTTGAATTATGTGGCTTAGGTCATCAGCGTCTGGTGGTCGCACATAGGTGCCCTGGAAATTGTCGAGGAATGTGGCTTCCAGGTCCTCCCAACAACCAATTGATTCTGCTGGCAAGCTGTTAAGCCAATGCCGAGCTGGTCCTTTAAGCTTGAGTGGGAGGTATTTGATGGCGTGTAGATCATCACCGTGGGCCATGTGGATATGAAGAAGATAATCCTCGATCCATACCGCAGGATCTGTTGTGCCATCGTATGATTCGATGTTTACGGGTTTGAAACCCTCGGGGATTTGAGGATCCATTACTTCATCTGTGAAGCATAGTGGGTGTGCGGCGCCTCTGTACTGGGCTATATCACGACGTAGCTCAAACGAGCTTTGTCTACTTTGTTAGGCTTGGCCGGATTTACCATATCCGGCATGACGGTTATCGTCACGTGTCGTGGGGCGCCCAGGCGATCCATAGATTGATCTTGTTTGCCTTGACTTGTCCTCCAATATATCTTGCAGGTCTGGCGCATTTCCCCGTGCCTTGGTATTCTTTGAGCGACGCCGGGGTGCGGCTTGAGTGGAGGGCCGAGAGGCCTCTCTGTCGCCGCCACGAGGTGGCCGGTCGGCCGCATCAAGTGTTGGTGATGTAGGTCTAGGTGCTTCCTCCTCTAATCGGGGTAGCAGCCTGCGTTTTGGGTAGCTCTTGGAGGGGCGTTCGAGTTCGTACTCTTCGGCCGCAAGGACTTCAGTCCATGTGTCGGCTAGCAAGTCTTGGTCAGCTCTAAGCTGTTGCTATTTTTTCTTGAGGCTGCTCGCCGTGGCCATAAGCCTGCGTTTGAAACGCCCTTGTTCGACGGGATCCTCAGGCATGACAAATTCGTCGTCGTTGAGGCTTGCCTTGTCTTCAGAGGGAGGCATGTAATTATCGTCCTCTACCTCTCTGTCTGCCGCTCTCTCATGAGGGCTGGTTTCTCCATCCTCCTACGCTGAATCCTGCTGGAGGGGGTTGTCTTCGGCACTGTCCGGGGTGTTATTGTCTCCCATGCAGGAATCACTGTTTTTGCTTTGGCGGGATTTAGAGTGGCGCCGCTGATGCTGGCGCTTAGGCTGCTTCTTGGAGGGATCATCCTCCGTTGTTCCATCGCCGTTCCCTTCTTTTGGGATGTCCACCATGTATATGTCATACGACGAGGTAGCCTTCCAGTGCCCTATAGGCGCTGGTTCTTGGTCGTCTCCTGCATCGGGGTCCATACCTTCGATGTCATCGGAGTCAAACTCGAGCATGTCGGTTAAATCATCGACAGTGGCTACGAAGTGGGCGGTGGGTGGGCTTCGAATTTCTTCGTCGTCCGCATGCCAACCTTGCTGACCATAGTCCGGCCAGGGCTCTCCTGATAAAGAGAGAGACTTTAGTGAATTCAGAATGTCGCCGAAGGGCGAGTGCTGAAAGATGTTCGCGGCAGTGAACTTCATGATTGGCGCCCAATCGGATTCGATTGGCAGGGGCGCGGAAGGTTCCGAGTCCGGAGGGGAGTCCGGCACCTTGGAGTCACAAGCTTCGCAAGGACAAGGCTGGTGTTCGGCTCGATCACCATAGAGATTGCAGCCCCCGAGGCGGTGTCCAGCCACCCGTCCTCGATTGGCGTAGTCGGCTCCGAGCTGAGGGTCAGAGCGGACACGGGTGCGGCCTCTAGGGCACTGTTCAGCGGCAGAGCTAGATCATGCCCATCGAAGATCAAATCTCCACGGACGTCAGCCGTATAGTTCAAACTTCCAAATCTGACCTGATGGCTAGGGGCGTAGCTTTTGATCTGCTCCAGATGGCCAAGAGAATTGGCCCGCAGTGCAAAGCCGCCGAATACGAAGATCTGTCTGGGGAGAAAAGTCTCACCCTGGACCGCATCATTGTTGATGATCGGAGGAGCCATCGGGCCTAAAGATGACGACACAGAGGAACTCTCAATGAAAGCACCAATGTTGGTGTCAAAACCGGCGGATCGAGGGTAGGGGGTCCCGAACTATGCGTCTAGGCGGATGGTAACAGGAGACAAGGGACACGATGTTTTTACCCAGGTTCGGGCCCTCTTGATGAAGGTAAAACCCTACTCCTGCTTGATTAATATTAACTAGCGAGGTGACCCGCGCGTTTGCGCGGCTAGACTTCCTATATTTATATTATATGTTTTGTTTTGTTATTTCTCTATGTATCTTCTTTTATTTGATCCGTCATTATATAAATATTTATATAACCAATTACATTTTTTATATCTATATTAATCATCACCAAAGTTCACTTCGTATATTTCTGTAATCCGTATAAAGATGTTGGTACAGACTGGGTTATTATGGCAATCAAAGATAGACCGAACCAAGGCATGTGTCCCACCATGGAAAACCATATGATTTTATACTAATACGTGGCTTTCACTATTCCACCTTCTCAAATCCATTTTCATTTATCTTTTCACACAATATTCTTGTAGAATTTTTCTCAATAAAATCTAAACATTGTTCGCTTGTAGCCATATACTGTTATCTGTTTATGCACATGTGTTCTTATAAATACATGTCATATATCCATATATACGTTTATATGCTTGTACATCTTCTCATTTTGAAGTAACTATCAAACCCACTTCATGGTCAAAGTTGATACAATATTCTTGCTTGGGATGTCCAGGGCTTGTTCAGTTCTAATGGTGCCCAGTTATTTGAATATAACTGGATTTCAAACCAAAAAAAGGGATGACACAGATTTTTCCTTAATAAATGCTTTATTTCTTCGTTTGGTAAAATATTCTCTATCATTCATTGGAGTCTAATTGTTATATTGTTTTCAACACCAACTTTTAAATTATATNTAACTAGCGAGGTGACCCGCGCGTTTGCGCGGCTAGACTTCCTATATTTATATTATATGTTTTGTTTTGTTATTTCTCTATGTATCTTCTTTTATTTGATCCGTCATTATATAAATATTTATATAACCAATTACATTTTTTATATCTATATTAATCATCACCAAAGTTCACTTCGTATATTTCTGTAATCCGTATAAAGATGTTGGTACAGACTGGGTTATTATGGCAATCAAAGATAGACCGAACCAAGGCATGTGTCCCACCATGGAAAACCATATGATTTTATACTAATACGTGGCTTTCACTATTCCACCTTCTAAAATCCATTTTCATTTATCTTTTCACACAATATTCTTGTAGAATTTTTCTCAATAAAATCTAAACATTGTTCGCTTGTAGCCATATACTGTTATCTGTTTATGCACATGTGTTCTTATAAATACATGTCATATATCCATATATACGTTTATATGCTTGTACATCTTCTCATTTTGAAGTAACTATCAAACCCACTTCATGGTCAAAGTTGATACAATATTCTNCCTTCTCAAATCCATTTTCATTTATCTTTTCACACAATATTCTTGTAGAATTTTTCTCAATAAAATCTAAACATTGTTCGCTTGTAGCCATATACTGTTATCTGTTTATGCACATGTGTTCTTATAAATACATGTCATATATCCATATATACGTTTATATGCTTGTACATCTTCTCATTTTGAAGTAACTATCAAACCCACTTCATGGTCAAAGTTGATACAATATTCTTGCTTGGGATGTCCAGGGCTTGTTCAGTTCTAATGGTGCCCAGTTATTTGAATATAACTGGATTTCAAACCAAAAAAAGGGATGACACAGATTTTTCCTTAATAAATGCTTTATTTCTTCGTTTGGTAAAATATTCTCTATCATTCATTGGAGTCTAATTGTTATATTGTTTTCAACACCAACTTTTAAATTATATAGTAAGATATGACCAAAATGTGCATCTCCGAGAAGAGATGAGACCTTGGAATCGTAAGTTTAACAATACTTCTTTCAATTGCATGTCATGGAGATCATCACCTTGCAATACTAAGCCATATAATTCCATAACACTAATCATCGATTGCAATTTTTTATTGGTAGCTTACCAAGCTAGCCGCTTGTCCCATAACACTAATCAAATTCCACTTTTCTATTGCTCTTTGTTAGTCGCTATTTCCTCCAACACATAAATGTTAAGTCGAACGCCACATTGCGACAGATATATGATTTTTAAATACAAAAAATATTATTTTTTATATGTGTGTCTTTTAGGTTGAAATCCTTTAGACATCCACTGATGCCCGACAAAAGGTGACTAATTACACCTATGTTAGATTCTTACCACGCCAAACCATTTCATCATCAATTAAATACGTAAGCTTAATTGTTGTGTACATCTATCCGTTGTGCAATCCTTTTATAGATAGTGCAATATCAGGGACATCAGCTTTCAACGCATGCTTCTAAATGTTCTTGAAAAAATCCTCGTACTCTAATTGTTTATGTAGCCTGACGATATAAGGCTAAGAACCGTTGGTGTATATTCAAAAAAACTATTGGTGTATATTCATATAAGATTGGTAATATATTTTTTT
>LR880967.1:947870089-947880979 GCA_904067115.1 Aegilops sharonensis
CTCCAACGTATCTATAATTTTTGATGGTTCCATGCTATTATATTATCTGTTTTGGATGTTTATTGGGATTTACTATGCACTTTTATATTATTTTTGGGACTAACCTATTAACCAAAGGCCCAATGCAAATTGCTGTTTTTGCCTATTTCAGTGTTTGCGGAAAAGAAATATCAAACGCAATTCAAACGGAATGAAACCTTCGAGAGAGTTATTTTTGGAACAGACGCAATCCAGGAGACTTGGAGTGGACGTCAAGGAAGCAACGAGGCGCCCACGAGGTAGGGAGGGCACCCTCCACCCTTGTGGGCCCCTCGTGGCTCCACCGACCTACTTCTTTCGCCTATATATACTCATATACCCTGAAAACATCCGAGAGCACCACGAAACCCTATTTCCACCGCCGCAACCTTCTGTACCCGTGAGATCCCATCTTGGGCCCTTTTCAGGCGCTCCGTCGGAGGGGGAATCAATCACGGAGGGCTTCTACATCAACAGCATAGCCTCTCCGATGATGTGTGAGTAGTTTACCACAGACCTTCGGGTCCATAGTTATTAGCTAGATGGCTTCTTCTCTCCCTTTGGATCTCAATACAAAGTTCTCCTAGATTCTCTTGGAGATCTATTCGATGTAATTCTTTTTGCGGTGTGTTTGTCGAGATCCGATGAATTGTGGGTTTATGATCAAGATTATCTATGAACAATATCTGGTTCTTCTCTAAATTCTTATAGGTATGATTTGATATATTTGCAAGTCTCTCCGAATTATCGGTTTAGTTTGGCCTACTAGATTGATCTTTCTTGCAATGGGAGAAGTGCTTAGCTTTGGGTTCAATCTTGCGGTGTCCTTTCCCAGTGACAGCAGGTGCAGCAAGGCACATATTGTATTGTTACCATCGAGGATAAAAAGATGGGGTTTATATCATATTTTGCTTGAGTTTATCCCTCTACATCATGTCATCTTGCCTAATGTGTTACTCTGTTCTTATGAACCTAATACTCTAGATGCATGCTGGATAGCGGTCGATGTGTGGAGTAAAAGTAGTAGATGCAGAATCGTTTCAGTCTAGTTGTTTCGGACGTGATGCCTATATACATGATCATGCCTAGATATTCTCATAACTATGCGCTTTTCTATCAATTGCTCGACAGTAATTTGTTCACCCACCGTAGATTATGCTATCTTGAGAGAAGCCACTAGTGAAACCTATGGCCCCCGGGTCTATCTTCCATCATATTATTATCCTATTAATTTACTATTTATGCCTCTGTTTATTTTGCAATCTTTACTTTCCAATCTATATCATAAAAATACCAAAAATATTTATCTCATTATCTCTATTAGATCTCACTTTTGCAAGTGGCCGTGAAGGGAGTGACAACCCCTTTATCACGTTGGTTGCAAGGTTCTTATTTGTTTGTGTAGGTACAAGGCGACTTGCGTGTAACCTCCTACTGGATTTATACCTTGGTTCTCAAAAACTGAGGGAAATACTTACGCTACTTTGTTGCATCACCCTTTCGTCTTCGAGGGAAAACCAACGCATGATCAAGATGTAGCAAGAAGGATTTCAAGCACCGTTGCCGGGGAGGCTTACGCCAAGTCAAGTGAAGATTTGATCTCCCAGCAACTAGACATTTCTTGGCGCCATTGCCGGGGAGATCTACGCACAAGTCAGGACATACCAAGTAGCCATCACAAACTCTTATCCCTCGAATTACATTATTTGCCATTTGCCTCTCGTTCTCCTCTCCCCCACTTCACCTTTGCCGTTTTATTCGCCCTCTTCTGTTCATCTTTTTCGTTTGCTTGTGTTGCCATGTGCCTTCTATGTGCTTGCATCTTCACTTTCTAAAAATCTATTGATATGGATCCACTTAAAGTGTTCTATTTGGATCATCTTCGATCTATATGTGCTCATGCTGAAACCCCAACTAGTTTACTTGAGGTAAAATATTTAGATGAGCATGCTCATTTTGTGCGTCATCATCTGTCTAAAAAGGGGAAGCTCTTATGGTATCAAATAAATAGTTTGCTATGCTATGCTTGGAATCTTTGTGAAATTTATGACTTTACTTGTTGCTCTAAGAATCCTAAAAAACACCTTCCCTACCTATGTGAGTTTAATGATAATGAAATCTTATCTTCTTATGGAAAGGGTGCTTATAGTTACTATGATATCGACCAAATTGAAGAATTTGTCGTTTTTAAGGGTGTTTCTTCTTATGATCTTGAAAATTTATTTTAGCCCCATGATGAATATGAGATTGATAATATAGTTTGCAATAATATTGAAAGTGGGTTTGGAAGATTGTCAACTTTAGATCCCACATATTGGGAGAATTTTCAATCTTATGAAGTTTTTGATAAAAGTGGGTTTGGAGAGGTCATGACTTTAGTTAATGTTAATGCCACTATTTTCAAAGAGTGTCAACTTCGCATGCATGTTTATCGTATTTAGAATATGTTCTGTGATAGCTATTTTGTTGAATTTTCTTATGATCCTACATGTAATTATTATGAGAGGAAATTTTGTTGTAGAAATTCTCATGTTACTAAATTTCCTCTCTTCATGCTGAGATTGCTATCGTTTCTTTCTTCTTCCTTGCATATGCTAGTTTTTGCTTGCTATGATAATTTGTTTGCCTATAGGATGCCTATGTGTTGGAAGTATGTTAGACTTAGATGTCTTTTTAACATGCTATATGATGCTCTCTTTATGTTTCAATTGCTATCTTTCTTGTGAGCATTATTAAAATTATCAATGCCTATCTAGGGGCGTTAAACGATAGCGCTTGTTGGGAGGCAACCCAATTTTATTTTTGTTTCTTGCTTTTTGTTTCCGTTTAGTAATAAATAATTCATCTAGCTTCTGGTTATATGTGGTTTTATGTTTTAGTTAGTGTTTGTGCCAAGTATAACCTTTGGGAATACTTGGGTGAAGTCTTTATGATCTTGTAGTAAAAAACAGAAACTTTAGCGCTCACGAGATTAGCTGCCATTTTTTACTGGATAGTGATTTTAGGTCGATTCTTTTTGAAGATGATTAATATGAAAATTCCTCACATCCACAAATTTATTTCAGAATTTTTGGAGTTACATTAGTATATGTTTGATACATATTACTACAGACTGTTATATTTTTGACAGATTCTGTTTTTCGTGTATGCCTAGTATCGGGGGGTATGAACCATAGAGAAGTTGAAATACAGTAGGTTTAACACCAATATAAATAAATAATGAGTTCATTACAGTAACTTAAAGTGGTGAATTGTTTTCTTATACTAACAGAGCTCATGAGGTTTTCTGTCGGGGATTATACCCCGCGGCGTAAACCGGCCGGAAGTGTAACCCGGCCGGACTTGGCGGTTTATCTGAAGACCCCGCTGACACTTGGCGAGTTACTGGTGACCCGCCCTGACCTGGCGGTTTACAAGCAACCTGCCTGGTTATTTTGACTCACCGGTGACCCGACGGGCGGGTCAGATGGATGACAAAGCCCAAGGCCCGGAAGGCCGGTTTATGTTAATGGTGGGCCGGTTTTAGAGGAAAGGCAAGAAGGATATTTCCCTTACAAGGTGTCAAGACCCGGACTTGTATCCGGTTTGTGTTAGAGATAGATTTGTCCTAATCCTAATAGGACTCCACATGTAACCCGCCCCTTCAACTTATATAAGGAGGGGCAGGGCTCCCTAAAGAGGGATAAGCTACAAGCAAGAAGAAACAATCTTAGGGCTAGACACAAAGAGCAGAGCCGGTTTATGGCGACTCCCTGTTGATGATAATGAGACCTAGCCTCAAACAACATGTAGGGTTGTTACCGGATGATGTTTCCCGGGGCCCGAAGCTGTCTAAATCCTTGTCTTGTGTTGCGTCTCTTGATTCCGGTCAACCCCTCTCAAGCTACCACATAGATGCGCTGGCCTTACGACTAAGTCCTCACACTAGGACATCTGACGTGACAAAACCACGACAGTTGGCGCCCACCGTGGGGCTTGCGCACGGTGGTGATGAGTTCTTAAAGGGATCTCTCCTGGGGTTTTGAGAAGATCGTGACCGTCGGATCAACAAGTGCCAGTTTTAAAGGATTCTTATTAACTACAAGTTCATCTGACAAAGTCAAAGGAGTTTTTAGCGGCAGCATATGCAAAATTCCGCTGCCGCCGCGACGTCTTAATCCGCCGAGTCTAAATATAGACCGGTCTGGATTGAAGTCTGCAGATGATATGATCCGGCGTGTTTGCATTGCTGCTGCGCGGATGCGTTTTCAAGTCCCGAAGGCATCAACGGGTAACTGCTGCAATCGTTACCATAAGGCATCACCCAAGCAAAGAGTGATTTGTCGCTGCTATTTTCTGACGTGAGGACAAGAACAAATCGAAGGAATCATCAAATAGTGCATCCATTACTATTATGTCACGTGAATGCCACCCAGCGCAAGTTACTATGTGTGATACTATTTCTTTACAAATCATACTATGAGCAGTCTGAGCTGGATCAGGGAAAGTAATCAAGGAAAAGGGAAGTCACGGGTGAACGATTCGTCAGTTAAAAAAAAGAGAGAAGGGAGGGGATCAACCAATGACCCGGAAGCAGTTCCCACCATCGAGTCGCAGTCACTCCGTCGTTCTCCGCCCCCACGGCTTCGAACCGCTGCCCGGCCTTCCGCCACCGAGCTGCCGCAGCCGCGGTCCTGCACCGATAGCCGGTCGCCTCCGCCATAAGACGCCGCGGTGCCGCCTCACCTCCGCTCAGCCTACAAGTCGCCGGCGCCGCCTCGCCTCCGCCCGAAGCCCGTGCCGCCTCCACTCCTTGCTCGGCCGCGAGCGGTCGGGCTATGTCTCCCACCGTGGCTAGCTATGGTTGCAACCTCGCCGAGCTGACCCGTCTCCGCCGCCCATGCCCCGCTGTACCTCCGGGACGGGCCGTCTGCCGCCTATCTCCGCACCTGTGGCTCCGGCCGCCGTCGCGCCGCACCAGTTCGCTCCGAGTCGCCACTGGCCGGCGGGTCGCCTGACTCTCGCTCCGCCCCGCCACCGCATACTCGCCGGCACGTTTTCCGTCATGCTTTGGGCTCCCCCGTGCCCGCGGACCGCCGCTACCTCGTCACTCCACCCTCGCATCGGTTCGCTGCTGCTACTCGGCCATGCATGGTTAAGTCACCGCTACACCACGCCTGTGAGCCTCGGGTCTGCTTCAAATTGTGGCCTTGCCTCTTCCAAACCGCCGTCGCTCTTGACCGGGTCATCCATGGGCCGCTTTGCCACAGCAGCGTCTCCCCGCCGGGTCACCTTCATCAAACTGCCGTTGTGACTTGCCTTGACCCGCCGTTAATGCGTGGTCCGGTAAGCCGAGCCACGCCTGCGAGCTGTCGCGGATGCTCGTCCCAACACTGGTCAGGGAGAGCTGCCGCTAGCCGCCTCGCTGTCCTTCACCTCAGGCCAGTTTCCGCACAGCTCCCTACAGGAAGCTCACGCTAAAAGAAGAGGAGGCGGAAACTGGATATATGTTTGACTTCCATACATATGCATGAAAGCAAAATTAATTAGTACTACACGGTACTACTACGGGAACAGAGCAATGAGTCATCATCACAATGAGTCATCATCTGCTGGTCCGCTCGGATTACATCCAACTATATCTAGCACCAGCATGTGCGTTCATCCGACAAAAACAAAATCAGGTGTTATCCCTCTTCTATACTTTATCAGTACATTTTTCCTCTGAGCACCATTATACTGCCCTATTGGTGTTTTTATATACAGGTAAAATTATTATCATACTGCGGGTATAGAGCACGCACTGGCAACATTCGACAACAGTGTCTTCTTCCGTGTCATATTACCCAATGAATGTGCGGCCGGTTCACGCGTCCGCACTGGTTTACAACGAGGAAGACAACTTGCTCGTCCTCACCAGTTTACAACACCGCGGTCGGTTCATCTGTTTGAGCCACCTCTGATGCTGAGGTCATCTTTTCCGTCCGCCTCTCGTGGCCTGGTCTACATCAACACACCGGGCGGCACCTGTCTGCATGAGGTGTTTTTTGAGTATAAAGCAAGTCACAGCTTGGGTAGCCCGGTTTTCTTTCAAATTGGAGGCAAATTATCATCAACCGCCGTCTACACTGGGTGGCTCAATGGGCAGGCGCACAAGTCGCCGCCGCTACAATTTGGTTAACTTCAAATCGCCAGTTGGAAGGAACCATTGGCCGAGTTGTTGACACGGTTCATACGGGATCAATTATAACCCGCCGCAGTCACCTCAACCTTCTGTGGATTCACATCGTGCTACCAACACCAACGATATACAAGTTATGCTGGTTTATATCACGGTCAAATATGGAAGAGTCTCAAGCCAACTCCTCAAGTCACCTTTGAGACTCGGGGGCTACGATGACATGACTCAGCAAATCTTGCCAGTTTTAGCAAATTTAAAGAACCCCAGGACGATAGACGGAAGGATAACCCGGTCCCGGAGGCTACTGTTATATTGATGAAAATTTAAAGGCTGTCAGAAAATTTCCGGCTTATAAAGTATATAACAGTTACAAAATCCCGGCTCAATGAAGAAGTTCCGGGTCATCAGAAAGGATTCCGGTTTAAAATCCGGCTAAAGGGAAGTCAGTCTCACTGAAGCTCTCGAATATCAGGTTTACAATTCGGATCAAGGGAAATCTGTTCTCTCACAAAGCTCTGAAACTCCCAAATCCGGTTTAAAAATGTCCGGTTCAAAAAGGAATTAACTTCTCGCAAGCTCGAGTTTAAAGGCCGTCAGAAAATTTCCGGCTGAAAATGAAGATTCCGGTTTAAAATCCGGTTCAAGGGAAAGATATATCCCACAATGCTTTGAAGCTCTCAATATCCGGTTTAACATCCGGTTCAAGAAGGATTTATCTCTTGCAAAAAGTTAAAGGGTGCCAAAGAGGACCTTCTGCCATGATGCGCGGTTCAAACAAGGGCATCTTGCCTTATTGGCTTATCATATTATTGATCACTTGGGGGCTTGGTCGTATCCGAACCATAGCTACACCTCTTGATCGGCTCAATGCCACAACATCACTTTGGGGGCTTTGGTCATATCCGAACCATAGTCATACCTCTTGATCGGCTCAATGCCACAGCATCACTTGGGGGCTTTGGTCGTATCCGAATCATAGTCACACCTCTTGATCGGCTCAATGCCACAACATCACTTGGGGGCTTTGGTCGAACCCGAACCATCGCTACACCTCTTGATCGGCGTAATGCCAAAGCATCATTTGGGGACCTGGCTGACTCGAACCATAGCTACGCCTTTTTGGGAGCTTGGTCGTGTCCGACCATGGTAATGCCTCTTGATCATCTCAAAGCCTCATTTGCAATGGTTTTATCTTTGCCTTTGCTTGAATTCTGTTTTCTTTTTTGATAAAAATTTCTTTTGTTGCGTTTACAAACCAACGTTATTAAACCGGTTCGACTGTCAATTACAAATTGACGGAACATGCTCAAATCTTAATCCGGAGATTATCAACCCGGTCTGGCTTTGACTCAAAGTCACCAGTATTATATATGGTTAATCCGGTGTTTATCTCAACCCAGCACGGTTTTATCATAAACCGGCACAATATGGAAGGAGTTATCAGTACTCAAGATTGGGGTTATCACCCTTACTACAAAAAGTTGGTAAACCAATGATGTGATTAAATGTCACAGGTATGATATATTCCATATTTAATTATTCTTAAGTGCGGCCTTGGTTATAAACCCGGGTTATATGTTGGGCATTATGACCCGTCCGGGGTAAACCGCCAGGACACTTTAAACTTGTTGTATGCAGAAACAGGTTGAATAAAGTATGATTATAAATTATCCGGTGTTTATTAAACCGGCCTGGCTTTAAGACGATAAGTCACCAGTATATGATGAGAAATTATCCGGTGTTTATTAAACCGGCCTGACTTTGGACTATAAGTCGCCAGTATATATTTGGATTGCGCCATTAGAATCATGCGCTTATAAATGATCGGGTTATATTATTCAAATAGCCAAAATTGGCTCAATTTTCATTATGATATTGGATGAATAAGGTTTTCATACCGGATTATATTATCTTGAATAGCCAACATGGTTGGAGTTTTATTATGGTTATTAATATTATGATTGAGGATTTCAAAGTCGCTTTAGCGCAATGGATATTATTTTGTCGATGAATATGATTTATTCTGCAATGGAAGGAATAGTTCCGAGTTGCTGCAGGCTTACGACCCAGCACTTGGGGGCTACATTATTCAAAGTTGAGATTATATCAAATATGCAAGTCTCATGTCGCTGTGAGAATGCACCATGACACTTGGGGGCTAATGCAAATTCATTTTTTGCTCATCTTATTGAAGACCCGACTCATCATATCATAATGAGCCGGCCCTTGGGGGCTACCAATTGCTCCTGTCAAACATTCAAGTGTATATCAAGTTCCAGTTCAGTATTATCTTACTAAGCCGGCCCTTGGGGGCAACAAGTTATTGTTCAAATTTACATGATTATATTTATAAAGTCCCTCCTCATTATTGCATAATGACCCGGAACTTGGGGGCTACAGGTAATATGGATATAAGGGAGAAAAATCTTCAAATTCTCAGTTCTGAGCAAACCAGATTGACCCGGTGTCTGCAACAATCATAACCGGTGTCGGTAACAATTATGACTCGGTGCCATCAATATTTATAAACCGGCAAATTCTACATTTTTAAACCGGCTGATTTCAGTTGAATATTTGAAGACCAATATTTTTTCAAAACAGCGCATTCGAAGACTGATTCAAATGGATTATTTATTTACGAAATATCTTCTTTAAGCAAATTGGTTATGAAGCTGGTCTATTGAATCGGATTTTTTAGAAGGAGGAATTGACAAGGACTTAAGGATGATCAGATGCCGGTTTACAAGAATTCTTGACCCGGAGCATAATCTGTCAAATTGGTTCTTATGTTTGTTGTACAGGATCAGTTTCACATGGATAAATCCAAATCAAACTGGGGGCTAATGTCGGGGATATACCCCGCGGCGTAAACCGACCGGAAGTGTAACCCGGCCGGACATGGCGGTTTATCTGAAGACCCCGATGACACTTGGCTAGTTACTGGTGACCCGCCCTGACCTGGCGGTTTACAAGCAACCCGCCTGGTGTTAGCAGGGTCTTCAGATAAACCGCCAAGTCCGGCCGGGTTACACTTCCGGCCGGTTTACGCCGTAGGGTATATCCCTGACATTTTCTGTTGAGTTTTGTGTTGTGAAGTTTTCAAGTTTTGGGTAAAGATTTGATGGATTATAGAATAAGGAGTGGCAAGGATCTAAGCTTGGGGATTCCCAAGGTACCACAAGGTAAAATTCAAGGACAACCAAAATCTTAATCTTCGGGATGCCCCGGAAGGCATCCCCTCTTTCGTCTTCATCAATCGGTAACTTTACTTGAGGCTATATTTTTTATTCACCACATGATATGAGTTTTGCTTGGAGCGTCTTGTATGATTTGAGTTGCTTTTTAGTTTACCACAAACATCCTTGCTGTACACACCATTTGAGAGATACACACATGAATCGGAATTTATTAGAATACTCTATGTGCTTCACTTATATCTTTTGAGCTAGATAATTTGCTCTAGTGCTTCACTTATAATTTTTAGAGCACGGTGGTGGTTTTATTTTATTGAAATTATTGATCTCTCATGCTTGACTTATATTATTTTGAGAGTCCTTTAGAACAGCATGGTAATTTGCTTTGGAAATAAAATTAGCCCTAATATAATGAACATTCAATATGGGTATGATAAAACTTTCATATAGAGTGCATTAAAAACTATGATAAAATTGATACTTGATAATAGTTTTGAGATATAAAGGTGCTAATGTTAGAGTCATGCTAGTTGGGTAATTGTGAAATTGAGAAATACTTGTGTTAAAGTTGGCAAGTCCCGTAGCATACACATATGGTAAACGTTGTGTGACAAATTTGAATCATGGGGTGTTCTTTGAGTGCTTTCCTTATGAGTGGCGGTCGGGGATGAGCGATGGTCTTTTCCTACCAATCTATACCTCTAGGGGCATGCGTAGTAGTACTTTGCTTCGAGGGCTAATAAACTTTTGCAATAAGTATATGAGTTCTTTATGACTAATGTGAGTACATGGATCATACGCACTCTTACCTTTTCGCAATTTGCTAGCCTCTACGGTACCGTGCATTGCCCTTTCTCACCTTGAGAGTTGGTGCAAACTTCGCCGGTGCATCCAACCCCCGTGATATGATATGATCTATCACACATAAGTCTCCTTATATCTTCCTCAAAACAGCCACCATAGCTACCTATTATGGCATTTCCATAGCCATTCCGAGATATATTGCGATGCAACTTTCCACCGTTCTGTTTATTATGACACGCTCCATCATTGTCATATTGCTTTGCATGATCATGTAGTTGACATCGTATTTGTGGCAAAGCCACTTTCACAATTTTTGCATACATGTCGCTCTTGATTCATCGCATATCCCGGTACACCGCCGGAGGCATTCACATAGAGTCATATTTTTGTTCTAGTATCGAGTGGTAACATTGAGTTATGAGTTAATAAAAGTGCGATGATCATCATATTAGCGCATTGCCCCATGTGGGGAAAGTAAATAAAAAATAGGCCAAAGAAGCCCAAACAAATGAAAAAAAGAGGCCACAGAAGCCCAAATAAAAGAATATAAATAAAAAATGAGAGAAAAAGAGAGAAGGGACAATGCTACTATCTTCTTTCAACACTTGTGCTTCAAAATAACACCATGATCTTCATGATAGAGAGTCTCTTGTTTTGTCACTTTCATATACTAGTGGAAATTTTTCATTATATAACTTGGCTTGTATATTCCAA
>LR880967.1:947880986-947892194 GCA_904067115.1 Aegilops sharonensis
CTACCTATTATGGCATTTCCATAGCCATTCCGAGATATATTGTGATGCAACTTTCCACCGTTCTGTTTATTATGACACGCTCCATCATTGTCATATTGCTTTGCATGATCATGTAGTTGACATCGTATTTGTGGCAAAGCCACTTTCACAATTTTTGCATACATGTCGCTCTTGATTCATCGCATATCCCGGTACACCGCCGGAGGCATTCACATAGAGTCATATTTTTGTTCTAGTATCGAGTGGTAACATTGAGTTATGAGTTAATAAAAGTGCGATGATCATCATATTAGCGCATTGCCCCATGTGGGGAAAGTAAATAAAAAATAGGCCAAAGAAGCCCAAACAAATGAAAAAAAGAGGCCACAGAAGCCCAAATAAAAGAATATAAATAAAAAATGAGAGAAAAAGAGAGAAGGGACAATGCTACTATCTTCTTTCAACACTTGTGCTTCAAAATAACACCATGATCTTCATGATAGAGAGTCTCTTGTTTTGTCACTTTCATATACTAGTGGAAATTTTTCATTATATAACTTGGCTTGTATATTCCAACGATGGGCTTCCTCAAATTCCCTAGGTCTTCGTGAACAAGCAAGTTGGATACACACCCACTTAGTTTTCAGTTTGAGCTTTCATACACTTATAGCTCTAGTGCATCCGTTGCATGGCAATCTCTACTCCTCGCATTGACATCAATTGATGGACATCTCCATAGCCCATTGATTAGCGGCGTCAATGTGAGACTTTATCCTTTTTTGTATTCTCTCATAACCCCTATCATCATATGCTATTCCACCTATAGTGCTATATCCATGGCTTGCGCTCATGTATTGCGTAAGGGTTGAAAAGGCTGAAGCGCATAAAAAAATATGAACCAATTGCTCGGCTTGTCATCGGGGTTATGCATAATGGGAGCATTTTGTGTGACGAAAATGAAGCAGGGACAAACTATATGATTTTGTAGGGATGAGCTTTCTTTGGCTATGTAATTTTGATAAGACATAATTGCTTGGCTAGTATGCTTGAAGTATTACTATTTTTATGTCAACATTGAACTTTTATCTTGAATCTTTTGGATTTGAACATTCATGCCACAATAAAGAAAATTACATTGAGAATTATGTTAGGTAGAATTCCACATCAAAAATTCTGTTTTCTATCATTTACCTACTCGAGGGCGAGTAGGAATTAAGATTGGGGATGCTTGATACGTCTCCAACGTATCTATAATTTTTTATTGTTCAATGCTATTATATTATCTGTTTTGGATGTTTAATGGGCTTTACTATGCACTTTTATATTATTTTTATGACTAACCTATTAACAAAAGGCCTAGTGCAAATTGCTATTTTTTTTGCCTATTTCAGTGTTTTGCAGAAAAGGAATATCAAACGGAACCCAAACAGAATGAAACCTTCGGGAGAGTTATTTTTGGAACAAACGTAATCCAGGAGACTTGATGTGGACGTCAAGGAAGCAACGAAGCGGCTACGAGATAGGGAGGCATGCCCCCCACCCTCATGGGCCCCTCGTGGCTCCACCGACCTACTTCTTTTTCCTATATATAATCATATACCCTGAAAACATCCGAGAGCACCACGAAACCCTATTTCCACCGTCACAACCTTCTGTACCCATGAGATCCCATCTTGGGGCCTTTTCCGGCGCTCCACCGGAGGGGGAATCGATCATAGAGGGCTTCTACATCAACACCATAGCCTCTCCGGTGATGTGTCAGTAGTTTACCACAGACCTTCGGGTCCATATTTATTAGCTAGATGGCTTCTTCTCTCTCTTTGGATCTCAATACAAAGTTCTCCTTGATTCTCTTGGAGATCTATTCGATGTAATTTGATGAAGGAAATATGCCCTAGAGGCAATAATAAAGTTGTTATTTATATTTCCTTATATCATGATAAATGTTTATTATTCATGCTAGAATTGTATTAACCGGAAACTTAGTACATGTGTGAATATATAGACAAACAGAGTATCACTAGTGTGCCTCTACTTAACTAGCTCGTTGAATCAAAGATGGTTAAGTTTCCTAGCCACAGACATGAGTTGTCATTTGATTAACAGGATCACATCATTAGAAAATGATGTGATTTCCAAACCGCCGTCGCTCTTGACCGGGTCATCCATGGGCCGCTTTGCCACCGCCGTGTCTCCGCGCTGGGTCACCTTTATCAAACTGCCGTTGTGACTTGCCTTGACCCGCCGTTAATGCGTGGTCCGGTAAGCCGAGCCACGCCTGCGAGCTGCCGCGGATGCTCGTCCCAACACTAGTCAGGGAGAGCTACTGCTAGCCGCCTCGCTGTCCTTCACCTCAGGCCAGTTTCCGCACAGCTCCCTACAGGAAGCTCACGGTAAAAGAAGAGGAGGCGCAAACTGGATATATGTTTGACTTCCATACATATGCATGAAAGCAAAATTAATTAGTACTGCATGGTACTACTACGGGAACAGAGCAATGAGTCATCATCACAATGAGTCATCATCTGCTAGTCCGCTCGGATTACATCCAACTATATCTAGCACCAGCATGTGCGTTCATCCGACAAAAAGAAAATCAGGTGTTATCCCTCTTCTATACTTTATCAGTACATTTTTCCTCTGAGCACCATTATACTGCCCTGTTGGTGTTTTTATATACAGGTAAAATTATTATCATACTGCGGATATAGAGCACGCACTGGCAACATTCTACAACAGCGTCTTCTTCCGTGTCATATTACCTAATGAATGGGCGGCCGGTTCACGCGTCCGCACCGGTTTACAACGAGGAAGACAACTTGCTCATCCGCACCAGTATACAACACCGCGGTCGGTTCATCTGTTTGAGCCACCTCTGATGCTGAGGTCATCTTTTCCGTCCGCCTCTCGTGGCCTGGTCTACATCAACACACCGGGCCGCATCTGTCTGCTTGAGGTGTTTTTTAAGTATAAAGCAAGTCACAGCTTGGGTAGCCCGGTTTTCTTTCAAATTGGAGGCAAATTATCAGCAACCGCCGTCTACACTGGGTGGCTCAATGGCAGGCGCACAAGTCGCCGCCACTACAATTTGGTTAACTTCAAATCGCCAGTTGGAAGGAACCATTGGCCGAGTTGCTGACACGGTTCATACGGGATCAATTATAACCCAGTGCAGTCACCTCAACCTTCTGTGGATTCACATCGTGCTACCAACACCAATGATATACAAGTTATGCCGGTTTATATCACGGTCAAATATGGAATAGTCTCAAGCCAACTCCTCAAGTCACCTTTGAGAATCGGGGGCTACGATGACATGACTCAGCAAATCTTGCCAGTTTTAGCAAATTTAAAGAACCCCAGGACGATAGAGGGAAGGATAACCCGGTCCCGGAGGCTACTGTTATATTGATGAAAATTTAAAGGCTGTCAGAAAATTTCCGGCTTATAAAGTATATAACAGTTACAAAATCCCGGCTCAATGAAGAAGTTCCGGGTCATCAGAAAGGATTCCGGTTTAAAATCCGGCTAAACGGAAGTCAGTCTCACTGAAGCTCTCAAATATCAGGTTTACAATTCCGATCAAGGGAAAATTGTTCTCTCACAAAGCTCTGAAACTCTCAAATTCGGTTTAAAAATGTCCGGTTCAAAAAGGAATTAACTTCTCGCAAGCTCGAGTTTAAAGGCCGTCAGAAAATTCCCGGCTGAAAATGAATATTCCGGTTTAAAATCCGGTTCAAGGGAAAGATATCTCCCACAAAGCTTTGAAGCTCTCAATATCCGGTTTAACATCCGGTTCAAGAAGGATTTATCTCTTGCAAAAAGTTAAAGGGTGCCAAAGAGGACCTGCTGCCATGATGCGTGTCGGGGAAGCTGATCTGACCCACGAACACCTATGGGACTGGCGGACCGAGCCCCTTTCGGTTCGGCGGGGGGCGGAGGTCGCACGAAGAGCAGATCGAGGCGAAGCACACGAGCAGTTTACCCAGCTTCGGAGCTCTCCGGAGAGATAAAACTCCTACTGCTGCTTGTCTGAGTTGTATTGTGTTCTTGCTCAGGAGCGCTGAATGCTACAGTACCCCTACTCGAGTACACCGACAGGAGCCCCCGGGCCTGGGCCGCACACGGTGCCGAGCGCTGTTGGGCCAGGCCCAAAATAGGGCACGGGCACGGGCGGCCTGGGTTACGCTATAACTCACTCCGGACCCACCACGTCCCCCACGAACGGCACGCGTCGAATGCGGCATCGTGGGAGAGATCATGGGGGGTTTCTTTATTTGGAAAAGCGGAACGTCCGCCCCCTCCCTCTTTATAAGCAGAGGAAGCAGGGGCAGTTCGCCCACCTTGCCAGTTGCTGCCCAATCTTGAAAAACCTCCACTGCTCCCCCTTCTTCCCAAGGCTGAAAAGAGAGCAGCGCTCCGCTCCTCCATCGCCACCAGCATCACCAACGCCGTCGGTCTCCCCCACCACCCCCGCCATGGTTCCGAAAGCCGACAAGGGGAAGGGCGTGAAGTCGGCCGAGGCGCAGCGGCTCGCAGCGCTGCGAAAGGAGCGGGCCATCTTCCCCCCTCAGCTCGCCGCGAAGGAGCTGAGGGAGTACTACTACCTCTTCTGGTCGACGGAGACGCAAGCCCATCCGCGCACGAAGGTACTCTTAGCCGCCGCATCTGAACTGGCTCCGAGTGGGTACCCTTTCTTCGCGTTGTTCTTCTACTGCGGACTCTGCCCCCCTTTCTCTGAATTTTTCTGCGACATCATGAACACCTACGGGTTCCGCCTCCTTGATTTCACCCCCAATGATGTTCTGACCATGGCGGTTTTCGCACATCTCTGCGAAAACTTTGTCGGAGTCTATCCCAATGTAGCCCTTTTCCGCCACTTCTTCATGCCCCGATTTGAGAGAGGAGAGCCACTTGCCGGAGGAATCGCTTGGATCTGGATGGAGAGCTCCGTAGCAAGTGGGAGGAATGGAGAGCAGATTGGTGTTGGATTGTAGAGGAGAACCCGCAGCCATTCACTGCCCAGCGCCAAACCCCAATAGTACGCGGCAACGATTGGAGTAGCGTGGCCCCGGAAGACGCTAGGCTGAAGATTGCCGTCACACGGATCCTACGCCTTAGGCTCGCCGGACTCACTGTAGGCGCCGTTGGCGCAGATTTCCTTCGCCGCCGCATCGCCCCCCTGCAGGAGAGGAGGAGACCCGCCTGGGAGTTCCAGAACGCGGCAGATATCATGAGGTTGCGCCCGGGCCTCAACTTCAACTTCATCGTCTTGGAACTGGATGCGATGCTCTTGGAGCTGTTCAAGCACGACCCAGATCATCCTGAATGGTTCATGTTGCTGAGGGGTGTCGTTCCATTGTGCAACAATTCCTCGCTCGACCGCATCCGTGCAATGATGCCGTTGTGCGACTCGCATGGAATTGTTCCAACTTGGCAAGAGCCTGCAGATGACGTCGTGCGGCAGTTCTTCGACAGCTTGGTAGAAGTGTCGGTCCGCCCCGACAAACAGAGAAGCCTCACCCGCGACACCACTGACGACGAGATGCAGCGCATCGCCACCAGGTTGGAAGAGGCGGCAGCAGCCGCTGCCGCGGGCGAGTGTGGATTCACCGTGGAGGAGGCAGAGGCAGCAGAGGCAGCAAGCCTTGTTGATCGAGAGGAGCTTGCCGGCGAGGATGAGCCTGCCAAGCCTGAAGCTGAGCCGAGCGAGCCCACCGAGGGCGCCTCCTCCCCACCTTCAGACAGCTTGCCGCGAGCAGAGCCCCCAGCTCCACCAAGAAGGCGTCTCCGCAAGGCCGGGGAAGTGGCGGGGCGGCAGACGGGCCAACAGCCGTCGCGACGCGCTCCACCGCGGCAAGCACTGTTGCCGCGGGAGCGCCTCACGTTGCTGCGGCAACTGAAGCGGGGCCTTCCGGGACCACAGCTCCTGCACCCGCCAAGTGGCCAAGGGAAACTACTCTTCCAGCTCGTCGCACCGGAGGCGAGCCGGAATTCGATCTCTCTGTGCTCAGCTCCGAGGAAGAAGAAGAGTAAGATTCTTTGCTGTACATGTAATTCTTCAATCTGTTGCTTTGTCTCGTATCTGATTTGCTTCATTCTGAACCTATTCCTTTTTAGGACGCTGGCCCAGATTGCGTCGAAGAGGGCCAAGGTCGCGGTGATTGTCATCGAGGATGAACCCACCGCGGCGGCAAGAGGCGTGTCCGAGACCACCTTACCGGACCCGGCAACCCTTCCTCAGAGCAGCCCCCAGCGCAGCCCCCAGTGTAAGTGCATGGTTTTCTTCCTGTTGTTAGGCGTGCATGGGTGCTCTTTATTTGCTGATATCTGAATGTTGATCTGTGTAGGAGCAGAGCAGCCCCACCAGGAGTGCCCTGAAGGCACTCCTGACATGCCATCTGCTTCGACCACACCGCCAAGGGAGGATCCCTCCGCAAGGGAATGTTCTCCGGCAAGGGAGGCGTCTCCGGCAAGGGATAGCACCAGCGACCCTCCGGTGGTTGAGACCGCTGCTGTAGATCCCATCGCAGGTAATCCTCTTGCCTGAAAATTTCCCTTGGGTTCTTTTTCTTCTGATTTTCTCTTTGAATATCTTCTTGATTTATCTTCATTTTTTTTGGTCGTCAGATCCATCTGCCACGGAGCCGATGGACACCGAGGTCGCCGGCGAGGAAGACGCGCGCGGCAATACTGACGACGCCGCCGCCATCGAAGAAGAGGCTGGCGCTGACGAGCCCGTCGGCGAAGAGGCCGCCAAAGCTGCCGCCGCAGAAGCTGGCGAGGGGTCCGGCGATCACACTGACGGCCCTGAGGCCGCAGGAGCGTCAGGCGCTACACCGACCGCCGATCCCTCCGCCGCTGCTGCAGCGTCAGGCTCCGAAGAGCCCCAGCCCGGCGCCTATCTGAAGGCCGGCGATGGCGTCTTCATCAA
Source organism: Aegilops sharonensis (assembly GCA_904067115.1). Lineage (NCBI taxonomy): Eukaryota > Viridiplantae > Streptophyta > Magnoliopsida > Poales > Poaceae > Aegilops > Aegilops sharonensis. Next base: position 947,887,900 of record LR880967.1, read on the forward strand.
GCTCCCCTGGGCGTCGAGCTCCAGGGCGCTTGTCGAAGGAGAGACCTTTGACGAAGAGCTGCTCACCTCCGCGGGGCTGTCGCTGGTCGACGCGCCAAGCAGCAGCAGTGGTGAGTCTGAGGAGGAGCAGCTGTTGCGGAAGCTGCTGTCGCTCTACCGCACCCGACAAGCCAAGCTGGAATCCCGGGAAGCGCTTGTCGCGAAGGAGGGAGCGGACATAGAGAAGCGCGCGGAGGAGCTCCGAGGCATCAATCAAGAAGCTCTCCGATCCCTGGCAGTGGAGCGGGAGCAACTCGCTGAGGAGCGCAAGGCCTTCATCCTCGAGAAGGCTGAAGTTCAAGAGCAACAGCGGCTTGCTGCCGAGAAGCTGTCTGCGCAGGAAGGCGAGCTGGCGCAACGGAAGATCAATCTTGACAGCCATGAGGAGGAGCTCGCCGCGCGCGAGCAAACGTTTGGCGGGGCTCTCAAGGAAGCAAAGGACGCTGCCGCAGCTGCCGAGGCCGCCAAGAAGGAGCTGGAGACGAAGGTGACGCAGCTGGAGGCTAATCTCAAGAAGAGCGGCGAGGAGGACGCCTACACTCTTGGCGAGCTGCAGGGCCGTCTCGCCGAGAGGAGCAAGGAGCTCAGCGCCGCCAAGGACTCCAACGAGGATCTCGAGCTGAAGCTGACTACTTTGATGCAGACGCTGGACGGCGCCAAGGAGCGGGAGGTGGCCTTGTTGGAGAAGATCAAGACCGACGAGGCGCTGCTGGCGAGTGCTACTGCTGCCCAGAACACCTTCAGGGAGAATGTGGAGCACTGGACCGAGGGTCTCGTGAATATTGCCGCCGCCATCGACGGGGAGCTGGCGGAGCTGGGGATGGTGGATCTCGGATATTCCTCCGATGAGCACCTCCAACCCAGCGCCAAGCTCAGCTTGTTCTTCAAAGGCGTGGTGACGGCCCTCCAGCGACTCTGGGAAGATATCCCAAAGCAGCTGGCCGACGAGTCGCGCCAGATCTGTGCGGGAGCTCTTCAGAAGGTGCTGATGAAGGTGGCCTTCTGCAATCCAGGCCTTAGCTTCACCAACATCCTCAAGTCCTTGCCGCCGGATGCTGATGTGGAGACGCTCAAGACTCTCGTCGCACCCATTGTGGACAGGGTGAGCGGGATCAAGAGGGTCGATGGCGACCGCGTAGATTAGGCCGCCTGTTTTATCTTTTCCTTGTCGTTGATGGTCATGTTATGAAAACAATCTATTAGAGCTGCGACAATTTACCTTGTAATATAACTCTATTTTGGGTAGTGATTGCTATGTTATTTTCTTTACTTGATTCCTTCCTTTGTATGTTTTTGCCCTACGCTTTTAGGGAACTTGTCGGCGCAGGCACCTTTGCCGCGAGCGTTGAGTGCGGGACGTCAACAGCCTGCTGGCGGTGCCGCTTCCGACAAGCAACCTTGTCGCAACTAGTTGCAGCTAACTTAAGTTGTTGAGCGGACTCGAAACAAAGTAAGGGCGCAACTAGCTACGAGTTGGTTCCTCCACGCACAGGTTTTCCATACAAAGTACGGTCGTTCGAGGAAGATAACTTAAAATTTTTAAGACTGATTGCTCAAATTTTAGTAACTTAGCTTTTCTGTTGTTTGCTTCCTGGTAAGGCGAAACTTCCTCGAGCGACGCTTGCTCCACACCATTATCTTCTCCTCCCCCCGGCAAACTTGTGTGCGAGGGAACCTTCCTTTCTTTGAGAAAGAGAAAGAAGAGAAAATAAAGATATGGAGCCTTGCGGCTCGTTATTGCTTACCGGAATAGGTGTTGCACAAAGTGTCAGATAATGCATGCAAAAATAAAGTAGAAAGCATGAAATTGACATGATGTGCGATGCACGTGAGCTTTACTTATGCATGGGGTCTGCGCCCGGCTTTGTACAAAGGATTACATGCAACATCGGCAAGACTTGTACAAAAGGTGGTTGCCGGAACAGGTTCCGGCAACCGCGCCCTACGGGTAAAACTTACGAAGATGCTCAATATTCCAGGAGTTGCTCACCGGAATGCCATCTTCGGTCTCAAGGCGGACAGCGCCAGGCCTATTGACTCGTCTCACCCGGTAAGGGCCTTCCCACTTCGGCGTCAACTTGTTGGAATTCTTGGCGGACTGAACGCGCCGAAGAACAAGGTCGCCTTCCTCGAGACTTCTGGCACTAACTTTGCGGCTATGGTAGCGGCGCAAAGCTTGCTGGTATCCAGCAGCTCGTACAACAGCCTGAAGACGATCCTCCTCAAGGAGCAGCGCGTCATCTTGTCGCAGCTGCTCTTGCTCCAACTCATCATAAGCGATCACTCGAGGTGACCCGTATACGAGTTCCGTGGGGAGAACTGCCTCTGCTCCATAGACTAGAGCAAAAGGTGTCTGGCCAGTGGCTCGATTTGGCGTCGTTCTGATCGACCAAAGAACCACCGGCAGCTCCTCAATCCAGTTTCTTCCGCACTTGTGCAGCCTGTCGAAGGTTCTGGTCTTGAGCCCTCGCAGCACTTCAGCATTTTCCCTCTACGCTTGACCGTTACTTCTCGGATGAGCAACAGAAGCGAAGCAGACCTTGGCGCCAAGATCTTGGACGTACTGCATGAAGGTGCGGCTCGTGAATTGCGTGCCGTTATCGGTGATGATCCTGTTAGGGATTCTGAAACGGCAAACAATCGACCTGAAGAACTTGACTGCTGACTGTGCTGTCACCTTCCTCACTGCTTCCACTTCCGGCCACTTTGTGAACTTGTCGATTGCTACGTACAAGTACTCAAAGCCCCCTACAGCTCGGGGAAAGGGGCCGAGGATGTCGAGCCCCCAGACCAAAAATGGCCAGGATAAAGGGATCGTCTGGAGAGCTTGAGATGGCTGGTGTATCTACTTGGAATGGAACTGGCACGCTTCACACTTGGTTACTTGTGCAGTTGCATCCTGGAGGGCTGTCGGCCAAAAGAAACCTTGCCGGAAAGCTTTGCCGGCAAGTGCTCTTGCGCCAATGTGGTGACCACATATGCCTCCATGTATCTCTGCTAACAGCTTCTGTCCGTCTTCCCTGTGAATACACTTCAATTTCACACCGTTGAGTCTTCTTCTGTACAGTGTGTTGTCGACGAACTGGTACATACTCGACTGCCGGGCTACTCTTTCCGCTTCTTCTTGCTCTTCGGGAAGTTCTCCTGTCTGAAGGAAACGGACGATCTGCTGTGCCCATGCTGGAGCTTGCGGCTCGACAACAAGGACTAAAGGCACATCTGCTGCTGCGGGAACATCCGCTTCTACGGCGAGAACCTGCGGCTCAGCCGGAGCTTGACGTTCCCCGACAAGCTTGCCGGAGCAAAACTTGTTGGGTGCGTCTGCTTCAACAAAACAAACCCTAGGGCTTGTTGGAGCAGACTGCTCCTCGGCACTCTTGGTGTTGATCTTGGGGACCTTCTTGGCGGCGGCTTCGGGGAGCTCTGCCGGAAAGTAGTCACCAGAAATCAAATTCCTCTTCTTGCTCTGTCCTGTTGATGGCGTTACAGACGGTTGAGTCAGCTTGAGCACAAAGATCCCTGGTTCCACAGGTAACTTAAGTGCGGCGCACTTTGACAGGCCATCAGCAATGTCATTCTGAGCTCTTGGAACATATTCCATTTGTAGACCGTCAAAGTGCTCTTCTAGCTTTCTCACTTCATCAACATAAGCTTCCATCAACGGACTCTGATAATTCTTGTTCACTTGGCGGATGACAAGCTGCGAGTCACCCCTGACAATGAGCTTCTTGATCCCAAGGTCTACTGATATCCTGAGACCGGCAAGCAAACCTTCATACTCTGCAGTATTGTTCGTTGCTTGCTCCTTGGGAAAGTGCATCTGGACTACGTACTTGAGGTGCTCTCCGGTGGGTGCAACAAGTAGCACGCCGGCACCGGCGCCTTGCAGCGAGAAGGCACCGTCAAAGTACATCAGCCACTCTTTGCTTGCTTCCTTGACGGGGATGCTCGTTTCTGGAATTTCTTCATCTTGTGTTGGCGTCCATTCTGCTATGAACTCTGCCAATCCTCTGCTTTGGATAGTTGAAGTGCTCTCAAACTTGAGGCCAAAGCTTGACAGTTCCAGTGCCCACTCGACAATCCTGCCTGTTTCTTCTGGATTTTGCAGTATCCTCTTCAGCGGAAAACGAGTGACAACTGTGATCTCATGTGCTTGGAAGTAATGGCGCAGCTTTCTCGAGGCCATGAGAAGGCCGAAAAGCAATTTCTGCACACCAGAATACCTTGACCTAGCCCCCTGCAGAAGGGAACTGACA
>LR880967.1:947892577-947903549 GCA_904067115.1 Aegilops sharonensis
AACTCTGCCAATGCTCTGCTTTGGATAGTTGAAGTGCTTTCAAACTTGAGGCCAAAGCTTGACAGTTCCAGTGCCCACTCGACAATCCTGCCTGTTTCTTCTGGATTTTGCAGTATCCTCTTCAGCGGAAAACGAGTGACAACTGTGATCTCATGTGCTTGGAAGTAATGGCGCAGCTTTCTCGAGGCCATGAGAAGGCCGAAAAGCAATTTCTGCACACCAGAATACCTTGACCTAGCCCCCTGCAGAAGGGAACTGACAAAATAAACTGGGCGCTGCACCATCCTGTTTTGCATCTTCTCACACGTCTGCGCAGATCCATCCTTGTCGGGACCAGAGCTTGCCGATGAAGCCCCCTGCTTGTCGCTGGATGCATCTGCCATGGTTGCTGGCTCATCATCCGCCTCCCTCTCTGCTACTAACGCAGCACTAACCATTTGATTGTTTGCCGCTATATATAGCAGCAACTTCTCTTGTGGCCTAGGTGCGACAAGTATTGGAGTGGAGGACAGGTATCTCTTTAAGTCCTGCAGCGTAGCCTCCGCTTCCGGAGTCCATTTCATTGGACCTGCCTTTTTCAAAATTTTGAAAAATGGCAGGGCGCGCTCAGCAGACCTAGAATTGAACCTACTGAAAGCAGCTACGCAACCGGCAAGCCTTCGTACATCCTTGACGCGCTTTGGTGCTTCAATCTGCTCAATGGCCTTGATCTTGTCGGGATTGGCTTCAATTCCCCGCTGAGACACGAAGAACCCGAGAAGCTTGCCGGAGGGGACTCCAAACACACACTTCTCGGGGTTGAGCTTGAGGTTGATCTTGCGCAGATTAGCAAAGGTTTCGTCTAAATCTTGAATCAGAGTCGCCTTGTCCTTGCTCTTGACCACTATGTAATCCATGTAGGCTTCCACATTTCTGTGCATTTGCGGCTCAAAAGCATCATGGACTACCCTTGCAAATGTTGAACCAGCATTCTTTAAAGCAAAAGGCATCCGTACAAAACAATAGGTGCCACATGGGGTGATGAATGCGGTCTTTTCCTCATCCTCTTCTGCCATGAAGATCTGATGATATCCTGAGTATGCATCAAGAAATGAAAGCAAATCACATCCGGCCGTGGAGTCAACAATACGGTCCATACGCGGCAAGGGAAATGGGTCTTTGCGACAAGCTTTATTAACATCGGTAAAGTCGATACAAAGCTTCCATTTCCCGTTTGCTTTGTGCACGACTACAGGATTGGCCAACCACGTAGGATGGAGCACTCCTCTGACAAGGCCTGCTGCTTCCAATTTCTTGATTTCTTCTGCGATGAATTTTTGGCGCTCCACTGCCTGCTTCCTGACTTTCTGCTTGACGGGCCGCGCATGAGGACAGACAACAATATGGTGCTCAATTACTTTCCTGGGAACACCGGGGATGTCAGACGGTTGCCATGCAAACACGTCGACATTCGCCCACAGGAAAGCAACGAGCGCGCTTTCCTATTTAGGGTCGAGAGTGGCACTGATGGTGAAGGTACCACCAGTGTCGTCCTCCTTGGCGGACACCTTCTTGGTCTCTGGTGGAGCTGCCATCGTCTTCTTACACTTGCCGGTGGAGCTCGATGGTGCGTCCTCGACGGTAGCGCAGCACTCCGAAGAGGTGCGCTTGCGGGAGTGGGCATCAGAACTCTTGCCGGATTTGGTCTTCTTCTTCGCCCCGGGAGCTTCAGCGGCAAGTGGCTTGCGATCTGTGGCGGCTGCTGCTTCCCGGTAGATCTTGTCGGTGCAAATAAGAGCATCCTTCTTGTCGCCAGGGACAGAGATGACACTTATCGGGCCTGGCATCTTCAGCATGTTATATGCATAGTGAGAGGCCGCCATGAATTTGGCGAGTGCTGGACGGCCAAGTATCCCATTGTAGGGCAGTGGAAAATCAGCAACGTCAAAAGTGACCCTCTCAGTTCTGAAGTTCAACTCGCTGCCAAATGTCACCGGCAACGTGATCTTTCCCTTCGGCTTGCTCCTTCCCGGATTGATTCCTTGGAATGTGCCGGTCTCTTCGAGCTCGCCATCAGGGATCTGGAGTTTCTGGAGTACCGCTGAGGAGATCAGGTTCAATCTGGCCCCGCCGTCAACTAGCATCTTAGTGACCTTGAGGTTGCGGATAGTTGGTGAAACCAACATCGGCAAGCACCCGACCGCAGTTATGCGATCAGGGTGGTCCTCAATATCAAAGATGATAGGCGTGCTGGACCATTTCAGAGGTTTGCGTGACTCGACGGATGGTTCTGCTGCATTGACTTCCCGCATCCACTGCTTGAGTTGGCGGTGTGAAGTATGCAGAGAAGCACCGCCGTCAACACATAAGACCTCTATGGCTTTCTGGAACTCCTGCTCATCAGTCTCGTCCTCATCCATGTCTTCGTCGTCGTCGTCATCTTCATCCTTGTCGCGGCCGCGGGGAGGTCTGTCTCCTTGCCGCTGCTTGGCCTTGCCGCGGCGTCCTCCCCTGCCGGGACGTTTCTTGCCGGATCCTCCAGCACCTTCCTGGGCCTTCTCCTTGTCGCGCCGCTCGTACTCAGCCTTCTGCTGCTCGACAAGCTGCTCGACCTTCTTGCAGCTCTGGAGGTCATGACCCTTGGTGCGGTGGATTTTGCAGTACTTCTTTTTGGTGCCGTCCTGCTTGTCGGCGACCGCGACAGCCTGGTAGTTGGCGCCCGCGGCAATCTCCTTGCCGGAGCTACCAACCTTGGCCTTCTTGGCGCCACCTCCGTTGCCGGACTGCTCAACGACTAGCACATCTTTGCCTTTCTTCTTCCTGTTACTCCGCCGCCGGCTCTTCTTTGCCGGTGCAGTTTCCTCACTATCAGATCCCCCTGCTCCTGTGTTCTCTCCGGGGAGTCTCCTCCCTTCTTCAGCACGTGCACACTTGTCGGCCAGGGCATAGAGCTCACTGACATCTCTGATCTTGCACATCGCCATCTCGTCCCACATCCTGCGGTTGCGCACGTTCTGATGGAACGCGCTGATTACCGCGGCAGGATGGACATCTGGGATGTTGTGCTATACACAGCTGAATCTCAGACTGTACTTGCGCAGGGGCTCTCCTTCCTTCTGGGCGAGCAGATGAAGGTCACTCTCTTGGCCATGAGGCTTGTGGCCACCTGTAAAGGCGCCGACAAACTGATGGCATAGATCTGTCCAAGAGGATATGGAGTTGTCCGGCAAGTGCATGAGCCAGGATCTGACATTGGGCTTGAGTACCAGCGGGAAGTAGTTGGCCAGGATCTTGTCGTCTCGCCCCCCGGCAGCTTGCACCGCAATGGTGTAGATGCTGAGGAACTCCGACGGATGCGTCTTACCGTCGTACTTCTCTGGTACATCTGGCTTGAAATTCTTCTTGCTGGGCCACTGGATTTGCCGCAGCTCACGAATGAACGCAGGGTAACCTACCGCGTACGGCAAGTTGCCTGGTTCCCCTGGCGCATGCATGTCGACAGAGGGCCCAGCGCGCTGGTCGGACTGACGCCGCGCTTCTCTTCTGTGCTCGATGCGAGTTCGAGCGTCTTCTTGCTGTCGTTCGTGAAGAACTTGGCGCTGATCGCGACGAGCTCGTGGATCCGACGAGGCGGTGGACTCGCTGTCGAGGTGGATCTGGCGAGTCGGCGATCTTGGCCTTCGGGGTGGAGAGTGCATGGTGGTTGCACCCCCACCAGTCTCGTCACCACCGGCTCGTGCTTGGCAGTACTGCCGCGGCAGCGATGTACTCGGTTGCCGCGGAGCGTCACCGTTGGCAAAGCCGATGAGACTCTGAATGGTGGCCCTCCATTCATCGACCTTGTCGGCTGTTGGAGGGTAATCTAGGAGCAGTTGAGCCCTCGCCAAGGCTTCTGCTGGAGTGGTGGGTGGCAGTGGCGAATGGTGCGAGGAGCGGGATATGCTCGGACTTCTAACTATGTTAGAAGGGGCAGTATCCCGTCCAGGCGACCGTGCCTCGCTCGCGCCAGCACGTTGGCGTGCACGCTGGTCTTGAGGGCCCCGAGATCCACCAGCTTGATCCTGGTCCAACGAGTGTATGGTACTGTGAATACCATGACGCTGTCGGTCCCGCGCCTCCTGAGATGGGCGCGGTGCATGTACGGACGCCGAGGTCTGCGCAGCTTTGTCCTTGGACTTGGCAGCGTCATGGGCTCCCTCGCCGACGCCCGTTCTTCCACCGGCGTCTACCCCACCACTCGTTTGCTCCCGTGGTGGTGGGATCGACGTGGACGGATCAGCTGCCGCCGAAGCCTTCTTCTTCGGTGGCATGTTGATGAAGAAAACGAAGATGTTGCTCGTGTGAACGCCGGATCAGGTTCACACAGCCTCGACGCCCCCTACCTGGCGCACCAAAGATGTCGGGGAAGCTGATGTGACCCACGAACACCTATGGGACCGGCGGACCGAGCCCCTTTCGGTTTGGCGGGGGGCGGAGGTCACACGAAGAGCAGATCGAGGCGAAGCACACGAGCAGTTTACCCAGCTTCGGAGCTCTCCGGAGAGATAAAACTCCTACTGCTGCTTGTCTGAGTTGTATTGTGTTCTTGCTCAGGAGCGCTGAATGCTACAGTACACACCAGCTGCTAGTGAGACCGAGCGTCAGAGTGTTCGAACCCCCCTCTACGTTGCGCATGGGCCTCCTTTTATATGCTCAAGGGGTCACCGACAGGTGGCAACGTAGGCAAGGGCAAAAATGGAAAATGAGTTGCGGTTGGTACAGCTACTTGTATAGTGTATCATACCTAACCCTGACGGCAGGGGACAAAAGCATTAAATGCCCGTCTATGTCGCCCCAAACAGGGACCGTCAGGGGCACCACCGCTTGCCACGATGGCGATCTTGTCAGCGCCGCTTGCCTCTGCGCTCCGCTGGACGCACAGCCCCTTGCCACGCGCGCTTGGAAAGGTCCCAGGGCGACACGTTGGTAGATGTGCTGGAGCGTAGTTAGAGATGTGGTAGCCTGCCGCGGCAAACGTCTTGCCGCGATCGTCGTCTTGTCGCGCCCGGAAGCTTGTCGCTCACCGGGCCTTCCTGGCAAGCTCCTCTTGCCGGGGCCTTGTCTTCTAGGTAACTTGAGTGGCCTTCCCGGCAAGCTCCTCTTGCCGGGGCCTTGTCTCCTTGGCTTAAATACTTTGTTCTTGAATGGCTCCAAAGGAACCACGGAGGACCTTGGCGGTCACCTGGCAAGCCTTGCCGCGGGGTGCTGCAATTGCCCGTGCACAAGTTCGGGATACTAGGGTACCCCTACTCTTGTACACCGACAATGCGCGGTTCAAACATGGGTATCTTGCCTTATTGGCTTATCATATTATTGATCACTTGGGGGCTTGGTCGTATCCGAACCATAGCTACACCTCTTGATCGGCTCAATGCCACAACATCACTTTGGGGGCTTTGGTCATATTCGAACCATAGTCACACCTCTTGATCGGCTCAATGCCACAGCATCACTTGGGGGCTTTGGTCGTATCCGAATCATAGTCACACCTCTTGATCGGCTCAATGCCACAGCATCACTTGGGGACTTGGTCAAGTCTGAACCATAGTCACGCCTCTTGATCGGCATAGTGCCACAGCATCACTTGGGGGCTTTGGTCGAACCCGAACCATCGCTACACCTCTTGATCGGCGTAATGCCAAAGCATCATTTGGGGACCTGGCTGACTCGAACCATAGCTACGCCTTTTTGGGAGCTTGGTCGTGTCCGACCATGGTAATGCCTCTTGATCATCTCAAGGCCTCATTTGCAATGGTTTTATCTTTGCCTTTGTTGAATTCTGTTTTCTTTTTTGATAAACATTTCTTTTGTTGCGTTTACAAACCAACATTATTAAACCTGTTCGACTGTCAATTACAAATTGAAGGAACATGCTCAAATCTTAATCCGGAGTCTATCAACCCGGTCTGGCTTTGACTCAAAGTCACCAGTATTATATATGGTTAATCCGGTGTTTATCACAACCCAACACGGTTTTATCATAAACCGGCACAATATGGAAGGAGTCATCAGTACTCAAGATTGGGGTTATCACCCTTACTACAAAAAGTTGGTAAACCAATGATGTGATTAAATGTCACAGGTATGATATATTCCATATTTAATTATTCTTAAGTGCGGCCTTGGTTATAAACCCGGGTTATATGTTGGGCATTATGACCCGTCCGGGGTAAACCGCCAGGACACTTTAAACTTGTTGTATGCAGAAACAGGTTGAATAAAGTATGATTATAAATTATCCGGTGTTTATTAAACCGGCCTAGCTTTAAGACGATAAGTCACCAGTATATGATGAGAAATTATCCGGTGTTTATTAAACCGGCCTGACTTTGGACTATAAGTCGCCAGTATATATTTGGATTGCGCCATTGGAATCGTGCGCTTATAAATGATTGGGTTATATTATTCAAATAGCCAAACTTGGCTCAATTTTCATTATGATATTGGATGAATAAGGTTTTCATACCGGATTATATTATCTTGAATAGCCAACATGGCTGGATTTTTATTATGGTTATTAATATTATGATTGAGGATTTCAAAGTCGCTTTAGCGCAATGGATATTATTTTGTCGATGAATATGATTTATTCTGCAATGGAAGGAATAGTTCCGAGTCGCTGCAGGCTTACGACCCGGCACTTGGGGGCTACATTATTCAAAGTTGAGATTATATCAAATATGCAAGTCTCATGTCGCTGCGAGAATGCACCATGACACTTGGGGGCTAATGCAAATTCATTTTTGCTCATCTTATTGAAGACCCGACTCATCATATCATAATGAGCCGGCCCTTGGGGGCTACCAATTGCTCCTGTCAAACATTCAAGTGTATATCAAGTTCCGGTTTAGTATTATCTTACTAAGCCGGCCATTGGGGGCTACAAGTTATTGTTCAAATTTACATGATTATATTTATAAAGTCCCTGCACATTATTGCATAATGACCCGGAACTTGGGGGCTACAGGTAATATGGATATAAGGGAGAAAAATCTTCAAATTCTCTGTTCTGAGCAAACCAGATTGACCCGGTGTCTGCAACAATTATAACCCGGTGTCGGTAACAATTATGACTCGGTGCCATCAATATTTATAAACCGGCGATTTTGGCAATGATAAACCGGCAAGTTCTACATTTTCAAACCGGCTGATATCAGTTGAATATTTGAAGACCAATATTTTTTCAAAACAGAGAATTCGAAGACTGATTCAAATGGATTATTTGTTTACGAAATATCTTCTGCAAGCAAATTGGTTATGAAGCTGGTCTATTGACTCGGATTTTTTAGAAGGAGGAAATGATAAGGACTTAAGGATAATCAGATGCCGGTTTACAAGAATTCTTAACCCGGAGCATAATCTGTCAAATTGGTTCTTATGTTTGTTGTACAGGATCAGTTTCACATGGATAAATCCAAATCAAACTGGGGCCTAATGTCGGGGATATTACCCCGCGGCGTAAACCGACCGGAAGTGTAACCCGACCGGACTTGGCGGTTTATCTGAAGACCCCGCTGACACTTGGCGAGTTACTGGTGACCCGCCCTGACCTGGCGGTTTACAAGCAACCCACCTGGTGTCAGCGGGGTCTTCAGATAAACCGCCAAGTCCGGCCGGGTTACACTTCCGGCCGGTTTACGCCGCGGGGTATATCCCTGACATTTTCTGTTGAGTTTTGTGCTGTGAAGTTTTCAAGTTTTGAGGAAAGATTTGATGGATTATAGAATAAGGAGTGGCAAGGATCTAGGCTTGGGGATTCCCAAGGTACCCCAAGGTAAAATTCAAGGACAAATAAAATCTTAATCTTGGGGATGCCCCGGAAGGCATCCCCTCTTTCGTCTTCATCAATCGGTAACTTTACTTGAGGCTATATTTTTATTCACCACATGATATGTGTTTTGCTTGGAGCGTCTTGTATGATTTGAGTTGCTTTTTAGTTTACCACAAACATCCTTGCTGTACACACCTTTTGAGAGATACACACATGAATCGGAATTTATTAGAATACTCTATGTGCTTCACTTATATCTTTTGAGCTAGATAATTTGCTCTAGTGCTTCACTTATAATTTTTAGAGCACGGTGGTGGTTTTATTTTATAGAAATTATTGATCTCTCATGCTTGACTTATATTATTTTGAGAGTCCTTTAGAACAGTATGGCAATCTGCTTTGGCAATAAAATTAGCCCTAGTATAATGAACATTCAATATGGGTATGATAAAACTTTCATATAGAGTGCATTAAAAACTATGATAAAATTGATACTTGATAATAGTTTTGAGATATAAAGGTGCTAATGTTAGAGTCATGCTAGTTGGGTAATTGTGAAATTGAGAAATACTTGTGTTAAAGTTGGCAAGTCCCGTAGCATGCACATATGGTAAACGTTGTGTGACAAATTTGAAGCATCGGGTGTTCTTTGAGTGCTTTCCTTATGAGTGGCGGTCGGGGATGAGCGATGGTCTTTTCCTACCAATCTATACCTCTAGGGGCATGCGTAGTAGTACTTTGCTTCGAGGGCTAATAAACTTTTGCTATAAGTATATGAGTTCTTTATGACTAATGTGAGTACATGGATCATACGCACTCTTACCTTTTCGCAATTTGCTAGCCTCTACGGTACCGTGCATTGCCCTTTCTCACCTTGAGAGTTGGTGCAAACTTCGCCAGTGCATCCAACCCCCGTGATATGATATGATCTATCACACATAAGTCTCCTTATATCTTCCTCAAAACAGCCACCATACCTACCTATTATGGCATTTCCATAGCCATTCCGAGATATATTGTGATGCAACTTTCCACCGTTCTGTTTATTATGACACGCTCCATCATTGTCATATTGCTTTGCATGATCATGTAGTTGACATCGTATTTGTGGCAAAGCCACTTTCATAATTTTTGCATACATGTCGCTCTTGATTCATCGCATATCCCGGTACACCGCCGGAGGCATTCACATAGAGTCATATTTTTGTTCTAGTATCGAGTTGTAACATTGAGTTATGAGTTAATAAAAGTGTGATGATCATCATAGTAGTGCATTGTCCCATGTGGGGAAAGTAAATAAAAAATAGGCCAAAGAAGCCCAAACAAATGAAAAAAAGCGGCCAAAGAAGCCCAACTAAAAGAATATAAATAAAAAATGAGAGAAAAAGAGAGAAGGGACAATGCTACTATCTTCTTTCCACACTTGTGCTTCAAAATAACACCATGATCTTCATGATAGAGAGTCTCTTGTTTTGTCACTTTCATATACTAGTGGAAATTTTTCATTATATAACTTGGCTTGTATATTCCAACGATGGGCTTCCTCAAATGCCCTAGGTCTTCGTGAGCAAGCAAGTTGGATGCACACCCACTTAGTTTTCAGTTTGAGCTTTCATACACTTATAGCTCTAGTGCATCCGTTGCATGGCAATCTCTACTCCTCGCATTGACATCAATTGATGGACATATCCATAGCCCGTTGATTAGCCGCGTCAATGTGAGACTTTCTCCTTTTATATATTCTCTCATAACCCCTATCATCATATGCTGTTCCACCTATAGTGCTATATCCATGGATTGCGCTCATGTATTGCGTAAGGGTTGAAAAGGCTGAAGCGCATTAAAAAGTATGAACCAATTGCTCGGCTTGTCATCGGGGTTATGCATAATGGGAGCATTTTGTGTGACGAAAATGAAGCATGGACAAACTATATGATTTTGTAGGGATGAGCTTTCTTTGGCTATGTTATTTTGATAAGACATAATTGCTTGGCTAGTATGCTTGAAGTATTACTATTTTTATGTCAACATTGAACTTATCTTGAATCTTTTGGATTTGAACATTCATGCCACAATAAAGAAAATTACATTGAGAATTATGTTAGGTAGAATTCCACATCAAAAATTCTGTTTTTATCATTTACCTACTCGAGGGCGAGCAGGAATTAAGATATGGGATGCTTGATACGTCTCCAACGTATCTATAATTTTTTATTGTTCCATGCTATTATATTATCTGTTTTGGATGTTTAATGGGCTTTACTATGCACTTTTATATTGTTTTTATGACTAACCTATTAACAAAAGGCCCAGTGCAAATTGCTATTTTTTTTGCCTATTTCAGTGTTTCGCAGAAAAGGAATATCAAACGGAACCCAAACAGAATGAAACCTTCGGGAGAGTTATTTTTGGAACAAACGTAATCCAGGAGACTTGGAGTGGACGTCAAGGAAGCAACGAGGCGGCTACGAGATAGGGAGGCGCGCCCCCACCCTCATGGGCCCCTCGTGGCTCCACCGACCTACTTATTTTGCCTATATATAATCATATACCCTGAAAACATCCGAGAGCACCACGAAACCCTATTTCCACCGTCACAACCTTCTGTACCCATGAGATCCCATCTTGGGGCCTTATCCAGAGCTCCACCGGAGGGGGAATCGATCATAGAGGGCTTCTACATCAACACCATAGCCTCTCCGGAGATGTGTCAGTAGTTTACCACACACCTTCGGGTCCATAGTTATTAGCTAGATGCCTTCTTCTCTCTCATTGGATCTCAATACAAAGTTCTCCTTGATTCTCTTGGAGATCTATTCGATGTAATTTGATGAAGGAAATATGCCCTAGAGGCAATAATAAAGTTGTTATTTATATTTCCTTATATCATGATAAATGTTTATTATTCATGCTAGAATTGTATTAACCGGAAACATAGTACATGTGTGAATATATCGACAAACAGAGTATCACTAGTGTGCCTCTACTTACCTATCTCGTTGAATCGAAGATGGTTAAGTTTCCTAGCCATAGACATGAGTTGTCATTTGATTAACAGGATCACATCATTAGAAAATGATGTGATTTACTTGACCCATTCCATTAGCTTAGCATTTGATCGTTTAGTATGTTTCTATTGCTTTCTTCATAACTTATACATGTTCCTATGACTATGAGATTATG
>LR880967.1:947903701-947917043 GCA_904067115.1 Aegilops sharonensis
TTTGATGAAGGAAATATGCCCTAGAGGCAATAATAAAGTTGTTATTTATATTTCCTTATATCATGATAAATGTTTATTATTCATGCTAGAATTGTATTAACCGGAAACATAGTACATGTGTGAATATATCGACAAACAGAGTATCACTAGTGTGCCTCTACTTACCTATCTCGTTGAATCGAAGATGGTTAAGTTTCCTAGCCATAGACATGAGTTGTCATTTGATTAACAGGATCACATCATTAGAAAATGATGTGATTTACTTGACCCATTCCATTAGCTTAGCATTTGATCGTTTAGTATGTTTCTATTGCTTTCTTCATAACTTATACATGTTCCTATGACTATGAGATTATGGAACTCCAGAATACCAGAGAACACTTTGTGTGCTACCAAACGTCGCAACGTAACTGGGTGATTATAAAGGTGCTCTACAGGTGTCTCCAATGGTACTTGTTTGTGACGCCCTCGATTCAACTGTACATTAATCATACACACAAATGTGTACGATCAAGATCAAGGACTCACGGGAAGATATCACAACACAACTCTAGACACAAATTAAAATAATACAAGCTTTATATTACAAGCCAGGGGCCTCGAGGGCTCGAATACATAAGATCGAATACACAAGAGTCAGCGGAAGCAACAATATCTGCGTACAGACATAAGTTAGACAATTTTGCCTTAAGAAGGCTGGCACAAAAGCAACATCAATCGAAAAGGTAAGGCCTCCTACCTAGGAGCCTCCTAACTACTCCTGGTCGTCGGCGGCCTCCACGTAGTAGTAGACATTGACGGTGGCATCTGGCTCCTGGGCTCCGACATCTGGTTGCATCAACCGGAAAGAAAAAGAAAGGGGGAAAAGGGGGAGCAAAGCAACCGTGAGTACTCATACAAATTACTCGCAAGCAAGGATCTACACTATGTATGCAACATTATCAAAGGAAGGTTGTATATGTGAACTGGGCTGCAGAAATGCCAGAATAGAGAGAAGGCCTAGTCCTATCGAAGACTAACATCTTCTGGAAACCACCATCTTGCAGCAAACAGGAGGGAGTAGAGTAGCGTAAAGTAAAGTAGTAGTAGTGTTATCAACCTCGGCCAGAGATCCTTTCTCGACTCCATGCGAGAAAAAAATCACAGAGCCGTACTATCCATTTCTCATCACAATCCAATTCTTATCACAAGTATCCAGTTCTAGTTGTATCGATCGGGATACAACTCCAAGTGTCCGTTACCGTAGGACAGGCTATCGATAGATGTTTTCTTCCCTGCAGGGGTGCACCAACTTACCCACCACGCTCGATTAACTCCGGCCGGACACACTTTCCTGGGTCATGCCCGACCCCGGCCAAACAATACGCTGCAACCCGACCTAGGCCTAATAGAAAGGTCAACACGCCGAACTAAACCTATGCCCCCAGGGGTCATGGGCCATATCCCTGGGAACTCCTGCATGTTGCGAGGGCGGCCGGTTAGCAGACCTAGCTACCTCCTTTAAAAAGGTAGGTGCTTACCAGTCCAACCCGGCGCGCGCCGCTCAGTCGCTGACGTCTATTAAGCTTCGGCTGATGTATATGACGTAGAACGCCCATACTATGCCCACGTGATGGTTAGTGCTATCATGCCAGAGGCCCCTCGGATCAAATATCCAAATCGTAGTGGATTAAGAATGCGCGGTAACAAGCAGAGACTCACGAAAGATATGACCCCGTTGCCCCGTCTCGAGGACTTGAGGAAAGGGCTAGGAATGCCCGGCCACACCTCCTAATTATGTCGCGGGCACCCTCCAGGTCAACCCGACTCCACATCACTCGCGGGTACCTCTCAGGGTCGACCCTCCTTTCCAAGTAAGAGTTGTAAATTCCAAGTATAAGTGTGTCCAAACATCAAGGGGAAAACCTGAGGAATCACCCCCGGTGAATTCCACTCGATATAATCATCAAGGTGAACGTAAGAGGGACCACCCTTGAGGTCCACACTTGAGGGGTTGCACGACAGAGTCGTATCGAAAGTGGTTAAAGAGGACATCACCCTCGATGACCACGAACGAATAGCTACACTACAGGGTTAACATCAGAAGTGCTGATGAGGTCTCACCCTCGGTACTCGATAGAAACCCAGTATTGTCGAGCAACTAAGGGTAAGTGATGTGCGGTGCCGGGGCCTGGTCTTCGATCCCGTTGATCGAGTCTTCGATGATGAACCAGGGGCAACAAGGACAAGGTGGGGGGTCACTGATGGATCACTAACCAACCTATACTAAGCAGTTTAGGATAAGCATGTAAGGTACAATGAGCAGGTTACAAAAAAGCAGGCTATGCATTAGAATAGGAGTAAACAATAACAGTAGCAAAATCTAATGCAATCATGAGAGAATGGAATGGGCGATATCGGGATGATCAAAGGGGGGACTTTCCTGGTTGCTCTGGCAAGGAGGGGTCGTCGTCGATGTAGTCGATCACAGGGGCAACATCGGTCTCGGGGTCTACCGGAGAGAAGAGGGAGAAGTAACAGTAAATATATAGCAAACATAACATCGCAAAGCATAACGTGGCAATATGTTATGCCGGGTGCGACCTAACGTATGGCTACATGATAAAGGTGAAGGGGGGAAATCAACCGGGATTGTATTCCCGGTCCCGGACCTGTGTCAGACAGATGACCGGAGGGGGAATGTTCCATGTTCAGACAGTTAGAGGCAACTGACGGGTAAACGGATCACGCACCCGGATTCGTTGGATTTTCTGAGCAATTTTCATATATAAAACATTTTCATCCAAGTTACGGTTTATTTTCTATGAATTTTCAAAGATTAAACCATTTTCAGAAAGTATTTGACTTAACAGAAAAGAAATACTGCACCAGCATGATGTCATAGCGACGTCAACAGTCAACAGCCGCACTGACTAGGTCAAAACTGCCCAGTAGGGCCCACCTATCATTCGAAGTGGGCTAACAACAGTTCATTTTAATTTAAATAGAGTAATTAGTGACTGGGCCCCACCAGTCACTGACTCATTAGTTTAGCTAATTATTTTTATTAGGAATTTTTTTTAATTACGTTAATTAGGCGGGGGACCCATGTGTCAGTGGCACTGAGTGCCCAGTCAGCATAGTTGACCACGGTCAACATGGTCAACTGGTTCCAGGGGGGCCATGGGCATCGACCCAGATGGTGGCCCCAGTCTGTCCATGTTGACTGGCGGCAGTGGCGCGCCGGCGGCGACCATTCAAATGGAAGCGCGATGCGGCCATGGCCGGAAAACGGCCACCGGGGTTGTTTGGACCGCCACGAGCATCTACAGGCGCAGGGGGACGACGCGCTTTGAACTGCGACAGCTGCAGGGGAGGGGGTTGGCCGGAGCGGCGCCGACGGCGAGCGTGGGCGGCGGTTGGCTTCGGGCCTCATCAGGGACGGGGCTACGGGCGCTCAAAAGGAGCGTGGGGTGGTGCGTTCAAATGTAGGGGGTCGGGCGACACATTCAAGGTCTCAGTCGAGGCTGGGATGGACGGTGTCGACAGTGGCGTCGACCGCGGCGGATGCCGGAGCTCGAGCGAGCTCAAGCTCGTTGAAGCAGGGCACGACAGGGGCAACTGGCATGTGCGTCAGGTTGCTTGGAGCGTGCTGGGCACGGCGCAGTGCTCTGTTGAGCTCGACAGCGAGCGTGGTCAAGTCGACTGCGCATCTAGGCGGCGGTGAGCTATTGTAGCTGCGGAGAGTGAGCTAGGGAGGGCGGCGGCCTACACTGTGGAGGCCAGGGGAGAGAGGGAAGATGTAGGGGCTCACAACGAGCCGTAGGGGGGTGGCAGGGGACTCGAGGGGGCCTGCCGGAGCTGGAGTAGTCGACGGAGTCCGGCGAGGCAGAGGAGGAAGAAGACGGTGATGCAAGTGCTTCAGTGCTTGATGACGAGGTGCAGTCGAGGCAAACGAGCGAGGCGGAGTGGTAGGGCGCGTCGGCGTGGCGAACGAAAGGCAGTGGCCGCGGCTATGGCACGGCTATGGCGGTGGGCGCGTCAGATCTGATGAGGAGAGAGAGAGAGAGGTGGAGCGGGCGGAGGTGGAAGAATGAGCTAGGGTTCGTCGAAGGGATCGGAGAGGGTCAAGTTGGCGCCGAAGAGTGGCGGATAGCTGCCCCGTGGCAGATCTGAGCCATGGACGTCGCACGAGCGTCCACCGAGCTTTGATGAACAGAGGTAGGGTAAAGCCCCCCAGATGGGCTTGGCCGTGGCACTGTGCAACTAGAGCCTAGTTGCACAGTAGCTTCTGGCCCTTTTCACTTTCCTTCTATTTCTTATCTGTTTTCCAATTCCTGCCTCTATTTTGCATTTTCCTTTAGTACCAAATGAGTTTTGTTTTGAACAAAACTTGGCACATGAATCTAGCACAATACCTTGAGATGGAACAAAAAGGTTGGGGTCAAAAGGAGTTGGCTAACCAATTTTAGAGATTGAAAAGGCAAATTTAAAAGTTGTTGGACCACTAAATAAGTTCCCATGGGAATTTTGGGAACTCAAATGAGGTTGGTTTCAACATAACAATGGTCAGGGGAATTTATAGGAAAATGTGAACATTTTTGTTTTACTGCTTGAAGAAATAAATATTTGACTTGCATTTTAAATTTGAATTTGAGTTTGGTTTGAAACAAAGTGAGGTTTAGCAACTTCATTATGATGACATGGCATCATCAGGCATGAGATTACTGTAGCATGACACTGGGGGTGTTACAAATCTCCTCCACTATAAGAAATCCCGTCCCGAGATTTAAGTGGGGAAGTAAAGAGTAACTTCAGAAGAACTGACCCTTATAGGGTTAATTGTCGGATGAACAATGCAGGTAATGTGACAGAAGTATCTCTTGAGTTGAAATTTAAGAAAAACGTCGAGAGCAAAACATGAACGTACAATAAGAAGTTTCAAGCGAATGGACAAACGATCGATACCTGAACAAAGTATGAGAAGAGGTTCAGAGCATCGGGAATAGATCATCTCTCAGACGATGGCTCATGACATGATACGAAGCCAAATGCAAGAATATTTCAGAATCAAAGATATACAGGAGAGTCAGGTTCCGATCCTGTGGAACTGTGGGTTATGAGCCCACCATGTGGGTTAAAAGTAGAAAGGGGGCCGATAACAAGGCATGTCAGATGATAGACTGTCAGTTATGTTGTCAACAACGTTGGTACCAAGGGCGAGGGACGGAGAGAACTATTTTCCTGATCCTTGAACGAGGCGGACCAATAGGAAAAGTTCTCGTCCATCAGTGGTTACCGGAATGTCAACAACAATAATAACAAGGTCTTACTGACAAATTGTACACCAAGGTGTTTTCATAAGCAGAGAACTATTACTGCTTAGATCTCATAAACCACAAGAAAGGTTAAACAAAACAATGGGAAAGAAAAGGTGATCATTAGATTAATCAGAACATTGGTAGGAAAATGTGTTTAAACACAAGTATCAGGAGTATATTATTCCCAAGGACAAGTAGAGGATGACATCCATGATAAGGTAGTAGATTACCTTTTAGGTAAAGGGGAGAGAAATTCATGATGTTACCCATACAACAGTGTTTGGATAAGTGATCAAGAAACATTTAGCATTGCGCCTCCAAATGGTTTTAAAGAGGTTCGGAGTACCACTGTCATGCTTCGGGTTAGCATTGACATGGTTATCAGGTAAAGATCGGACCTTGGGAATACAAAGGATCAATCAGGAATTTTTAGAACATCTCATGCAATTATAATAGGTAAAAGATGAGAAGGTGGCCGATGGGTTCAACAGCAATCCATCGACATGTCACAAAGGATGTATTTCCAAAATTATATGAACAAGTTTGTGTTGGGGAAGGCAAGAATGTTGTCCATGATAACATAAATCATCGCGGGGCAAAGATCGTATTTCTCATCATGAATTCGATTGATATGCTGGAAGAGCTCAGAATGTTGACGAGGACAACACAATTGTCGAGAGATTTCAGGAAGTCGATCGGCGATGACATCAAGTCAAAGGAATGATGAAGCGAAAAGTTATTGGAACCACGGGTACGACACAAACTCGAAAGCAAGCTTGTTGTTCAAGGCGAAATGGTATGACGAGGAATATCGACATGAGCTTAGCTCATCGTTGAAAATTCTGTTCCGGGAAGAAGGACCAGCTTGCATAGTTAAAATTTAGCACGATATTGACATAGCCGGCCAGGCTAGGAATGACTTGAAGGATAATTAAACTCGTAAGCAATGAAAATTACTTAGAGTTACAGAATCGGAGTGCGGAATCGATTCTCTTATCGGTGTTCTCGAGTGACTAATAACTTAGAACCTGGGGAAAATTGGAATCAGTGAGAAGCAATACTAGAAGAAGACTCACAGGAAGCAACCTAGATGCTTGATATTCTCGAGATACCAGAGGGTAATACTCGAAGGTAGAGTAGAATAGATGCTTGACAGGTGAAATGATCTGCAGAAGACAAGTACTTTAACTTGTTCGAGAAATGGGATCAAAGAAGAACAATAACGCCAGCACCATGATTACAAAAGATCAAACCCCAGAGACCGGATGATATTCTATCAAGGAAGTTATTATTACAAGAAGCTTACGTGATAGGATCTACATCGTGTCCATGGGCATGAACAAAAAGTTCAAGGTCGACTCCGACTTCTTCAATGCATAACCTTTCATTCACTCCTACATCGTGTCCATGGGTATGAACAAAAAGTTCAAGGTTGAGCTCGACGGCGAGCGTGGTCACGTCGACTGCGGATCTAGGCAGCGGTGAGCTATTGCAGCTGCGGTGAGTGATCTAGGGAGGGCGGCGACCTACGCTATGGAGGCCAGGGGAGAGAGGGAAGAGGGAGGGGCTCACAGCGAGTCGTAGGGGGGTGGCAGCGGACTCGAGGGGGCCTGCCGGAGCTGGAGTAGTCGACGTAGTCCGGCGAGGCAGAGGAGGAAGAAGACGGTGATGCGGGCGCTTCGGTGCTCGATGACAAGGTGCAGTCAAGGCAGACAAGCGAGATACAGCGGCAGGGCGCGTCGGCGAGGCGAACGGAAGGCGGTGGCCGTGGCTACAACACGACCATGGCGGCGGGCGCGTCAGATCTGACGAGGAGAGAGAGAGAGAGGTGGAGCGGGCGGAGGTGGAAGAATGAGCTAGGGTTCGTCGAAGGGATCGGGGAGGGTCAAGTAGGCGCCAGAGAGTGGCGGATGGCCGCCCCGTGGCCGATCTGAGCCGTGGACGTCGCACGGGCATCCACTGAGCTCTGATGAACAGAGGTAGGGGAAAGCCCCCCGAATGGGCTGGGCCGTGGCACTGTGCAACTAGAGCCTTGTTGCATAGTAGCTTCTGGCCCTTTTCACTTTCCTTTTATTTCTTATCTGTTTTCCAATTTCTGCCTCTATTTTGCATTTTCTTTTAGTACCAAATGAGTTTTGTTTTGAACAAAACTTGGCACATGAATCTAGCACAATACCTTGAGATGGAACAAAAAGGTTGGGGTCAAAAGGAGTTGGCTAACCAATTTTAGAAATTGAAAAGGCAAATTTAAAAGCAGTTGGACCACTAAATTAATTCCCATGGGCATTTTGGGAACTCAAATGAGGTTGGTTTCAACATAACAATGGTCAGGGGAATTTATAAGACAATGTGAACATTTTTGTTTTACTGCTTCAAGAAATAAATATTTGACTTGCGTTTTAAATTTGAATTTGAGTTTGGTTTGAAACAAAGTGAGGATTAACAACTTCATTATGATGACATGGCATCATCAGGCATGAGATTGCTGTAGCATGACACTAGTGGTGTTACATTGTTGAGTTGGCATAGATCGATATTAGGATTTGTCACTCCGATTGTCGGAGAGGTATCTCTGTGCCCTCTCAGTAATGCACATCACTATAAGCCTTGCAAGCAATGTGACTAATGAGTTAGTTGAGGGATTATGCATGACGAAACGAGTAAAGAGACTAACCTGTAACGAGATTGAACTAGGTATTGAGATACAGACGATCGAATCTCGGGCAAGTAACATACCAATGACAAAGGGAATAACATATGTTGTTATACGGTTTCACCGATAAAGATCTTCGTAGAATATGTAGGAGCCATTATGAGCATCTAGGTTCCGCTATTGGTTATTGACCGGAGAGGTGTCTCGGTCATGTCTACATAGTTCTCGAACCCGTAGGGTCCGCACGTTTAACGTTCTGTGACAATTGGTAATATGAATTTATGTGTTTTGATGTACCGAAGGTAGTTCGGAGTCCCAGATATGATCATGGACATGACGAGCAGTCTCGAAATGGTCGAGACATAAAGATCGATATATTGGATGACTATGTTTGGACATCGGAAAGGTTCCGAGTAAGTTTGGACAAATACCGGAGTACTAGGGGGTTACCGGAAACCCACATGGAGTATACTGGGCCTCAGGGGCCTTGGTGGAGAGAGGAAGGGGCGGCCAGGGCGGGCCGCGTGCCCCCTTCCCCTCTGGTCTGAATTGGACTAGGAGGGGGGCGGCGCCCCCCCTTTTTTCCTCCCCCCCCCCTCTCTCCTCCTTACTTCCCTCCTACTCCTATTCTTCGAAGGGGTGGAATCCTACTCCCGGTGGGCGTAGGACTCCCCTTGGGGCGCGCCTAGGAGGCCGGCCCCCTCCCCCTCCTCCACTCCTTTATATACGGGGAAGGGGGCAACCCATAGACACACAAGTTGATCATTAATCTTTTCGCCATGTGCGGTGCCCCCTCCACCATATTCCACCTCGGTCATATCATAGCGGTGCTTAGGCGAAACCCTGCGTCGATAGCTTCATCATTACCGTCATCACGCCGTCGTGCTAATGGAACTCTCCCTCGAAGCTCTACTGGATCGTGAGTTCGTGGGACGTCACCGAGCTGAACGTGTGCAGACTGCGGAGGTGCCGTACGTTCGGTACTAGGATCGGTCGATTGTGAAGACGCAGACTACATCAACCGCGTTGTCATAACGCTTCCGCTTACGGTCTACGAGGGTACGTGGACGACACTCTCGCCTCTCGTTGCTATGCATCACCATGATCTTGCGTGTGCGTAGGAAATTTTTTGAAATTACTACGTTCCCCAACAGTGGCATCCGAGCCAGGTTTATGCATAGATGTTATATGCACGAGTAGAACACAAGTGAGTTTTGGGCGATACTAGTCATACTGCTTACCGGCATGTCATACTTTGATTCGGCGGTATTGTTGGATGAGGTGGCCTGGACCGACATTACGCGTACGCTTATGCGAGACTGGTTCTACCGACGTGCTTCGCACACAGGTGGCTGGCGGGAGTCAGTTTCTCCAACTTTAGGTTAATCGAGTGTGGCTACGCCCGGTCCTTGTGAAGGTTAAAACAGCACATACTTGACGAAATATCATTGTGGTTTTGATGCATAGGTAAGAACGGTTCTTGCTCAGCCCGTAGCAGCCATGTAAAACTTGCAACAACAAAGTAGAGGATGTCTAACTCGTTTTTGCAGGGCATGCTGTGATGTGATATGGTCAAGACATGATGCTAAATTTTATTGTATGAGATGATCATGTTTTGTAATGAAGTTATCGGCAAGTGGAAGGAGCCATATGGTTGTCTCTTTATTGTATGAAATGCAATCGCCATGTAATTGCTTTACTTTATCACTAAGCGGTAGTTATAGTCGTAGAAGCAATAGTTGGTGAGACAACAACGGTGCTACGATGGAGATCAAGGTGTCGCGCCGGTGACCATGGTGATCATGATGGTGCTTTGGAGATGGAGATTAAAGGCACAATATGATGATGGCCATATCATATCACTTATATTGATTGCATGTGATGTTTATCTTTTATGCATCTTATTTTGCTTAGATCGACGGTAGTATTATAAGATGACCTCTCACTAAATTTCAAGGTATAAGTGTTCTCCCTGAGTATGCACCGTTGTGAAAGTTCGTCGTGCCGAGACACCATGTGATGATCGGGTGTGATAAGCTCTATGTTCACATACAACGGGTGCAAGCCAGTATTGCAAATGTAGAATACTCGGGTTAAACTTGACGAGCCTAGCATATGCGGATATGGCCTCGGAACACTGAGACCGAAAGGTCGAGCAAGAATCATATAGTAGATATGATCAACATAGTGATGTTCACCATTAAAAACTACTCCATCTCACGTGATGATCGGACATGGTTTAGTTGATATGGATCACGTGATCACTCAGATGATTAGAGGGTTGTCTATCAAAGTGGGAGTTCTTAAGTAATTTGATTAATTGAACTTTAATTTATCATGAACTTAGTACCTGATAGTATTTTGCATGTCTATGTTGTTGTAGATAGATGGCCCGTGCTATTGTTCCGTTGAATTTCAATGCGTTCCTAAAGAAAGCTAAGTTGAAAGATGATGGTAGCAACTACACGGACTGGGTCTGTAACTTGAGGATTATCCTCATTGCTGCACAGAAGAATTACGTCCTGGAAGCACCGCTAGTTGCCAAACCCGCTGCAGGAGCAACGCCAGATGTTATGAACGTCTGGCAGAGCAAAGCTGATGACTACTCGATAGTTCAGTGTGCCATGCTTTACGGCTTAGATCCGGGGCTTCAACGACGTTTTGAACGTCATGGAGCATATGAGATGTTCCAGGAGTTGAAGTTAATATTTCAAGCAAATGCCCGGATTGAGAGATATGAAGTCGCCAATAAGTTCTGCAGCTGCAAGATGGAGGAGAATAGTTCTGTCAGTGAGCATATATATACTCAAAATATCTGGGTATAACAATCACTTGATTCAGCTGGGAGTTAATCTTTCGGATGATAGTGTCATTGACAGAATTCTTCAATCACTGCCACCAAGCTATAAGAGCTTCGTGATGAACTATAACATGCAAGGGATGCATAAGACAATTCCCGAGCTCTTCACAATGCCAAAGGTCGCGGTCGTAGAAATCAAGAAGGAGCATGAAGTGTTGATGGTCAACAAGACCACCTGTTTCAAGAAAAAGGGTAAAGGGAAGAAGGGGAACTTCAAGAAGAATGGCAAGTAAGTTGCTGCTCAAGTGAAGAAGCCCAAGTCTGGACCTAAGCCTGAGATTGAATGCTTCTACTGCAAAGGGACTGGTCACTGGAAGCGAAACTGCCCCAAGTATTTGGCGGATAAGAAGGATGGCAAGGTGAACAAAGGTATATGTGATATACATGTTATTGATGTGTACCGTACTAATGCTCATAGTAGCACCTGGGTATTTGATACTGGTTCTGTTGTTAATATTTGCAACTCGAAACAGGGACTACGGATTAAGCAAAGATTGGCTAAGGACGAGGTGACAATGCGCGTGGGAAATGGTTCCAAAGTCGATGTGATCGCGGTCGGCACGCTACCTCTAGATCTACCTTCAGAACTAATTTTAGACCTGAATAATTGTTATTTTGTAGCGACCAGACCCGAATGGATCAAGTCTCTGTGCTCAGTGTCATCCCTGGATCAGTAATGCTGACATCACACAGTACTTTGAAGGATTTATAGCAGAGTAGCAATCACACACTTATTACATCGATGTCCAAAAGGGGACTTAACACAATAAATATGGCTTAAGGCCATCTAATAACGATAACAGCGGAAGGCTTGGAAGATAAGTGAGTCCATCAACTCCATCGGCATCACTGAGTATAGAACCACGACCTAACACCTTACTCGTCGTCTGAAAAGTCTGCAACATGAAAGTTGCAGCCCGAAAACGGGTCAGCACGAATATGCTGGCATTGTAACACATAGAGAGAAATGAAGGAATAAGCCTATACTACATGCATATATGGCTGGTGGAAAAGCTCTACGGTTACAGTTTTGCATAAAGCTAATTTCTTCCTACTTCAAAGGAATAATTTTGTTTAACTATCATGGTGGTTGTTAAACATTGAGAATGGTTGACAGCATCCTCAATCCCAATTAAAAGTACGCATTAAAAACCCAATAACATTAATTAGAAGTAACATGATGAGATTCACATGATATTCAAGTACTAGATACTCAAAACGTCCATAACCGGGGACACGGCTAATCATGATTAGTTTATACACTCTGCAGAGGTTTGCGCACTATTCCCCACAAGACTCGATCTCCTCTGTTTGGTTCTCGCACTACATGGTGTTTGAGAGACGGATGACCGAGACACAGTCTTTCAGAAGCGCTAGCACCTTACATGTGGGTAGACCGTACCAACCTACATCCCCTACATCAGCTAGCCTACCCGTAAGAGTTCGCACAACTTACTCAGCTATGCCAGAGCCCATAATGGCTTGTGGCTGCACACGGAAGTTTCTAGTTTGAATAATCTTATGATCCCTTAGAGCCTGGGTGGCGGTCCGAAGAAATACAGGCAAGTCCTGATAGAAACCAGGTGCCTCAATCCACCCAGATGTGTGTTCAAGTTGCCACCTTAGATAAACCATTAATTAACAATCTCACATCTTTTATGGATATTCACTCACCCAATCCACGTCTACTAGCATAGCATGGCATAAGCAAACGTAGAAGTAACTCCCAAGGTTTCATAAGTAAACAGGTAATAGGTACTACCTCAATCTACTTCCCATCCCACAATTTAATTAGATCCTAATCATGCAAGTGTTTGAGGATTGATCTAATGCATAAAAAATGGGTATGAGAAAGTATGATCAAAGTGTTACTTGCCTTGCTGACGTTCCGCGAAACCTAGAGACTCGAAGTAGCAAGCGGCGCACTCCGGGTGATCTAACGCAGACAAACAACAAGCATACAATAAGTACTCATCTAATGCACAGAGAAATTCTCGAATAAAGGATCTAACCAGAAAGTTCAACTTGAGAACCCTGGTTGCAAAAAGAACCGAATCAAATAAAGCAACGAAAGTCGAATGTCAAAAGAAAACGACTCGGTTTTAGCAAGTTGAAACTAGGTCAAATTTTACAGTAGCAAATCTTTGTTTAAGTGTATTAGTCGAAACGGCGGTTTCGAAACGAAACACCAAGCGCTTGAATCACCTGATTCCGAGAAACGACCGAGAAAATAAACTGATTCGAAGATTGGATCAGGAATCGAATCGGAAAATAACGGATTAAATCCGATTTAAAAAGAAAACGGCGAACGGTTAAACGAACGGACGTTCGTTAACCGGAAACTAACCGGCGAACACGTTCGTTAGAACAAACGGATCGGTGAACGTTCACTAATTAACTAAACCGAGAAAAAAAATAAACCAATCTAGGGTTTTTTTTAAAACCGAACAACGAAAAAGAAAACCGGGACGGTTTTTAGAACAAAACCGAACCGGGGAGGGTGGCGCGGCGGCTACCTCCGGCGAGGTC
>LR880967.1:947928994-947941870 GCA_904067115.1 Aegilops sharonensis
TAGGGGGCAAGCCAGGAGGAGGAGTCCTCCTCGGACTCGCCGGCGGCGGCGGCGCTGCGCGCGTGCGGGCGCGCGAGGGGGAGGGCGGCTGGGCCGGCGGCTCGGGCCGGCTGGGCCCTTGGCCCAGGCGGGGCGCGGCGTTATATATATATATATATATATATATTTTTAAACAAAACAAAACGAATTAAAATAAATCTAAACGAACTCCAAATTAAACAAAATTAATTTTCCCCGACTCTTAAAAATGAGTCGAACAAAATGAACTTTAAAACGGGGCCAAAATGCATTTTTTTAAAATACTCATTTTTTTCCCTAAAGCAAATAAACTTCGAAAAACTAAAATTTGATTTATTTATTAAATCTTCATTTTTCCTAAATGTTGGGAAAGTCATATTATTCCCTCTCTTATTTTTTATTGGAAAAATATTTGAAGATAAATAAATAAATCCAAATGATCCTATTTTCAAAATTTGAGAAAACCCAAATATGAAAGAATTAAATCTCCAACTCTCTCCGAGGGTCCTTGAGTTGCGTGAAATTTTCTAGGATCGGGAAAATGCAAGAAAATATGATATGCATGATGACTTAATGTATAACATTCCAAATTGAAAATTTGGGATGTTACATATTTGGTGCCAGCGTTGAGCATGAACATTATATCTGGATCTTGTTTGATGCGAGACGGTTATTCATTTAAATCTGAGAATAATGGTTGTTCTATTTATATGAGTAATATCTTTTATGGTCATGCACCCTTGAAGAGTGGTCTATGTTTATTGAATCTCGATAGTAGTGATACACATATTCATAAATGTTGAAACCAAAAGATGTAGAGTTGATAATGATCGTGCAAATTATTTGTGACACTGTTGTTTGGGTCATATTCGTGTAAAGCGCATGAAGAAACTCCATTCTGACGGACTTTTGGAATCACTTGATTATGAATCACTTGGTACTTGCGAACCATGCCTCATGGGCAAGATGACTAAAACTCAGTTCTATGGAACAATGTAGCGAGCAACAAATTTGTTGGAAATCATACATACTGATGTATGTGGTCCAACGAATGTTGAGGCTCGCGGCGGGTATCGTTATTTTCTCACCTTCACAGATGATTTGACCAGATATGGGTATATCTACTTGATGAAACATAAGTCTAAAACATTTGAAAAGGTCAAAGAATTTTAGAGTGAAGTGGAAAATCATCATAACAAGAAAATAAAGTTTCTACGATCTGATCGTGGAGGAGAATATTTGAGTTACGAGTTTGGTCTTCATTTGAAACAATGTGGAATAGTTTCGCAACTCACACCACCCGGAACACCACAGCGTAATGGTGTGTCCGAACGTCGTAATCATAGTATCTTACTGATTTACCGCTATCGTTTTGGGGTTATGCTTTAGAGACAGCTGCATTCACGTTAAATAGGGCACCATCTAAATCCGTTGAGACGACACCTTATGAACTGTGGTTTGGCAAGAAACCAAAGTTGCCGTTTCTTAAAGTTTGGAGTTGTGATGCTTATGTGAAAAAGCTTCAACCTGATAAGCTCGAACCCAAATCGGAGAAATGTGTCTTCATAGGATGCCCAAAGGAGACTATTGGGTACAACTTCTATCACAGATCTAAAGGCAAGACATTCGTTGCTAAGATTGGATCCTTTCTAGAGAAGGAGTTTCTCTCGAAAGAAGTGAGTGGGAGGAAAGTATAACTTGATGAGGTAATTGTACCTGCTCCCTTATTGGAAAGTAGTTCATCACAGAAATCTGTTCATGTGACTCCACCAATTAGTGAGGAAGCTAATGATGATGATCATGTAACTTGAGATCAAGTTACTACCGAACCTCGTAGGTCAACCAGAGTAAGATCCGCACCAGAGTGGTATGGTAATCCTGTTCTGGAGGTCATGGTACTTGACCATGACGAACCTACAAACTATGAGGAAGCGATGATGAGCCCAGATTCCACAAAATGGCTTGAGGCCATGAAATCTGAGAAGGGATCCATGTATAAGAACAAAGTATGGACTTTGGTTGACTTGCTCGATAATCGGCAAGCCATGGAGAATAAATGGATCTTCAATAAGAAGACTGATGCTGACGGTAATGTTACTGTCTACAAAGCTCGACTTGTTGTGAAAGGTTTTCGACAAGTTCAAGGAGTTGACTACAAGGAGACCTTCTCACCCATAGCGATTCTTAAGTCCGTCCGAATCATGTTAGCAATTGCTGCATTTTATGATTATTAAATTCGACAAATGGATGTAAAGATTGCATTCCTGAATGGACTTCTAGAAGAAGAGTTGCATATGATGCAACCTGAAGATTTTATCGATCCAAAGGGTGCTAACAAAGTGTGCAAGCTCCAGCGATCCATTTATGAACTGGTGCAAGCATCTCAGAGTTGGAATAAACGTTTTTATAGTGTGATCAAAGCATATGGTTTTATACAAACTTTTGGAGAAGCCTGTATTTACAAGAAAGAGAGTGGGAGCTCCGTAGCATTTCTAATATTATATGTGTATGACATATTGTTGATTGGAAAAGATATAGAATTTCTGGATAGCATAAAAGGATACTTGAATAAGATTTTTTCAATGAAAGACCTCGATGAAGCTGCTTATATATTGGGCATCAAGATCTATAGAGATAGATCAAGACGCTTAATTGGACTTTCACAAACATACCTTGATAAAGTTTTGAAGAAGTTCAAAATGGATCAAGCAAAGAAAGGGTTCTTGCCTGTGTTACAAGGTGTGAAGTTGAGTCAGACTGAATGCCCGACCACTGCAGAAGATAGAGAGAAAATGAAAGGTGTTCCCTATGCTTCAGCCATAGGCTCTATCAGCTACGCAATGCTGTGTACCAAACCTGATGTGTGCCTGGCTATTAGCTTAGCAAGGAGGTACCAAAGTAATCCAGGAGTGGATCACTGGACAACGGTCAAGAACATCCTGAAATACCTAAGAAGGACTAAGAATATTTGCCTCGTTTATGGAGGTGAAAAAGAGCTCGTCGTCAATGGTTAGATCGATGCAAGCTTTGACACTGATCCGGATGACTCTGAGTCACAAAACCAGATACGTGTTTTTATTGAATGGTGGAGTGCAGTTCTAAGAAAAGCGTCGTCGCGGGATCTATGTGTGAAGCGAAGTACATAGCTGCTTTGGAAGCAGCAAATGAAGGAGTTTGGATGAAGGAGTTCATATCTGATCTAGGTTTCATACCTAGTGCATTGGTTCCAATAAAATTCTTTTGTGACAATACTGGTGCAATTTCCTTGGCAAATGAATCCAGATTTCACAAGAGAACCAAGCACATCAAGAGATGCTTCAATTCCATCCGCGGTCAAGTCAAGGAGGGAGACATAAATATTTGTAAGATACATATGGATCTGAATATTGCAGAACCGTTGACTAAAACTCTCTCACGAGCAAAACATGATCCGCACCAAGACTCCATGGGTGTTAGAATCATTACTATGTAATCTAGATTACTGACTCTAGTGCAAGTGGGAGACTGAAGGAAATATGCCCTAGAGGCAATAATAAACTTGTTATTTATATTTCCTTATATCATGATAAATGTTTATTATTCATGCTAGAATTGTATTAACTGTAAACTTAGTACATGTGTGAATATATAGACAAACAGAGTGTCATTAGTGTGCCTCTACTTGACTAGCTCGTTGAATCAAAGATGGTTAAGTTTCCTAGCCATAGACATGAGTTGTCATTTTATTAATGGGATCACATCATTAAAGAATGATGTGATTGACTTGACCCATTCCGTTAGCTTAGCACTTGATCATTTAGTATGTTGCTATTGCTTTCTTCATGACTTATACATGTTCCCATGACTATGAGATTATGCAACTCCCGAATACCGGAGGAACACTTTGTGTGCTACCAAACGTCACAATGTAACTGGGTGATTATAAAGGTGCTCTACAGGTGTCTCCAATGGTACTTGTTGAGTTGGCATAGATCGAGATTAGGATTTGTCACTCCGATTGTCAGAGAGGTATCTCTGGGCCCTCTCGGTAATGCACATCACTATAAGCCTTGCAAGCAATGTGACTAATGAGTTAGTTGCGGGATGATGTATTACGGAATGAGTAAATAGACTTGCCGGTAACGAGATTGAACTAGGTATTGAGATACCGACGATTGAATCTCGGGCAAGTAACATACCGATGACAAAGGGAACAACGTATGTTCATATGCGGTTTGACCAATAAAGATCTTTGTAGAATATGTAGGAGCCAATATGAGCATCCAGGTTCCGCTATTGGTTATTGTATGGACACGTGTCTCGGTCATGTCTACATAGTTCTCGAACCTGTAGGGTCTGCATGCTTAACGTTCAGTGACGATCGACAATATGATTTTATGTGTTTTGATATACCGAAGGTAGTTTGGGATCCCGGATATGATCATGGACATGACGAGGAGCCTCGAAATGGTCGAGACATAAAGATCAATATATTGGATGACTATGTTTGGACATCGAAAAGGTTCCGAGTAAGTTTGGACAAATACCGGAGTACGAGGGGGGTTACCGGAACCGCCCGGGGAGTGTAATGGGCCTCATGGGCCTTGGTGGAGAGAGGAAGGGGGAGCCATGGCAGGCTGCGCGCCCCCTTCCCCTCTGGTCCGAATTGGACTAGGAGCCCCCCCCCCCTTTTTCCTCCCCCCTCTCTCCTCCTTCCTTCCCTCCTACTACTACTCTTGGAAGGGGTGGAATCCTACTCTCGGTGGGAGTAGGACTCCCATTAGGGCGCGCCTAGGAGGCCGGCCCCCTCCCCCTCCTCCACCCCTCTATATACGGGGAAGGGGGTAACCCATAGACACACAAGTTGATCATTGATCTTTTAGCCATGTGCGGTGCCACCCTCCACCATATTCCACCTCGGTCATATTGTAGCGGTGCTTAGGCGAAGCCCTGCGTCGATACTTTCATCATCACCGTCATCACGCCGTCGTGCTGACGGAACTCTCCATCGAGGATCTACTGGATCGTGAGTTCGTGGGACGTCACCAAGATGAACGCGTGCAGATCGTGGAGGTGTCGTACGTTCGTTACTAGGATCGGTCGATCATGAAGACGTACGACTACATCAACCACATTGTCATAACGCTTCCGCTTACGGTCTACGAGGGTACGTGGACGACACTCTCCCCTCTCGTTGCTATGCATCACCATGATCTTGCGTGTGCGTAGGAAATTTTTTGAAATTACTACGTTCCCCAACACTAGATTGATCTTTCTTGCAATGGGAGAAGTACTTGGCTTTGGGTTCAATCTTGCGGTGTCCTTTCACAGTGACAGCAGGGGCAGCAAGGCACGTATTGTATTGTTGCCATCGAGGATAAAAAGATGGGGTTTATATCATATTGCTTGAGTTTATCCCTCTACATCATGTCATCTTGCTTAATGCGTTACTCTGTTCTTATGAACTTAATACTCTGGATGCATGCTGGATAGCGGTCGATCTGTGGAGTAATAGTAGTAGATGCAGAATCGTTTCGGTCTACTTGTTGCGGACGTGATGCCTATATACATGATCATGCCAAGATATTCTCATAACTATGCGTTTTTCTATCAATTGCTCGACAGTAATTTGTTCACCCACCGTAGATTATGCTATCTTGAGAGAAGCCACTAGTGAAACCTATGGCCCCCGGGTCTATCTTTCATCATATTATTTTCCTACTAATTTACTATTTCTGCCGCCGTTTATTTTGCAATCTTTACTTTCCAATCTATATCATAAAAATACCAAAAATATTTATCTTATTATCTCTATCAGATCTCACTTTTGCAAGTGGTCGTGAAGGGATTGACAACCCCTTTATCGCGTTGGTTGCAAGGTTCTTATTTGTTTGTGCAGGTACAAGGCGACTTGTGTGTAACCTCCTACTGGATTGATACCTTGTTTCTATAAAACTGAGGGAAATACTTATGCTACTTTGCTGCATCACCATTTCCTCTTGAAGGGAAAACCAACGCACGCTCAAGAGGTAGCATGCCACACCATGTTGGAATATTTGCTATACTAGAATGGAAGAAAGAAATAGGCTAGAATTACTAACGACTTGAGGGTTGAGGATGTAGATAAAGAAATGGTGGCTGCAAAAGACAACTAACTGTCTCCTCCCATAGAGGGGGATTTGGGGTATTTAGTTGGTATTATGATAAAACCTTAGCGCATGAAGTCTCGTGATACACCTAACATTCTTTCTAAACCGTGTTGGTGAGCATGATGTGGAATCATTGGTCCATGAAGCACGAGAACAAACTTAATTGCACACTTTGATGTTACCTGCTTTGTATCAACTGTAGTCTATTGCATTGCATCACTATTATTTAAAGTCATGCCTTATTACATGAGATTGATTATCGTTCATGCTAGTTGCATTTACAATAAACAGTTATGTTTTTATCATCTACTACTCGAGGACAAGTAGGGATTAAACTTGGGGATGTTGACACGTCTCAAACTTATCTATAATTTTTTATTGCTTCAAGCTATATGTATATCATTTTCGCATAGTTTTGACATAAATTTTCTGAACTAACATAAATTCGGTGCTACATGTCATTTGTTGTTTCCTGAATGTTTGTGGATTTATAGGAAAATCAATTTTAAGGAGCTAAAAAACATTGAAAAAACATGAAAAAAATTGCATCGGGAAATCTTCCGGAGGGCCTGGCGACCACCACAGCCTCCCCTCCCCCCGCACACATCTCCATGCACCGCGTGGAGCCCCTGGTCCACCTCCTCACCGCCTTCCATCGCCTACATTTTTGTTCTGTTCTGTAAACCCTAAACATCTAGGAGGTTATTCTATTTTCCACCGCCACAGCTCTCTGTTCCATGATGATCATATCTGGAGGCCTTTTTTGGTACACTACCAGAGGGGGAAATTATCACAGTGGCCATCTCCATCAACTTTGAAGGTCATGATTGTCTTCTGTGAGTAGTTTCCTTTCGACTATGAGTCCATAGGAGTAGCTATATGATTTTATCTCCCTTGCCTCTCAATAAAAAGATCACATTGAAGGAAATATGCCCTAGAGGCAATAATAAAGTCATTATTTATTTCCTTATTTCATGATAAATATTTATTATTCACGCTAGAATTGTATAAACCGGAAACGTAATACATGTGTGAATACATATACAAATAGAGTGTCACTAGTATGTCTCTACTTGACTAGCTCGTTTATCGAAGATGGTTGAGTTTCCTAGCCATGGACATGAGTTGTCATTTGGTTAACGGGATCATATCATTAGGAGAATGATGTGATTGACTTGACCCATTCCGTTAGCTTAGCACTTGATCATTTAGTATGTTGCTATTGCTTTCTTCATGACTTATACATGTTTCTATGACTATGAGATTATGCAACTCACGTTTACCAGAGGAACACTTTGTGTGCTACCAAACGTCACAACATAACTGGGTGATTATAAAGGTGCTCTATAGGTGTCTCCGAAGGTACTTGTTAGGTTGGCGTATTTTGAGATTAGGATTTGTCACTCCGATTGTAGGAGAGCTATCTCTGGGCCCTCTCGGTAATGCACATCACTTAAGCCTTGCAAGCATTGCAACTAATGAGTTAGTTGCGGGATGATGTATTACGGAACGAGTAAAGAGACTTTCGGTAACGAGATTAAACTAGGTATTGAGATACCGACGATCGAATCTCGGGCAAATAACATACCGATGACAAAGGGAACAACATATGTTGTTATGCGGTCTGACCGATAAAGATCTTCATAGAATATGCGGGAGCCAATATGAGCATCCAGGTTCCGCTATTGGTTATTGACCGGAGACGTGTCTCGGTCATGTCTACATAGTTCTCGAACCCGTAGGGCCCGCACGCTTAACGTTTCGATGACAGTTATATTATGAGTTTATATGTTTTGATGTACCGAAGGTTGTTCGGAGTCTGGGATGTGATCACGGACATGAAGAGAAGTCTCGAAATGGTCGAGATATGAAGATTGATATATTGGGATCCTATGTTTGGATATCGGAAGTGTTCCAGGTGAAATCGGGATTTTACCGGAGTACCGAGGGGTTACCGGAACCCCACGGGGGGCTTAATGGGCCATAGTGGGCCTTTGTGGAGAAGAGGAGAGGCGGCTAGGGCAGGGCCGCGCGCCCCTCCCCCTAGTCGGAATAGGACAGGGATAGGGGGCGGCGCCCCCCTTCCTTCCTCTTCCCCTCCTCTTTCCCCTTCCACTCCTAGTCCAACAAGGAAAAGGGAGGGAGACTCCTCCTGGTGCGCCCCTCCTGGCCGGCCGCACCTCTCCCCTTGCTCATTTATATACGGGGGCGGGGGCACCCTAGAGACATAAAAATTGATTTGATCTTTTAGCCGTGTGCTATAACATCCCAAATTTTCAATTTGGAATGTTATACATAGATCATCATTTGCATATCATATTTTATTGCATTTTGGCCTGATCCTAGAAATTTCACGCAACTCGAGGACCCACGGAGAGAGTTGGAGATTTCATTATTTTCATATTTGAGTTTTCTCAGATTTTGAAAATAGGATCATTTGATTTTATTTATTTTATCTTCAATTATTTCTATTATAAAAATATGAGAGAGGGAATAAAATGAATTCCCCAAAATAAATAAATATTGAAGGTTCAATTAAAAAATCAAATAAGATTTTGTTTTGGTGTTTATCGCTATTTTATTTGAATTTAGGAAAAATTTCACGTTTTCAAAACTGCATTTTAGGGCCAAGAAAATGTTCACCTCCTTCTAAATGTTTTATTTAGACGGTGAAAATTTGTTTTGGCATTTTTAGATTTTTATTTATTTTTCTAGATTTTTTCTAAGTTACGGCGAAATTGTTAAAAAAACGCGCCCGCGCGCCCAGCCGCCGCCGCCCTTGCCGCTGTGTCGCCGCGGACTCGGGGAGTCCGACCCCGAGCTGCGCCATGCCGTCGCCCCTCCCCCAAGCCGGCCGAGCGCCCCCTCTCAAATACCCCCCCGCCGCCGACCTCTCACCCCGCCACCGCACCCCCCACCCGCCTCCCGCTCACCGCCGCAGCCGCCGCGCGCACCGCTCGCCGCCGCTCGCCGCGCCGCCACCGCCGCTTTCCGCGCCCGCCACCGCCGACTGCGCCCCACCCCGCCGGATCCCCGAGCCCACCCGAGTTCGTGAGGTAGCCGCCCGTCGGCCCGGTTTTTTTGAGAAAAAACAATCAGGTTTTTTTAGAAAACCTAGGTTTTCGTTTTTTATTAGACCGGTTTTATCGGTTTATTTATTTATGGAGCGTTCGCTTGTTCGTTCGTTTTAACGAACACGTTCACCGTTTAGTTATAGTTAACTAACGTCCGTTCGTTAAACGGTTCGTCGTTTTTCTTTTTTCTCGGATTTTCCGTGATTATTCCAGATCGCGATTTCTGATACGATTTTCAATCTAGTATAACTTTTCGCTCGTTTATCGGAATCAGGCGATTCAAGCGCCTAGAGTTTCGACTCGAAACCCTCTTTCCGAATAATCAACTCAAAGAAGTTTTTGCTTCTGTAAAATTTGACTTAGGTCCAGATTATTAAATGAAGCTTGTTTCTTTCCCCGTTTGACTCTCGTTGCTTCGTTCGATTTGATTATTTTTGCAAACCGAAGTTCTTAAGTTGAACTTTCTGGTCAGATCTATTATTTGAGTTTTACCTGTGCATTAGATGAGTACTTATTGTATGCTTGTTTGTTTGCGATAGAGTACCTGGAGTGCGCCGCTTGCTACGTCGAATCGCTAGGTTTCACGGATCATCAGCAAGGCAAGTAACACTTTGATCATATCCCTTTTCATACCCAGTTTTTATGCATTAGATCAATCCTCAAACATTGCATGATTAGGATCTAATTAAATTGTGGGTTTTGGGAAGTAGATGAGGTAGTACCTATTACCTGTTTTATTATCAAACCCTTGGGAGTTACTTCTACGTTTGCTCATGTTGCCATGCTATGCTAGTAGACGTGGATTGGGTGAGTGTATCCATGATAGATGTGAGATTGTTAATTAATGGTTTATTTAAGGTGGCAACTTAAACACACATCTGGGTGGATTGAGGTACCTGGGTATTCCAGGATTGCCTATTTCTTTTTGGACCGCCACTCAGGCTCAAAGGGATCATGAGATTATTCATGCTAAAAACTTATGTGTGCAGCCACAAGCTACTATGGGCTCTAGCATAGTTGATTAAGTCGTGCGAACTCTTACAGTGGTAGACTAGCAGATGTAGGGGATATAGGTGTAACGGTCTACCCATCGTAAGGTGCTAGCGCTTCTGAAAGACTATGTCTCGGTCATCCGTATCTCAAACACCATGTAGTGCGAGAATCCCAACGGAGGAGATCGAGTCTTGTGGGGAAAAATGCACAATCCTCTGCAGAGTGTAACAAACTAATCATGGTTAGCCGTGTCCCCGGTTATGGACATCTTGAGTATCTAGTACCTGGATTATCATGTGAATCTCGTCATGTTACTTTAATTAAAGTTGTTGGGTTTTTAATTGATGATGCTTAATTGGGATTGAGAATGCTGTCAACCATTCTCAATGTTTAACAACCACCATGATAGTTAAATGAAATGTATTCCTTTGCAGTAGGGAAAAATTGGCTTTACGCAAAACTGTAACCATAGAGCTTTCCACCAGCCATATATGCATGTAGTATAGTGTTACTCTTTCATGTTACTCTCTATGTGTTACATTGCCAGCATATTCCATGTGCTGACACGTTTTCGGGCTACAACGTTCATGTTGCAGACTTTTTAGACGACGAGTAAGGTGCCTTAGGTCGTGGTTCCATACTCAGTGATGTCGTTGGAGTTGATGGACTCGCTTATCTTCCAAGCCTTCCGCTGTTATCATTATTAGATGGCCTTAAGCCATATTTATTGTAATAGATTCTCTTTTGAGACATTCGATGTAATAAGTGTGTGATTGCTACTCTGTTATAAATCCTTCAAGTATTGTGCGTGTCAGCATTACTGATCCAGGGATGATACTAATGCACAGAGGTCAGACTGTTTGAGGTCTGGTCGCTACATGTGCGGTGCCCCCCTCCACCAGAGTCCACCTCGATAATACTGTAGCGGTGCTTAGGCGAAGCCCTGCATCGGTAGAACATCATCATCGTCACAACACTCGGCTGGATCGGAGTTCGAGGGACGTCATCAGGCTAAACGTGTGCTGAACTTGGAGGTGTCGTACGTTCAGTACTTGGATCGGTCGGATCGTGAAGACGTATGACTACATCAACTGCGTTGTCATAACGCTTCCGCTTTCGGTCTACAGGGTACGTGGACAACACTCTCCCCTCTCGTTGCTATGCATCACCATGATCTTGGGTGTGCGTAGGAATTTTTTTGAAATTACTACGTTCCCCGACAATGGTATCAGAGGCTGGTTTTATGCGTAGATGTTATATGCACGAGTAGAACACAAGTGAGTTGTGGGCGATACAAGTCATACTGCTTACCAGCATGTCATACTTTGGTTTGGCGGTATTGTTGGATGAAACGGCCCGGACCGACATTATGCGTACGCTTATGCGAGACTGGTTCTACCGACGTGCTTTGCACACAGGTGGCTGGCGGGTGTCAGTTTCTCCAACTTTAGTTGAACCGAGTGTGACTAGGCCCGGTCCTTGCGAAGGTTAAAACATCATCAACTTGACAAACTATCGTTGTGGTTTTTGATGCGTAGGTAAGAACGGTTCTTGCTAAGCCCGTAGAAGCCACGTAAAACTCGCAACAACAAAGTAGAGGACGTCTAACTTGTTTTTGCGGGGCATGTTGTGATGTGATATGGTCAAGACATGATGCTAAATTTTATTGTATGAGATTATCATGTTTTGTAACCGAGTTATCGTCAATTGGCAGGAGCCATATGGTTGTTGCTTTATTGTATGCAATGCAATCGCCCTGTAATGCTTTACTTTATCACTAAGCGGTAGCGATAGTCGTAGAAGCATAAGATTGGCGAGAAGACAATGATGCTATGATGGAGATCAAGGTGTCGCGGCGGTGACGATGGTGATCATGACGGTGCTTCGGAGATGGAGATCACAAGCACAAGATGATGATGGCCATATCATATCACTTATATTGATTGCATGTGATGTTTATCTTTTATGCATCTTATCTTGCTTTGATTGACGGTAGCATTATAAGATGATCTCTCACTAAATTTCAAGATAAAAGTGTTCTCCCTGAGTACGCACCGTTGCCAAAGTTCGTCGTGCCCAGACACCATGTGATGATCGGGTGTGATAAGCTCTACGTCCATCTACAACGGGTGCAAGCCAGTTTTGCACGCACGGAATACTCAGGTTAAACTTGATGAGCCTAGCATATGCAGATATGGCCTCGGAACACTGAGACCGAAAGGTCGAGCGTGAATCATATAGTAGATATGATCAATATAGTGATGTTCACCATTGAAAACTACTCCATTTCACGTGATGATCGGTTATGGTTTAGTTGATTTGGTTCACGTGATCACTTAGAGGATTTGAGAGATGTCTATCTAAGTGGGAGTTCTTAAGTAATACGATTAATTCAACTTTAATTTATCATGAACTTAGTCCTGGTAGTATTTTGCAAATAATGTTATAGATCAATAGCTCGCATTGTTGCTTCCCTATGTTTTATATGTGTTCCTAGAGAAAACTAAGTTGAAAGATGTTTGTAGCGATGATGCGGATTGGATCCATGATCTAAGGATTACCCTCATTGCTGCACAGAAGAATTATGTCCTTGATGCACCGCTAGGTGACGGACCTATTGCAGGAGCATATGCAGACGTTATGAACGTTTGGCTAGCTCAATA
>LR880967.1:948018975-948051828 GCA_904067115.1 Aegilops sharonensis
CTCTAGCAAAACGAACTACACGATCTTGTGCTATGCTTAGGATTGGGTCTTGTCCATCACATCATTCTCCTAATGATGTGATCCCGTTATCAATGACATCCAATGTCCATAGTCAGGAAACCATGACTATCTATTGATCAACGAGCTAGTCAACTAGAGGCTCACTAGGGACATATTGTGGTCTATGTATTCACACGTGTATTACGATTTCCGGATAATACAATTATAGCATGAATAAAAGGCAATTATCACGAACAAGGAAATATAATAATAATCCTTTTATTATTGCCTCTAGGGCATATTTCCAACATTTGGTTGGTATGATATGCTATGATTTTGCATTTGACACATCTTGATATATGTATTTTATTTATTTGGTCCACTTGTTCAGGTCTGCTACACTGGCGCAACCATCGCGCATTCATCTCCAGTGCGACCCTTCCGCCTTGCCACTTCCGTACGTGTACGAGTCCTATTCCCCGAGCTTCTGCTGCCGGTGACCGCTTTTTCAGATGAGTTCCTACAGGAGACGAGGGCAGTGCGGTGGTACGAGAGGGCAGAACGGATCGCCGACGATGTGAAGTGTTGGTCGCAGAGTGTGAAGGAGTGGAAGAGAGTGACTGCAGAGATGGAGGGAGATTAAACTATCTGCCGTGAATGCCGGGAAGGGACCATTAAGTTGCCAAGCAGCACTCCAACTGGGACTGCACAATATGGGTCGGAGGATCTACCTCGAGAGCAATGCGGAGGAGAGAGCCAGGATGCCGCCCCCAAGTTCATCGGCGTTCGATATCATCAACTGGGGAAGGGCGGAGGCGAAAACTCCAGCTGGCAAGGCAAGGCGGGAGTGCTTGAACGGGCGGATGCCGACCAGCGTTCCGCCTCCGCCTGAACCGGTGGATCCGTTGCCGTATCGGGGGGGGGGGGGGGGGGGGGCGGGGGGGCGGCGGGGGGGGTGGCGCCGGCTGGCGCCGGCGGGGGGGGGGGGCGGCGGGGGGGGGGGGGGGGGGGGGCGGGGGGGCGGCGGGGGGGGTGGCGCCGGCTGGCGCCGGCGGGGGGGGGGGGCGGCGGGGGGGGGGGGGGGGGGGGGCGGGGGGGCGGCGGGGGGGGTGGCGCCGGCTGGCGCCGGCGGGGGGGGGGGGCGGCGGGGGGGGGGGGGGGGGGGGGCGGGGGGGCGGCGGGGGGGGTGGCGCCGGCTGGCGCCGGCGGGGGGGGGGGGCGGCGGGGGGGGGGGGGGGGGGGGGCGGGGGGGCGGCGGGGGGGGTGGCGCCGGCTGGCGCCGGCGGGGGGGGGGGGCGGCGGGGGGGGGGGGGGGGGGGGGCGGGGAGGTATATCCAACCTATAAACATGTCTATTGGATATGCATCTATGTTTTAATAAGGGTTGTCAAACTATGGGGACAAGTTTGCTATTTACTATTTCCTACTTATGAATCTATATGTAAACTGTTTGATATTTGCTATGTGAAACCTTTATAAATATGTAAGCTCATATATTGCTGTCATATTTGTAAAACTTGTTGTGATATTGCTTTCATATTGAAATTGAAAACAAGCAACCAAATCAACTTGAAAAACAAACAGAGGACCCTATCGCCAGGCTTCCTGGCGGTAGGGTCAGACAGCCTACCGCCAGGGCACTTGCATATTTCGTTACAGAAGGCCTGTACGGCAAAACCCGGCCATGCCTTACCGCCAGAGCCCCTGGCGGTAGGATTAGACAGCGTACCGCCAGGGACTCTGGCGGTAAGGTACTTATCCACGTCAGCGCGCGATGACGGCCGTCGTCCCCTCCGTCACACCCTACCGCCAGGCTCTCTGGCGGTAGGCTGTCTAACCCGACCGCCAAAGACCCTGACGGTAGCAAAAGGGTCAAATCTTTAAAAAAAATCAAGCAGGGGTCAGATCCTGAAATTCTCAATCCAAAAGGCCAAAACACGAAATTTAGCGCCGGATCGCATGAGAATACCAAACTATACATGCTCTGAGTTGTTGCTGTTCATTCTCTGCTACGTCGTGCATGTGTTTAATGTGTATATGATCCATGCAAGTGCCTCGTACGTGTTAGGAGAAAAAACCTGGCATGCTTCCTGCGCTAGATTCATGCGTACGTTGCTCGCATCAATGCCAAAATAGCTGGGTCGAGTTGGATCGATCTAAAGATTTTTTTTTTTTTTAGAAAAGGAGGATGACTCCTGGCCTCTGCATCTGGGAGATGCATGCGGTCACTTTATTGATTATTCTCTAGGACCTTACAAAGTATTACAATAATGGGCCTGAATCCACCATCTTAACAACTATGCCGCTATTCTTATTCAAAATGATGAAGGGGTGCTAACTGGGTCATTATCCAGACCACTCACCTAAGCCTAACATCGAAAGCCGAAAGCCGAAACACATTCGGAAGCCCCAGCCGAGCTACATACCGAGTCTGGGGCAC
Organism: Aegilops sharonensis; assembly: GCA_904067115.1. Taxonomy (NCBI): domain Eukaryota; kingdom Viridiplantae; phylum Streptophyta; class Magnoliopsida; order Poales; family Poaceae; genus Aegilops; species Aegilops sharonensis. The sequence goes on from LR880967.1 coordinate 948,021,415, forward strand.
AATCCGGTCAGACACACTCGTGTGTCATTGTCGCCATCTTTCACAGGTCCGTCTTCATATCAAATTGAGACTTCTACCTTGTCTGACCACTCAGCCATCGACGTCACCACGACACCAGACAGCTTCGTCCTCCTGCGCGACTCCATCGCCACACATCGGACGCTGAATCTCCACTGCGCCACGCCGCCGAGATACGCCGCCATCAATGAGTAGGATGAAGCACCGCTCCGCCGAGACCGGCAGGGCTGCTGAAGACCAATCCGCCGCCAAGCAACCAAAGCATCACATCCACCCCAAGCTCACCACGAACGACACCCCCAAGAGGGTGACGACGCCCGGAGCACCGCTGTCGCTCGGTCCGGCAAGGATTTGGGCTTTCGCTCGGCATACGAGCTAGGTGGAAGGAAGAGGGGAAGGAGGCAACCTGGACGGCGCCTACAAGAAGGGTACGGCGCCCTCGGGCGTCGCCGCCGTCGTGACCAGCACTGCTGGCCTCGGATTTCTCCGGAGCCACCTCCCACCTCCAGCCGCCAAACAGGTACAACTCCGGTGACAAAAGCCGCCCAAAGCAGGACCATCGGAGGCAGCCCTGGTTGAAGTAGACCGAGGCCTTTAGATCTGGATCGGGCGGCACCGAGACGCCCGCACCACAGCCGCCACCTGCTGCCGCCTCACCGCCCCCGTGGCCGAGGAAGAACGGCCAGCACCAACGAGCACCGGTCAAGCCAATGGAGTCTTGCCAGAAGGGCCGCCGCCCCAGATCCAAAGAGCCATACTCACCCATCTCCAAAGAGACGAGCAGCTTGCGCGAAGCCGGCCGCTCCAGCCACCGTAACGAGCACCACTCCGAGGCCCCATCCCAGACTGACCCCTTCCAAGCACACCAACACCATGATCAAGATCTGGCCGCTCCAAGCAGAGGAAGCAGCCCACCGGACGGGGAAGCAACCAGCAACGGCCAGGCCCCAGCCCGCGGGGAGACCACCAGGACGAACCGGCGGCGGCGATCTCCACACAGCCTCGCGCCGCCGAGGACGAGGCGGGCGAGCAGGGAGGGGGACCAACGCGGGGATAGACGGAGGAGGAGGTGGAAGGGGTCCCACCGCTGCCGCGGGCCAGCCGGAGGCCGCCGGCGACGGCGGCGAGGGGAGGCAGACCTAATTGCCCCCGAATCGCCTAATCGCCCCCGAGTCGCCTGCGTGAGACGACGCGGGGGAAAGATCTAGAGTAGTACTATCTTTTTTGTGTGTGGCAGCTGGCACATGCATGCATGGCATCCACAAACAGAAACATGGTACAACAACTGGGGCGTTCTTTACTTCCTCGGCATCAACAACCTCTCGATCATTCGATTAATCGATCGCGCATTGCAAACTTGAAACTTGCAATTGTTAAACATCAAATGGATCGGTAGATAGTCTTTGTTATTCAGGGTTCGGTCAGGTGGTTAGGTAGTGAGCTCACGGCTGACGCATTTGACATTGCCAAACACAGTTGCCGCCGGCGTAAACTAGGCATGGTGGATTGGTGGTGGTACCTTTGATACCAGCAGGCTAATTCTAAAACAGCCTTGATTTGCCTCACTGATTATCTCAGGAAAGGACCACACATAAACAACCGATGCTTCATTTTGTTGCAGTGATTGATCAGAGCGTCAACGCACTATCTGAACGCCGCCTTTATCGATACCGGCATATCATAACTCAACTAGCACATGACCAACATGTACATAAACATATTGGAGCCTCGGAGCTGTTCCAAATATTTTACAGGAAATGCAGCGACGCATGCACCTGATCCGTCCAGAAGAACCCAGAGTTATGATTAACCTGCCTGCAGCTGCCAGTGCGGGCCGGTACGTACAGGTAGATGCTCACTGCTGCAGTGGCTGTGCGTACCGTACTACACTGCTGCTATGGCTGATGTTACGCTACCATGGCCATGGCCGGCCGAGCCGTCCCGTCCCGGAGTGGAACAACAGCGGAGAGGCCGGCGATGTCGCCGTTGTCGCCCCCGCCGTTACCGAAGGAATGTTCGGAGATGCGGCCACAGTTGCTCACTGTAAGTTGGAGCGACGTTGGAGTTGGTCTCCACTGTGACTCCATCTCAGTCAGAGGCCAGCCGATCGAGCTGCTACTGCTCGTGAGACGCAAAGACGTTGGGTTTTAGAAATAATCTTGAGTTTTAGAAAAGAAGAAAAAATAAGCCTAGAAAAAGATAAATAAATACAAAGACGTTGGATGAAACCTGAAATAACGATGAGGAAATCCGAAGGGAAAATAAAATTCTCTACATTGGTCGGCGCCATTGCGCTGCAACGACCTGCGGGCTCCCCATCCGACCCGCCTTGAAACACGGACCAAGGAGTCTGACACGCGTGCGAGTCGACGGGTTTTGAAACCTGGGATGTGCAAGGAAGCTGACGAGCGGGAGGCCCTCATGGGCCGCACCATTGGCTGACCCTGAGCTTCTGTGAAGGGTTCGAGTTCGAGCACGCCTGCCGAAACCCGAAAGATGGTGAACTATGTCTGAGCGGGGCGAAGCTAGAGGCTTCTTGCTTTTTATCCTTTGATCATCGTGGTTAGAGCATCCCCGGTCCTTACAATATGGCCGGATAGCTCAGACATGGAATGAAAAAAAATGCCGACCCAACCAGACCCCTCACTTCCCCTCATATGTCCAGGTTGTGTGGCTTCCCTTAGACCCAGCTATATGTAGGGGGGTATGAAGGCGTCTGGCATGTTCGGACAGTTGTCCATGTCAACCCAAATCCCACTCAACTTGCCTAGGCCCCACTGGTAGCCACATTTTCCTGTTTTCCCCATCTCTCTCTATTTTCTCGGCGGGATGACGATGGAGCTCGCGGCCTTTGTCCCTCATGTTCGCGGCCTCCGCGGGAGCTCTCCACCCTTGTCACCCTAGTCACCGCCCTGCCACGAGGACCACGAACAACGGTCACCCCACCCCGCCCTATCATGTGCACGAGGTCACGCCGCTCTCTCCCAAGACCGTCCAAGCTTGGCCGCGGCTAGTTCGCATCGTGCGCTGCTACTTGTGAGCCGCGCCAGGATTTTCTTGTAGAGGATAGGATGATGCAGTACAGTAGAGATAAGTATTTCCCTCAGTTAAGAATCAAGGTTATCAATCCTGTAGGAGAACCACGCAACACCTTGCGAACAACACCTACACACAAAATAACAAATACTTGCACCCTACGCAAACAAGGGGTTGTGAATCCCTTGACGGTTAATTGCAAGGATAAAAATCTCATAGTGATAGATACATAACCAAAAACACAAAATAAAATAAAAGTAAATAAATTGCAGCAATGTATTTTTTGGATTTTAATATATGATAAAGATATAGACCGGGGCCATAGTTTTCACTATAGGCTTCTCTCTTGAACATAGCATAAGGTGAGTAAACAAATTATTGTTGGGAAATTGATAGAAAAATAAATAATTCTGACGATATTCAAGGCAATGATCATGTATAGAGGAATCACATCCAAGACAAGTAGACCGACTCCTGCCTGCATCTACTACTATTACTTCACACATCGATCGCTATCCAGCATGCATCTAGAGTATTAAGTTCATAAAATACGGAATAACGCCTTAAGCAAGATGACATGATGTAGACAAAGCAAACTCAATCAATATGAATAAACCCCATATTTTTATCCTTAATGGGAACGATACAAGTATGTGTCAAGTCCCGTTCTGTCACTGGGATTGAGAAACGCAAGATCGAACCCATCACAAAACACCTCCCCCATTGCAAGATAAATCAATCTAGTTGGCCAAACCAAATCTCAATATATCGAGAGAAATACAAAGTTATAACAATCATGCATATAAGAATTCAAAAAAGAATCAAATAATATTCATGAATAATCTGATCATAAACCCACATTTCGTTGGATCCCAACAAACACACCAGAAAAAAAGATTACATTGAATAGATCTCCAAGAACATCAAGGAGAACTTTGTATTGAAGATCGAAGAGAGAGGAGAATCTGTATAGCTACTAGCTATGGATCCATAGGTCTGTGGTAAACTACTCACACATCATCAAAAGGGCGGCCAGGTTGATGTAGAGCCCCTCCATGATCGATTCCCCCTCCGGTAGAGTATCGGAAAAGGCCTCCAGATGGGACCTCGTGAGAACAGAAACTTGTGTTGGCGGGAAAAGTATTTCAGTTGGATCTTTGATGTATTGGGAATATTTGGATATTTAGGAAGTGCCATGAGGGGCCCACAAACCTATGGGGCACTGTCGTGGTGGGCGCACGGCAGATGCCAAGGGATGGCTAAAGATAGGAGGAGGCTCGAGGGCACTGGTGGGCTCCAGAGGCGAGGTCGTCATGAGCGAGCGCGGGACGCAAGACATACCCAGGTTCGGGGTTCTCCGGAGAGATAACACCCCTAGTCCTGCCGGGTGTAGTTGATGTGTATCAGTACAGAGTTGCTCCTAGAGTTGTATGGAGGAAGAAGGAGGGTTGGCCAAGGCTTAGGCTGCTCCCTCTCCTCGGGTGTTGCTTGCTATGTGTCTGTGAGTGGTCGCTACGGTTCTCGTCATGCGTAAGTGAGCTCTCCCTATGCATGAGGGCTCCTGGGGGGTTTTATAGGTCAACCCCCCGGGAGTACAAGGGTAATGTTACAAGGTCGTGCGGCCGCGTTGTCATTGTCCGGGAAGCCGGCGCTGGGACCCGCCGGGGGTCAAGGCTCGCCGGGTTCTTCCGGTGCGGGGCCCGCCAGGTACGGGGGCACTGTTGGCCGTCTTGTCGATCGTCAGGGAGTGGTCGGGTTTAGTCGGCTAAAGTGGCGCTCCGTCAGGTCACCGCTTGCTGGCGTCATTGGTGACGATGGTTGCACTGTTGCCACGTCGGCCCTGGTCAGCGGGTAGGTGGGGCACTGTTGCCACGCCCCGCCTGACCAGAGGCATGGGCGGGGCACTGTTGCCTCAGTCATCGGTAGGTGGAGACTAGTCCCATCGTACGGCTGGGATGGGATGGGAGCTGACCCATGGCCGGGTTGGACAACACGCCAAGGGTGGAGCTGGCTTGTTGGGGAAGTCTTGGTGCGCCAGGCTCGGCTGTCTTGAGCTGGTTGTTGGGGCCGAGTTGAGGAGTCTAGCCGGGGTGGAGAGTTTGGCCGAGTCGAGTGACCCGGCCAAGCGTGGGCCGGCTTGAGGGGCATTGCTCGCCCCGTTGTTTTTGAAAAGGATCCGGGTTCCGTTGCCTGCCTGGGGTTCATCCCCCCGACAGTAGTCCCTGAAGCTGTGAAGGTCCGCCGTCTTCGGATGGGAGGGCCTTCGCAGTTTCCCTTCCCTAAGGAGGCGTATTTTTTGGCCGCCAGGTCCGGCAACACCCACTGTGTGCCGGCTTCCAGAAGCCGGATCGCAGCACCCCGTCAGGGACGGAAAACCGAAGAGTCCACCGAATCTTGGGGTAATCTTTTGGACTTCGCGCGGGTGCCACATGGCACTTGGAAGCCGGAGGGGCTTGACAGGCCACGCGCGCGACGGGACAGGGCGACGCACTGGGGCCTGCGACCGCGCGCCCTCGACCCACGCGCGTGGATTTATTGCGGCGTCCGCAAGTCGGTTGCCATTCTCGAGGCAGTTATTGCGCACGTACGTGCGCAGTTATTGCGGAGAAGTGGGAAAGGCGGGCGCAAACGATCCCACTCCCCCACGTTTCAAACCGTAGCTTATAAATTGGGGCAAGTAGGAGGCGGCGGAAATCATTCTCGCTCGCGCCCCCTGCCTTCTTCTTCCTTCCTCTGCTTCTTGCGACCACCGCGCACTGCGAAGCCCGTTGCTTTGAGCAGAGCTTCGTCACTATCTTCTTCCTTCTTTCTCCCACACCTTTGTCGATGGCGCTGCCGTCGGGCTTGTGGATGGGTTCGACCATCACTCTTGACGACATCGCCTATCTTTGCACCACCAGGCGCCTGCCGGGGGAGACGGAGGTCGCCGCGCGCCTGCCGTAGGGCGAGCGGGAGCCGCGGCCCAAGGGCACGGAGTGCGTGATCTTCTTCCCGCATTTCAAGCGCGGGTTCAGGATTCCCGCGAGCACCTTCTTCCACGACTTCCTGGAGTTATTTGGCGCCGGCGCCATCATGCAGCTTTCGGGCTTCGTCACCCTCTGCGAGCGGCACCTGGGGGTCGAGCCTCTGATCGACCTCTGGGTGCGCTTCTTCTCCTTGAAGCACAAGGGGACGAGGGCCGAGGAGATGTCCGAGTGCGGGGCCGCCGTCATCTCCAAGCGGTCGGGTGCTGACTGCCCGAAGATGCTGCTGGAGGATTCTGCCAAGAAGTGGCAAAATTCTTTCTTCTACGTCTGCAACCTCGGTGCGGACCGCATCAACTTGTCGCCCTTCGTCAATTCGCCGCTGAGGGAAAAGCAGAACTGGAGGTACTACCCCAAGCACCCGTCGCAGGAGGTGCTCAACCTGTGCGAGCGGGTGTCGGTGATGAAGGAGCGAGAAGGGCTCACCGGCACCGAACTCATCACCGCCTTCATCGTCCGCCGAGTGCTACCGCTGTAGCAGCGCATCCACCTCATCGGTCGGATGATCGGCCTTCAGGACCCCAACCGCATGGCGAACTTGCGGCTGGGGGCGGACCAGGTCGCTCTCCGGGTCAACGACATCTCCAAGGCCAACCTGCGAGACGACTGGGAGTTCGGGAAACCCCTATACAGCCACGCGAACCCGGCACCGGTGGTTAGTCCTTGGTCTTCGTACTTTGCTGACGCCCATCCTCTCGTTCGCCCCGATGCGATGCAGGAGGTGCTTCTGAACGCCATCCGGCATCCTTACGATCGGGCGCGGATGCAAGAGGTGTGCGTCGCCTTGGAGGAGCCTGAGGCCCACGGCGGAGGGGAGGGGAAAACCGCCGACGCGGGCACCGGGCAGGTAAGTCTTGTCTTCGCTTCTTGAGTCGCTAGTCGCGGGACGGTCTTGGGATGCTGCGAGTTGCCGTCGTAGCACCGCCAGGTGGAGGAGGCGGCGGTGCGATCGGAGCCGGGGCGAGCCGGCCGCACGGGAAGGACAACATCACGCAGAGGGCCCCGGTCGTGAAGCGCGCGGCGAACCCGGCCGGGGGCGCGAAGCCACCCGCCAAGAGGAGGCGTGGCGCTCCGTAAAAGAGGGGGGCGAGGCCCGTCGTTCCGGTGGTGCCGGGGTGAGTTCCTTTATTGCTTGAACCGAGTGGCCGAGCGGCTCTACTTAGCTCTTGCATATTTATTCTGTCTTGGGTTTCAGGTCGCTGATTTCGCTGGCGCTCGCGGCGGTGGATACCGCGTCCAATGAGGGCATGACATTCTGGAGGAGCCGGTCTGGCACCGTCGACCGGGACGAGGAGGAGGAGAAGCGGGCGGGTCCGGACCTCGGTCTGGACCCGGCCGATAGCGAAGGCCTGGCCTGGCGGGACAAGAATCGGGCCGAGGCGGAGCTGGAGGTGGCATCGACCTAGGCCTGGGTTAGCACCGCGGCGACGTGGGCGTCCCGCACATGCGCATGCGTAGTTTCACACAGCACGCACACTCGCCACAGCGGAGCGTCCCGCAAGTCCCGTGCACACCCGACGCGCCCAACGAGCTCGACCGCACCAGTGCATCCCACACGTCTCACACCGGGTGCGCCCGACGAGCCCGACCACACCACACGCCGTGGCTTATTCCAACACACACCCCCTAAGCCATGGCCTCGCGATTGCTGGAGTAACTCATGTCGATGTCGTCGCCACGACGGTGACCCAGCCCGCGGACCCGACCTACCGCATCGACGCCGGTCGCACCATGCTCCGTCACGTCTCCGGCGACATAAGCCGAGTTCCTTCTCCGCCGGCGACACACGCCTGGCGTCCCTTGGCCACATATGCCGTCGATGCCAACGCACTCAAACGCAAGTCTTCTCGGACACCGCTTCATGACGAAGCACCGCGTCGCAGCGGCCACCGCCGATGCTCCGCATCTCCATGCCACGTGCCACTGCACCTCCATGGTCGTCGCGCTGAGCCGCCGCGGCCTCTATGCCACCACGCAGGTCCTCCGTGACCTCCTCGCCTCCATGACCGCCGCTGCTCGTCGCGCGCACAGAATCACACTACATCGCCGCGGACTTGCCGTGCACCACAGTTGATGCCTCCATGTCCGCCGCGCTCACCGCGCGCGCCACGGACGCCGCCGCACGCCACGGCCGCCCCTTGAACCTGGTCACTCTGATGCCAATTTTTGTTGCCGCTCTCCCTATCTCACTATAGACTAGAGGTAGAAGAAGGAATAGGGTACACTGGAGTTTCACCCGGCCAAACACAACCCTGTTTTTTCTTTCCAGAGTACCAACTGATTCTCCAGCACATGCGCAGCTTCACACAGCATGCACACTCGCCACAGCAGAGCGTCCCACACGTCCCGCGCGCACCCGACGCACCCGACGAGCCGGACCGCACCAGTGCATCCCGCACGTCCCGCGCGCACCTGGCGCGCCCGACGACCCGACCACACCACACGCCGTGGCTTATTCCAACAGAGGCCACCGAGGGGGATGCCTGAAGCTGCCTGCTTTTAACTTAGTAAAAATTTCTGTTAGGTAGCAGGTCCACCCACCTATTGGGGGTATCCGGGTGTAATGAATTTTGGCCTTGGGCCTGTTTGAATTTGAACTGGTGATGTATAAATTTCATGAATGTTTGCACTCTTGCTTTTTGTCTTTTGAGCCGTTTTCGTGCAATTTTCCCTTCTCGCCCCCCCCCCCCCCCCCCCCCCCCCCCCCACCCCCCCCCCCCCCCCCCCCGCCCCCCCCCCCCCCCCCCCCCCCCCCCCCACCCCCCCCCCCCCCCCCCCCGCCCCCCCCCCCCCCCCCCCCCCCCCCCCCACCCCCCCCCCCCCCCCCCCCGCCCCCCCCCCCCCCCCCCCCCCCCCCCCCACCCCCCCCCCCCCCCCCCCCGCCCCCCCCCCCCCCCCCCCCCCCCCCCCCACCCCCCCCCCCCCCCCCCCCGCCCCCCCCCCCCCCCCCCCCCCCCCCCCCACCCCCCCCCCCCCCCCCCCCGCCCCCCCCCCCCCCCCCCCCCCCCCCCCCACCCCCCCCCCCCCCCCCCCCGCCCCCCCCCCCCCCCCCCCCCCCCCCCCCACCCCCCCCCCCCCCCCCCCCGCCCCCCCCCCCCCCCCCCCCCCCCCCCCCACCCCCCCCCCCCCCCCCCCCGCCCCCCCCCCCCCCCCCCCCCCCCCCCCCGCGAGTCTGACGGCCGAGGCTCGAGTCCATGACAAGGAGTTCAGCCTTTGAGAGGAGCGCGCAGTAGTTAAGCTGTCGAAACATCAAGCGTGAGCGAAACACCCACTGGGCCGGCTGGCGGCAATCCGGCGAAGTTGGTTGGCGAGCAGCCGGTCGTGCGATGGTGTTACAAGTGACGGGGTCGGGTCGATCAACCCGGCGTTATGTATGAAATTCGTGGATGCCTGCGCTTTTGCTTTTCGTCTGTTGATCCACGGCTTGATGCAGGATAGGATGAGGCTGTTGGCCCACTCAATCTGGCCATTGGACTGGGGTCTGCAACGGAAGCCAGGTCGAGGCGGATGCCAGAGATGGAGTAGTACTGCGCGAGCGCACTCTTGGCGAAGTTGGTGTCGTTGTCCGTGATGATGCTGTTTGGGATGCCGTAGCGCACCGCGATGTCCTTGACGAATCGGACGGCCGTTGGCCCGTCTAGTTTCTTGATTGGCCTTGCTTCGATCCATTTGGTAAACTTGTCCACCGCCACCAGCAGATGCGTCATGCCGCCTCGAGCAGTCTTGATGGGCCCCACCATGTCGAGTCCCTAGACCGCAAAGGGCCAGGCGATCGGGATGGTCCGGAGTGCCGACGCTGGCTGGTGGTTGCGGTTGCTGAAGCGCTGGCATCACTCGCACTTGAGGACGAGCGACTCGGCGTATTCGAGGGCCGTGGGCCAGTAGAAACCATGGCGGAAAGCCTTGGCCACCAGGGACCGCGAGGCGGCGTGGTGCCCACATTCGCCCTGGTGTATGTCGAGGAGTATCTCAATGCCCTTGTCTTGCTCGACGCAGCGCTGGAACACGCTGGTGGAGCTGTGCTTGACGAGCTTGTTGTTGATGATGCTGTAGGCGGACGCCCAGCACTGCACTTGCTGGGCTTCGGTCTCGTCCATGGGGAGGACCCCATTCTCCAGAAACTCTGAGATGGGCATGGCCCATGATGGCGGCGTCACCACGGCGAAGACGGCCACCATGGCGGGTTCTGGGGCGGCAGCCCCCGAGCCGGGTTCAGCAGCCCCCGGGTCGGGAAAGGCGGCAACTGGGTCGACGGTTGCAGCTCCCGGGCCGGGATGAGCGGTCCACGGGCCGGGTTCGGCAGCCCCTGGGCCGGGTTGAGGCACGACCGGGTCTTCCGAGACGTAGATGGACTCGGAGTCTGGAGAGGGCTTGATGGACGGCTTGTGCAAGTGCTCGAGGGAGACGCCGGATGGGACGTACTGCCGGGACGAGGCGATCTTGGCGAGCATGTCAGCCGCCTTATTTTCCGTGGTTGGGATGTGGAGGAACTCGCAGCCCGCGAAGAGTCCGGACAGCTTTTGAACAAGGAAGCGGTAGTTTGCCATGTTGGGGTCGCGGGCGTCCCACTCACCGGAGCACTGCTGCACCACCAGGTCTGAGTCGCCATCGCACAGGATGCGCCGGATGTCGAGTTCCTTGGCAAGCCGGAGGCCGTGCACAAGGGCTTCATACTCAGCGACGTTGTTGGAGGCGGCGAAATGGATCTGGAGCGCGTATTTGAGCCCGTCGCCCTTCAGGGAGGACAGCATGATGCGGGCCCCTAGGCCGAGACACATCTTTCAGCCGTCGAAGTGCATGTGCCAGTGCGTCGAGTCCGGCAGCGGTGGCAGGTACTGGGTCTCGGTCCAGTCGACGACGAGGAATTCGCCAGAGCTTGGGACTTGATCATGGTGCGGGGCTCGTACAGGATGATGTGGCCGGCTAGCTCAAGCGCCCACTTGGCGACTCGGCCAGAGGCCTCCCGACACCCGATGATCTCGCCGAGAGGGGCCGTGCTGACCACGGTAACAACGTGCTCTTGGAAGTACTGCTTCAGTTTCTTGGCGGTGAAGTACACGCCGTAACACATCTTTTGGTAGTGCGGGTAGTTCTGCTTGGAGGCGGAGAGCACCTCGCTCAGGTAGTAGACGGGACGCTGGACGACTTGGATCTTGCCCTTCTCTGGTCGCTCGACCACCATCACCGTGCTGACCGGCCGCGAGGTTGCGGCGATGTAGAGCAACAACGGCTCCTTCTCGGCCGGTGCGGCCAGGACGAGTGCGGTGGGGAGCATGCGCTTGAGGTCCCGGAAGGCCTCGTCCGCCTGGTCGTTCCATTCGAACGACATCGTCTTCTTCATCAGCTGATATAGGGGCAAAACCCTCTCGCCCAGTCGGCTGAGAAACAGGCTGACCGAGGCCAAGCAGCCGGTGAACTTCTGGACATCGCGCAGCCGAGCCGACTTGCGCATGTGCTCGATGGCCTTGATCTTCTCCGGGTTTGCCTCAATGGCGCACTCCGATACGAGGAAGCTGGGTAGCTTTCCGGCCGGGACACTGAAAATGCACTTTTCTGGGTTGAGCTTGACCTTGTACTCGCGCAGGTTGGCGAATGTCTCCTTCAGGCCGTCGAGGAGCGTGAGGTTCTGCTTGGTCTTCACCACGATGTCGTCCACATAGACGTGGATATTGCGGCTGAGTTGCGGCAGCAAGCATTTCTGCATGCAGCACTGGAAGGTGGCGCCGGCGTTCTTCAGGCCGAACGACATGGTGATGTAGGAGTACGCCCCAAAGGGCATGATGAAGGACGTCTAAAGGGCGTCGGCCGGGTCCAGCTTGATCTGATGATAGCCGGAGTAAGCATCCAGCAAGGACAGGAGCTCACACCCGGCAGTGGAGTCGATGACTTGGTCGATCCGCGGGAGGGTGAACGAGTCTTTGGGGCAGGCCTTGTTCAGGCTGGTGTAGTCGATACACATGCGCCAGGTCTTGTTCTTCTTCAGGACGAGGACTGGGTTGGCTAGCCACTCGGGGTGAAACACTTCCATGATGAAGCCGCCGCCAAAAGCTTGGCGACCTCTTCACCGATGGTTCTTCTCTTCTCTTCGGAAAAACGTCGCAGGGGTTGACGGACAGGCTTGGCGTCCTTGCGGACGTGGAGTTTGTGCTCAACGTACTTCCTCGGGATACGCGGCATGTCCTTTGGGGTCCATGCAAAAATATCCCGATTCTTACAGAGGAAGTCGACGAGCTCTCCTTCCTATTTGCTGTCGAGGCGTGTCCCCGCGACAACGTACTTGCTGCAGCTGGGGTCTTCCGGGTTTAGCTTCACTTTCTTAGTCTCCTTAGAGGGCTTGAACGAGGCCTCGTCGGCTGGCTCCTCTGCCGGGATCGGCGAAGCAGATATCTCGTTGGCAAAGGTGACGATCCGATCGAGTTGGCGCCACTCCTCGGCTATGACTAGCGACTTGGTCAGCTTGGCGCCGTCTCGGGCGCACTCTATGGACTTGCGGTAGTCACCGGTGATGGTGTTGAGGCCCTTCGGATCCGGAAGCTTCATTTTCAGGTAGGCGTAGTGGGGGACCGCCATGAATTTGGCAAGCGCGGGACGACCCAGCAACGCATGGTACGCGCTGGTCAAGTCCACCACCTCGAACCAGAGCGGCTCGCATCAGAAGTGGCCGCTGTCGCCGAACAGGACGTCGAGCCGGACCCAGCCGATTGGAGAGCAGGAGAGGCCGGGAACGATGCCGTGGAAGATCGTTCGGGTCGGCTCCAGGTCTTTGGCCTCGAGGCCGAGCTTGGTCATGGTGTTGCGGTAGAGGATGTTGATGATGCTGCCACCGTTGATGAGAACCCGGGAGAATTTGCACGTGCGCCGAGGTGCGACGATTGTGGGGTTGAGGACGAGGGCATAACCACCGGGGTTCGGCATGACGGCCGGGTGGTCCTCCCGAGTCCAGGTGACCGGGCGCTCCGACCAGTGCATGTATTCCGGCTTGGCCGGGATGATGGTGTTCACCTCCTGCCGAAGGAGGTGCTTACTGTGTCTGTTGTCGCCGAGGCTGGTGAAGATGACGTAGGTCACTTCTGGGCCGGGTATTCGTCGTTGCGCATCGCGCCGCCGGCCGGAGTCGGCGGTGGAGGCGGAGGCGGCTGCCCCGCTCCCGGAGCCGGGGCCAGAGGAGGCGGGATGTCGCCCCTCAGGAGGCGCTTTGTGATGGCGCACTGCCGAAGCGTGTGCGTGGACGGCCTGGCGGCGCTGTGGTGCTTGCAGGAAGCGTCAAGTATCTCCTTGAAACTCATGGCGGGTTGCCACGTGGTCTTGTCGGTCTGCCGGCGCTTGGCGGCCGGGTCGGTCGTGGGCGCCTGTTCGGCGGCCGTGACGAGCTGGTTGTCGTAGCGTTGTGTCGGCTGATCGGCCTTGCGCTTGTTGTTATGCTGGTTGTGCTGCTGTCGGCTTCCTTCGCCGGCTGGCTTTAGAGGGGGAACCGGCTTCGCTTTGCCGTCTTCGTCCAGCGCCACCTAGGTATTCATGGCAGAGTCGGTGTTGGCGTACTTGTCCTCCGTCACCATGAGCGCGGCCATGGCGGCTGGCTCAGAGCGTAAGAGCTTGTGCTTGAGGAGGGTGCCATCCCGGCACCTGTTGACAAAGTATTGGATCGCCTGGACTTCGTGGATGCCCTCGCAGCTGTTCCGGAGCTCGGTCCAGCGCTCGAGGTACTCGCGGCCGGTTTCCGCCGATCCCTGCACGCACATGGCGAGCTGACTGGGGCGGCCGGGTCGTTTGTAGGTGCCGGTGAAGTTGCGCACGAAGGCCTGCTCGAAGTCGACCCACGCGTTGATGCTGCCCATCGGCAGACTTTTCAACCAGGTGCGGGCCGACTCCTGGAGCATGAGAGGCGCGTAGCGCATGGCGAGGCGGTGGTTGCCGCCGACGATGCCGATGGTGGTGGTGTAGTCGGCGAGCCAGTCCTCCGGCTTCACGGTGCCATTGTACTTGGGGGTGTCGCGGGGGAGTGTGAACCCTTTAGTAAAGGGCTCATCCCGGATGTGTGGTCCGAAACACGTCGGCCCGACGAGGCCGCTCTCCTCCAGCTCCTGGGAGAAGGCGAGTCGGTCCAGGATTTTCCACCAGACATATATGCATATAGTATAGGATTATTCCTTCATTACTCTCTATGTGTTACATTGCCAGCATATTCCATGTGCTGACCCATTTTCGGGCTGCAACTTTTCATGTTGCAGACTTTTCAGACGACGAGTAAGTGATATGTTAGGGTTACGATTTCTGCACTCAACTTTGTCGTTGGTGTTGATGGGAATCCACAACCTTGTTACTTCCACTATTTGGATTGAGGTAATAGTATTTACGTTATTTATACATGTGATTTACCTCTGTTATAAATCCTCGAGTACTGTGTGTGTCAGCATACCCATCCAGGGATGACACTTAAGCACAGAGACTTGATCCATTTTGGTCGGGTCGCTACAAGATGGTATCAGAGCACATGTTGACTATAGGACGTGACCCTAGAAAGTGGCAAGCCCATAGGAAAGATTTTTCTCTACAACTTCATTTTCAAAAAGATCTTTTACCTCTCTTCTCTTCTGAGCTTATTCAAATATTCCCTTTTAGTGAGACCATACCCCTTTTCCCTTTTGACCACTCGAAGATTCGGCTGATGAGACCACTCCAAGAAGACAAGATATCAGACAACTAAGAGCATTTGGAATGAAGAGGATTTTACCGTGTAAATGGAAACTACAACTGTTGAAGACTCCGAAGACTAGGAGATTTTGAAGGCTCTGAAGAATTCCCAGATCTTATGACCTAGGAAGGTTACGCTTATGGAATTGGACGGACCATGGAAGTTATCAATACCCGAGATGAAGGTGTATCGAAGAAAGACCGGAACATGGAGCATCAGAACTCAAAGTTTTGTCAAGGAAACCCCAATGCAGGAGATATCAACTATGGAAAGATAGCTCATGGAAATGACAAGAGCATAAACACAGCTATCCATGATATTATTGCCCGCTTATGCTATTGTCACCGTGCGGAGTTAAGTATGCAAATGCATGGAAGAATTGGATGGTAGAAAGCTGAAGAAGATCTGTCAGCGAAGGATGCAGTTTTAACCTTAGCCGGTGTATCACCAGGATCTGGAGCATTACATCAAGAAGTTAAGATGGACCTACAAGAAGCAGTATTTGATAAGGAAGCGTGTCGTGAAGAACTCAGGATCCAGAAGCTGCAAGCATCCAAGCCAGAGGAGCTAAACCTCGAGATACCGGAGATTCGTCAGGAATTGAAGGACAGTAGGAACATGGTTCATGCCAAGGATGTTGAAACCCAGAAGTTTGGAACACGACTCCAGAATATTAAAGGACGTCACAAGAGACTTCGCGACAACAGAGATTTGGCATAACAACTTGAGAAGGACAAGCATGATTGGAAGAAGCCATCGGAGACATGAACAAGACTTGAAGAGTTTGATAACTTTGAAGATTTATAGACCTTTTGAAGTTCAAACCCCTGTTACATACCTGCGTTAGATGCGAAGATTGTGAGCTGTCATTTGTTTGATGTTTTTCCGACAGCCACAATAAAATCTGCCTTTTCAAAACTTTTGTTTGTATTGTGTGCATCCCTCTCGATCTCTCTTATCCCACCCCAAACCCATGGACCCCATAGAGGATGAATGGAGAAGAGCTTGTATTTTTTTGGACCGATGAGTCAATTGGAGACAGACCGATGGATTCAGAACATAGAGGATCATATGGAGAACAACCCTATAGTCAGAATGGATATGGCCCAGCATGCTCTTAAGTGTTTTGAAAGAGGTGCTGCTACTTGGTGGAGGATGTACCAAACCATCAAAGGATGGCAAAGAGTAACCACTTGAGAAGAATTTAAGTTGACTCTGCAAAGGTCTCGTCTTGTGTCCCAGGAATTGAAGCCTTATGGAAATGATATGGAGAAAGTGCATGCAAGCTTTGTGGAGAAATAGGACACAGCCATAAAGAACACCAGGATGAATACCCTCATAAGTGGGGATTTACCAAAGGAGTTAGCCGAGGATTTTCAGGGAACTTCGGTTGGAGATTGTCCCCAAAGGTTTTGTTGCAGCAATGGAAGTTCAGTCTACATTGTTGGGAAAGACCCGTGAAGCTTAGAGAGGATGAGCAAAGGAAAGGCCAAAGGTTTCTGTAAGGATGAGCACGACACCTTATGGTTCGAGGACCGTGTAAATGTGCCAATAATGCAAAGATCAGGGAGTTAATACTTCAGGAGGCTCATGACTCACAATACTCGATTCGCCCTGGAAACACCAAGATGTATTTGGATTAGAAGGAGTGTTTCTGGTGGACTGGTATGAAGAAGGATATTTTCGAGTATGTAGTCGTATGTGACGTATGTCAGAGAGTGAAGGCAAAACATCAGAAGCTAGCAGGATTATTGCAGCCTATGCCGATACCCGAATGGAAGTGGGATAAGCTTGGCATGGATTTCATTACCGGATTTCCCAGAACCCTATCGGGATATATCTGGGTAGTAGTTGATTTGCTTGACTAAAGTGGCTCACTTTATCCCAGTGAAAACCACCTATACAAGTGTGAAGTTGGCCAAGATATATATGACCAGGATCGTATGTCTGCATGGAGTTCCGAGGACCATCGTATCAGATAGAGGAACACAGTTTACCTCAAAGTTTTGGAATCAGCTGCACCAGACTTTGGGTACTAGGCTAAAGTTCAGTACAACCTTTCATCCACAGACAGGTGGATAGACCGAGAGAGTCAATCAGATTCTGGAGGACATGTTGATAGCATGTGCGCTAGATTATGGATCTAGTAGGGATGATATTCTACCTTACGCTGAGTTCTCATACAACAACAGTTACCCAGCCAGTTTGAAGATGGCCCCTTTTAAAGCTTTGTATGGGAGAAGGAGCCGGACACCATTGATATGGGATGAAGTTGGAGACCGTCAGTTGTTTGGACCAAATGTGATCAAGGAGTGAGAAGAGAATGTTAAGTTGATTCAAGATAGACTGAAGATAGCTCAGTCCAGGCAGAAGAGTTATGCAGACTCAAAAACGCAAGGAGGTAGTCTATGAAATTGGAGACATAGCATGTCTTTGTGTGTCCTCTGTGAGGAGTTAAACGATTTGGAGTTAAGGGAAAGTTAGCCCCGAGATTTGTAAGACCATACCGAGTTTGGAACGTATGGGAGAATTGGCTAACAAGTTGGAGTCACCCGAAGGACTGTCAGGAGTTCATGATGTGTTTCACGTTTCCCAGTTGAAGAAGTGCCATGCAGAGATGGCCAATAATCCCCTGTAAGGACGCTTGACCCTGGAAAGGATAATGATGTTCCATGAAGTGGAGTATGTACTTCATAAGTATAAGTTTTTATCTCGGTATGTGGGATATCCCACGAGGATGAAGAGATGAATTACTATTGGATATAAAGGAGGTGTGATGTTGGAAATATGGATCAATGGAAATTCCATGATGATTCTGAGTAATTATGTCCTAGTTTGTGCCAATAGAAGGAAGGAAGACAGTACAATTGGATGGATTTAAGAATACTAGGAAGTTGGAAGTTGGAATAATGATCAGAAGCCCGAGGATAAGTTCAAGGACTACAAGTGAAGAGAAGGGCCATAACCCACAGGCCCCAGGACTTGCTAAGACGCAAGCACAGTCTTGCTGAAGGAAAAACCCTGGAAGAAGTTACGATTTTATCGACAGACGATCATATAGGAGTTTACGCAAAACCTGAGAGTTGTGAAGAAACGATAGATGTTTGTTTGGCTTGTAGAATCAATGGATTTTCCGAACTTGGTTCGTCGACAAGAGAAATTCTGCAATGCTTGTGAGGATGACCGAGTGTTAGAATGCGAGATTCGCTAAACCATGTACAAGGTAATGATTTGGGTGCGGGATGGATTGATCAGCATGCCGACTTACTCTTATTATTCGCATTGCTATATGGGATGGTAAATGTGAGTGACTTACCTATAGTAGAGAGACGACGATCAAAACCTTGTTTGAACCTTAGAATGGTATAAGTATTTTCCCTTGTACAAGGCAGTTGTTGCCAATCGTAGGATATACGGTGAGGTTCAACCCAGACCCATTTCCTGCAGGAGAAACCATAAATTGATGACCACCATGAGATATCGATAGTTGTTTAGTATTGGCGCCAGACCCGTCAGCTAAGAGGACCCAGCTTCGGGATAACCTTACCAAGATGAAAGGACAACATAATTGAGGAAAAGGTTATGCCACTACCGGAAGAGCCCAGAGAAGGATTTTTTTTCGAGAATTTGAGAAGACCGGCCCCGTCAATAATAAGGATGGAGTATATGAGTATTGATGGGACCGTAACAATGTTTCTAAGGGTGGTAGCAACCGAGACCCCCTGATGATCGATGGATTTGAGAAGACCCCAAACCTAACCTATTTCTTGCTAGCCTCTCCGAATCTCGAGGACGAGATTCATTTAAAGGGTGGTAGTTTGTAACATCCCAAAATTCTAAATTTTGGAATGTTATAATAATTAGATAGATTTGATTGTTTTGTTTGATTGTTGTGTGATTGATTGACTGAAAATGAGTGAATTCAAAACTTTTTGAAAGTTAAATGAGAGGGAATAAAAGGACTTTCCCAAACTTTCATTTTTGCTTTTATGATCTTCAGGAATTCAAATTCTTTTCATCACAATAACCTGGAGAGAAGATGACATGACTTCTTCCATTTATTTAAATGACAAGGGGTGTTGAAAATATTTGAATTTCATTTGAGAATATTTCCAATTCTGAAACTTTATGCAACTCCATGATTTTCACGAGCGAAGATAAAATGACTTCTTCAAACTATATGAAATATGTGTTGGGAGTTTTAAAGAATTAAATTCAACATTCTTTTGAATTTATTTTCAATTTGGAGTTATTTGAGTTTTATTCAAATTATTTTTCTCCTAAAATAAAATATATGGAAAATAGGGTAACATGATTCCCTACATCAGAAAAATGGAGAGAAATAAAATTGAATTAATTTTGGTATTTTAAAATGATTTTTGTTGGATTTTATTAGAGCAGAAGCACTCTTTGCTTTATTTGAATTTGTGTGTATTTTATTTAATGCTATAAAAATGTTCATGTTGTAGAAAATATTTTTTCTGAAAATTTTGATATATTATATGTCTATATAATAGTTTTATTTATTTTGGTTTCTATTATTTTTGCTGTGTGCAAAATGCTAAAAAAAAAATCTTCCCTCCGCCGACTGGGCCGGCCCAGCTCCTAGGCCAGGTCACAGCCCAGCCCTGCTCTCTCTCTCTCTCTCTCTCTCTCTCTCTCTCTCTCTCTCTCTCTCTCTCTTTCTCTCTCTCCGCCTCACGGCCCAGCAAGCCGAATCGGCCCATGGCCTCTCTCCCTCGCGCTAACCGCCTCCGCCTCGGTCGCCCGTTCCCTCCCTCTCTCTCCCGCGGACGCCGACAGGTGGGCCCCGCGTCTTCTTCCTCCTCCCGCAAGGCAGCAGGAGTCTCGCTCCTGCACGCCGTCGCCGGCCACTGCCGAGCTCGACCCGGACTCCCCCCTCGCTCTGCCCCTCGCCCAAGCCAGCGCCTTGCTCCTTCTTTAAATACCGAGGCCCCGGCCCCGTTTTCCCCTCAATCCGCAGCCGCCGATGCCCCGCACCCCCCTCGCCGGAGTTGCAAACTCTGACGAGATCTGCCGTCGCCACCACCGCACCCGCAGCCCAGCGCCGCCCCTCCCCGACGCCTTCGCCGCCTCCCGCGACGCCCGAAGCCACCGTCCCCGAGTTCACGGGAGCTGCCCGCCGTCCGCCGTTCACCGTCCCGTTTCGCCGGCGGTTTTCCCCGCCTAAACCGCCGAGTCGGCCGAACCGGTAAAACCGCCGAAACCTAGGTTGGTTTTTTCAGTTTTTATTTTAAAAAAACCGGTTTAGTTTTTTTTGTTAGGGCTATTCAAAGAACGTTCTCTGTTTAGAACTAGTTAGCGAACGTTCATTATTTAGTTTTTCATTTTCTGTTAGTTTTAGTCAAGGACCAATCTGTGATTAGTTTCTTTACAGTTTAGCCCCTGATTTTCAAAACCCCGTAACTTTTTGCTCGTTAGTCGGAATTAGATGAAACCAACGCCCACTTCTTCGTTATGATCTCCTCTATGCAGTAATCCAACTTAAATATGTTTTAGAAAGTTTAAAATTTGAATTAGATCATAATTGAATTTGAACTTCGTTTGATCATAACTTGAGTTTCATAACTCCGATTTAGTTGATTCTTTTTGCAAATCGAAGCTCTTGACCTAAACTTTCTGATAAGGCCAAATTCATATAATTTTGGTACTGTTAGAAATTGTTTTATGTTGCAAGAGTTATTTGCTTGGTTGTGATGTTTTCCGAATCGTTTTCTTCGTTCGGTCCGATGTTTTGAGTGATTGTTTATGTGTGGCTACTATTGCTTGATTACGATAGATTGACCGGAGTGTGACGAGTAGAACTAGCAAGAGTTTTGAGTGCGAATCATCTTCATCAACATTGCAGGCAAGTAACACTTCGATCATACCTTTTCTACTACCCAGTTTTTATGCATTAGATCTATCCTCAAACATTGCATGATTAGGATCTAATTAAATTGTGGGTTTTGGGAAGTAGATTGAGGTAGTACCTATTACCTGTTTTATTATCAAACCCTTGGGAGTTACTTCTACATTTGCTTATTATGCCATGTTATGCTAGTAGATGTGGATTGGGTGAGTGTATTCATGACAGATGTGAGAGTGTTAATTAATGGTTTATTTAAGGTGGCAACTTAAACACACATCTGGGTGGATTGAGGCACCTGGTTTCCATTAGGACTTGCCTGTATTTCTTCGGACCGCCACCCAGGCTCAAAGGGATCATGAGATTATTCAAACTAGAAACTTACGTGTGCAGCCACAAGCCATTATGGGCTCTGGCATAGTTGATTAAATTGTGCGAACTCTTACGGGTAGACTAGCAGATGTAGGGGAAAGTAGGTGTACCGGTCTACCCTATGTAAAGTGCTAGCGCTTCCGAAAGACTATGTCTCGGTCATCCGTTTCTCAAACATCATGTAGTGCGAGAAATCCAACAGAGGTGATCGAGTCTTGTGGGGAAAAGTGCGCAAACCTCTGCAGAGTGTATAAACTAATCATGATTAGCCGTGTCCCCGGTTATGGACATCTTGAGTATCTAGTTCTTGGATTATCCTGTTGATCTCATCATGTTACTTTAAAATAATTTTGTTGGGTTTTTAGTGAGTAATTTTAATTGGGATTGAGGATGCTGTCAACCATTCTCAATGTTCAACAACCACCATGATGGTTAAATAAATTTATTCCTTTGAAGTAGGGAAAAATTGGCTTTTCGCAAAAACATTATAATCATAGAGCTTTTCCACCAGCCATATATGCATGTAGTATAGGCTTATTCCTTCATTACTCTCTATGTGTTACATTGCCAGCATATTCCATGTGCTGACCCGTTTTCGGGCTGCAACTTTTCATGTTGCAGACTTTTCAGATGACGAGTAAGTGATACGTTAGGGTTACGATTTCTGCACTCAACTTTGCCGTTGGTGTTGATGGGAATCCACAACCTTGTTACTTTCGCTATTTGGATTGAGGTAATAGTATTTACGTTATTTATACATGTGATTTACCTCTGTTATAAATCCTCGAGTACTGTGTGTGTCAGCATATCGATCCAGGGATGACACTTAAGCACAGAGACTTGATCCATTCGGGTCGGGTCGCTACAATTCTTTGATGGGAGAGAACCGAACCGTGAAGCTAGTGCGGAAGAGTTGAAGATGCTGCAATACAACGCTCAAGCTTGCGATATCCTCTTCAATGGATTGTGCCTTGAAGAATTCAACAAAATTAGCCGTCTTGAGAATGCAAAGGAAATTTGGGATACTTTGATTGATATGCATGAAGGTACCGACTCCGTCAAGGAATCCAAGTTGGATGTGCTCCAAAGTCAACTTGACAAGTTCAAAATGAAGGATGGTGAAGGTGTCGCTGAAATGTACTCTAGGCTTGCTCTTACCACAAATGAGATTGGCGGCTTAGGAAGTGAAGAGATGACCGACAAATTGATCATCAAGAAGATCCTAAGAGCTTTGGATGGAAAATATGATACCATATGCACATTGATAAAAATGATGCCCAATTACAAAGATCTCAAGCCAACGGAAGTCATTGGAAGAATTGTTGCTCATGAGATGTCACTCAAGGATAAGGAGGAACTTCACAACAAGTCAAGTGTTGCTTACAAAGCCTCATGTGAAGCCCCCACATCATCAAGTGAGAAACAAACCTTCAATGAAGAATTGAGCTTAATGGTGAAGAACTTCAACAAATTCTACAAGAGTAGAGGCAAGAGAGAAGCTCCAAGTTAAGGTGCTACAGTGAAAAAAGATCTTCTAGTCGGGAGCGTAATTGCTACAATTGTGGAAGACCCGGACACTATTCCAATGAGTGTACGACACCCTACAAAAGAAGACAAGATTCTCCAAAAAGAATAAGTAGAAGAGAAGAATCACCACCAAGAGAAAGAAGGAGTAGATATGATCGTTATGAACGAAGACCCTCACGGAGAAGCAAGGATTCGGAAAGGAAGGACAAGTCATCAAGGAGCTAGACAAAACGAAGACATCAAGCTCATGTTGGTGAATGGGTATCCGGCTCTGACTCCGACAATCACTCCGAGAGAAGTTAGCACTCCGACTCCGAATATACTCAAGATGAAGGTGTTGCCGGTCTAGCACTTGTGTCAACCAACTCCTACGACATATTTAATTCACCAAATGAAGGAATTGGAAGATGCTTCATGGCTAAAGGCCCAAAGGTAACACACCCCGAGTATGTTGATTTCAATAGTGATGAAGATGACTTGCTAGGTGATGATGATTTACTTGTTGACAACTCTAGTGATGAATACTATGATGAAACGTCAATTAATCATGCTAATCAAGATAAAACGAATGACAATGATAAGGAGAAGATTGAGCTTCTAACTAAAGAACTAAACATTCTTAAGTTAGCTCATGAAACTATGTTAGAAGATCATCGAGAACTTTTAAGGACTCATGAGAAGTTACGCTTTGAGAAGCTCAATCTTGAGCAAGAGCATGAGTTCCTAAAGGCAATAAATTATGATCTTCGTAAGAAAAGTTCTTCTTACATTGCCAAGCGTTTACTCTTATCTACTTACATGCCTCAAGTCAAGTCCACTAACAAAAACAAGAAGGATTCTTCCTCTAGTAGTAACAATAATCATGCTAAATCAAATGTTGTTACTTCTAGTAGTTCTCTTGATTCCACTAATGATTCTCTTAGCCAAGTTACACTTGAGCAAGAAAATAGCTTATTGAAGGGAATTATAGAGAAAGGTGTTTACAAGAGCCTTGCCGGGAGTAAGCAATTTGAGGAAATTGTACGCAAGCAAGGAAGGCACCGGAAGAATCAAGGTCTTGGTTTTGAATGAAAGTTCAATGCCAATGGAGTTGAGTGGGAAGAAGATCAATATCCCAAGACGAAGTTTGTTCCTCAACAAGAGAAGTATGATCCTACTCCATTCAAAGGGACACAAGCTCAAGATGATCTTCCACCACAAGACCAGAAGCAAAAAGGCAAGGACAAGCTTCAAGAGGAGATTGATGCATTTGAAGAAGCTCCTAAGGCCTTTGTCAAGTTGGTTTTGAACAAAAGTTCAATGCCAATGGAGTTGAGTGGGAAGAAGAACTAGAGAGTTCTTGAGGGTGACTCCGCCAACATATTTCACTCATATTATCTTGGCAAACAACTAGTGCAATCAATTTTCACATCTTGCACTAGTTCAAGGAGTGACAAACCCTTTTGTTGGTAAGACAAGGGACAAGGTAGCCTAATGCTTCATCTTATGTGTGCATCACTCTATGTCTATGGATATCCCTTCTTGTTCCATGTGGGACTAACCCATGTAGGTATTGAAAGTGCAACTCACTCCAAAAGGATTGCTCCAAATGATCTTCATCAACATTGAGCATCCACATCTTCAACACCTACATGAAGTCATCATCGACAAAACCCAAGGTTACTTCATCCCTCTAAGGGGGGATCTCACATCTAGGGGGAGATTTACTCTAAAGAATTGAGCTAAAGCAACTCTAATGGTGTGAACACAACAATGCATTATGTAAAAGTGGTAACCCCACTTGAGCTTAAACGATGAGTATGACCTATGATCAAATGTTCTCATTTGACTCCTAAGTCAATATACTCATATATAGATGACCTAGTCATCGCCAATTGTTTGATAGATGCTAGAATTGTTTGTGCATGCTTTGTCACATATTTCATTTGTCATTTTATTGTGTGAGCATGTTGGTTGCATATTTTACTCATTCGAGGACATCCACTTGTGGTTTTGATTGATTGTTTCTTTTTGTTTGGCCAAGTGGATGGACAAGAATGCCTAAGAACCTTCTCTAGCTATCTATGCTCTTCTCGTCTCAAACTCTATTCATGCTACATCACAAAATTTGATCAAGTCAGATTCGAACCACTCTGTGTGAGGAGCACTCGGAGTCCCCGATTTGTCATAGACTTAAACTTCCAAAACTTCTTTGTGTGTTTCAGTCTGACCGATTCCTCCATTTCGGTTATACCGAGATCACTAAGTCGATCTAGGTTTTCAATCTCGATGCAACCGATTTGAACTTTTCGGTCCCACCGAGTTTCTGTAACTGTCAACAGTTATGCATCTCGGTTCCTCCGAGTTGTTCCACTCGGTCACACCGACAGGGTCAGGCTATATATACTCACGGGCAAAAAATTCGGAAACTTTCTCCAAACCCCTTCGCCCGCGCATAGCTCGCTCTGCCTCCAGGGTCTCCGGATCGTCCTCCTCGTCGCCAGCCGCCTCCTGTTGCTGGTCTCCGCCGCCGTCAACGGAATTCATCCCCGCCGTTGTCGCCGTAGTGAGTTCATCACCGATCTAGGATATGGACTCGATCACAGTGCTATCCTCGTCCAATTCCTAGCACATTGTGTTCATCATGATTCTTGCCACGATTGAAACGACTCTATCCAGTCAAGACACTCCATAGATTAGAGATGAATTGGAAATTTAGGGATAGGTTTCCGCCGAAACCATCTCAGACCCACCGAGTTGCAGAACTCGGTTCCACCGATTCGGCCAAGGCCATTGCACATGTGGTTCTCGGTCTGACCGAGAATTGCAAATCGGTGTGACCGAATTCAGGACTTTGTTAAACCCTAGCAGTCTCGGTGCCACCGAACTGTGACTCGGTCTGACCGAGTTCACTAGTTTAGTTTACAAAAGCTGCTTCGGTATCACCGAGTTTGCAAATCGGTTGATCCGAAATGCTTTCTGTGGAAAACTAAAACTAAGTTTTTGACTCATTCTTTTGCAAAAATCTCTATATTTTGTGATGCTCATCCACTCTATCTCATCCATATCTATTCACATGGTCTGCAGTCAGTGTTTGCAACATGTCTGATCAGAGTGACAGCCAGAACAAGTCAGAGGAGCAGATTCAGATGAGTGAGGGCACTAGTCCCTCTAGCAGCTCAGATGAGGGTAGCAGAAGCACCCCAAGCAACTTTCCCAAAGCGGCCACCAGGACAAGGAAGAAGAGAACCTCAGAATCTGAGGATGAAGATTATGTGCAGTAGAGGATGATGCCATTTCCAAGAAAAAGGTGCTCAAGAAGGAGTATAGCTCAGCTGCAGTTAAGCCAGGTCTGAAGACCAAAAGGCCAGCAGGAAGACAACCCATGTCTAAAGCCAGAGCCTCCACTCAAGCATCTTTGGAATCCCAACCCAAAGAGGCTGCTGCAGAAGGGAAGAAAAGGAAGGAAAGGGTCAAGAAGACCATGGCCAGAGTTATTGGAAAGCCTTCAATGATGGAAGAGGAGGAAGAAGAAGAGGTTGCTGCACCAGCACCCAAGGCTCAGAAGCTTATGGGTGATGCTATTAAGTCAGGGGCTGCATCATCAAAGCCCAAAGAAGCACCCAAAGCTGCCTCCAAACCAAAGATTGTACCCAAGAGGAATACCAGGAACATATCTGCTGCCGAGAAGAACAAGGCCCCAGTGCCCGAGACTGTTGTTGAAGAAGAAGAATATGAAGAGCAAATCCTGAGAAAGTTGAAGCCAAAGATTCCAGACCACAATGATGCTCATCCTGTGGCTGAGAACATGAAGATCAGGAGAGACTCAGGGTTGAGGCTATGGAGAGAGTCAGATCCATATGCCACCAGAAGAAGGACTGCTGCGGATTACAGGTTCCACACAAAGGAACAACAGGACTTCTATGAGACAATCTTGTTGGACAAGAAGCCTATAGTGTGTGATATGAGGTGGGTTGACTGGACCTACATAAAGGAGAATGAGGAACACTATCCTGGTGTGTATGACAGTTTCAGTGCTTGTGGAGTTGCAAACTTTGTTCGGCAGAAGCTCACAAAGTGGAATGAGGAGCTCATAATGCAATTCTACTCCACAGCCCACTTCTATCCAGATGGCAGGATAGTATGGATGTCTGAAGGTACAAGGTACCAATCAACTATTGAGGAATGGGCCAATCTGATCAATGCACCTAGAGAGGAAGAGGATGACTTGGATGTCTATGCCAAGAGAAAGATGGATCATAACAGTATGGCATGTATGTACAAAGAGATTCCTAAAGCAGATCTTGAGACTCACTAGTTTGGATCAGTGAAACACTTGCTGTCAGGTCTGCCTACAATCAATTGGATCCTCAGGCACACTCTCTTGCCCAAGTCTGGTGATCACAGAATGGTCGAAGGCCATGCAATAAACTTGCTACATATATTTGATGCGCCACATAAGTTCAAAGTCATGAGCCTTATAGTTGAGACTATCAAAAAGACAGCTGCTGACCAGAAAAGAAGTTGTGGATATGCCCCACAGATCCAGGAGCTGATAAACTCCAAGATGGGCACAGGCACATACCTGTTGGATAAGGAGCACATGCCTATCTATCCAGACTTTGAGGACAACCAAGTGGTTATGGATGAAGATGAACCATCCTCAGTGCAAGCACAATCTAAAAAGAAGAAGGCAAGGGCAGAGAAGGCGACCAAGATGCCAACAATGGAAGAGGCATCCCAGTACCTTCTAAAGAGCAAACAAGATCAACTTGGCTACTTGATTGCATCCACTCTAAGGATTGAGAAGGGGCTGGCCACCTTGACTCGAAACCAAGAGAGCTTGGAGAGGATCATGGAGCAGAAGTTCTATGACATGGATATAAAGGTAACTGTGATCCAGTCTGTTGTTGAGCCACTTCAGGATGACATGCAGGAGAGGAATGGCAAGACTACCACAGATGCATTTGCCAGAGTGCCTAGAGCTCACAGGTCAGCTGTAGTGCCAGTGACAGATACCAGCGCCACTTCATCTGCACCAGCTATAGCTTTAGTGCCACCAGTTGCAGCACCTACTCCACCAGCTCCATCTACATCAACATATGCTTTCGTCCTTGGCGTCCTGTCTACACCACCACCTGAAGATCAAGCCTGAGAGTCGATTTAGTGCTATGCATTTTCTATGAACTTTTTGGTAACTTGTTGCCAAAGGGGGAGAAAAATGTATAGATCATAGGCTTCGAGAGAGTGTGTTGCTTTTTGTTCTCTTTTGCTTTGGTGGTTAAACTTTATTTTCTTGTTTGAGATACATTATGTCTGTGTGATACCAGGATGATCATGTGTTTGATCATATGCTACAATTATGCTTGTTGGATGACATTATCCTTTTTATCCCTATATGATCATTCATTTTGCTTGGTGATGAGTGCATGTATTTAATCATTATCATTTTGAGCGCTCCACCAAGATGTATGTGACATGGAAGAGTTACCCATGAGCCTAACTCCTTGTGCATTTGCAGTCCAAAGCAAACCTTAAACTATGCACAAATTTAGGGGGAGCTCTTGCTTATCACATACTTCTCAAAGCGACAATGTTTTTCACTCTTATTATCATTTGTCGAAGCTTTGATCTATATGTTGTCATCAATTACCAAAAAGGGGGAGATTGAAAGTGCAACTATCCCTAGGTGGTTTTGGTAATTCCTAACAACATATAGCTCATTGAGCTAACATCATTCCAAGATGAATATTTCAGGAAAAGCTCAATGGATGGCATGGCATGGATGAGAAAAGTGGATCCCTCAAATTGCTAAGGATAAAAGGATTGGCTCAAGCTCAAAAGCTCA
The DNA here is from genome assembly GCA_904067115.1 of Aegilops sharonensis. Lineage (NCBI taxonomy): Eukaryota > Viridiplantae > Streptophyta > Magnoliopsida > Poales > Poaceae > Aegilops > Aegilops sharonensis. The sequence goes on from LR880967.1 coordinate 948,049,779, forward strand.
AGACTCTACATTTTATATTTTAGTGATCCAAGATCACATAGAGTATATAGGAAAAGCCAATACTATCAAGGAGGGATGAGGTGTTTCTTAATGAGTTTCTTGCTCCACAGTGCTTAGTGATATGCTCCAAAACCCTCAACTACTTTCTCATATCCACATATGACCTAAACCCAAAGTCAAACTCGGCCCTACCAATTCTTTCTACCCGGCGCCACCGAGTTCAGATGTCATAGCCACTGCCACAAACCCTAGGCAAATCAGTCTCACCGACAGGGATCTCGTTCTCACCGAGATGGGATTCTAATCTCTCTGTTTCCCTTTGTAACGTTTCGGTCCTACCGAGATGAGCGATCGGTCCCACCGAGATTGCAATGTAAACTCTCTGTTTCCCTTTCGTAACATTTCGGTCTCACCGAAAAGAGCGAATCGGTCCCACCGAGTTTACCTGACCAACTCTCTGGTTAGCTTATTATCAAAATCGGTCTCACTGAGTTTGTGTAATCGGTCTCACCGAGTTACGTTATGCCCTAACCCTAACCATATCGGTCCTACCGAGTTGCATGTCGGTCCCACCGAAAATCCTAACGGTCACTAGATTTGTTGAATCGGTCCGACCGAGTTTATCAATTCGGTCCCACCGAGTTTGGCAAGTTTTGTGACGGTTAGATTTTGTGTGGAGGCTATATATACCCCTCCACCTCCTCTTCATTCCTGGAGAGAGCCATCAGAACAAACCTACACTTCCAACTTGCTGTTTCTGAGAAGCAACCACCTACTCATGTGTTGAGGCCAAGATATTCCATTCCTACCATATGAATCTTGATCTCTAGCCTTCCCCAAGTTGCTTTCCACTCAAATATTCTTTCCACCGAATCCAAATCCCGTGAGAGAGTGTTGAGTGTTGGGGAGACTATCATTTTAAGCACAAGAGCAAGGAGTTCATCATCAACACATCATTTGTTACTTCTTGGAGAGTGGTGTCTCCTAGATTGGCTAGGTGTCACTTGGGAGCCTCCGAAAATATTGTGGAGTCGAACCAAGGAGTTTGTAAGGGCAAGGAGATCGCCTACTTCATGAAGATCTACCGCTAGTGAGGCAAGTCCTTCGTGGGCGACGACCATGGTGGGATAGACAAGGTTGCTTCTTCGTGGACCCTTCGTGGGTGGAGCCCTCCGTGGACTCACGCAACCGTTACCCTTCATGGGTTGAAGTCTCCATCAACGTGGATGTACGATAGCACCACCTATCGGAACCACGACAAAAACATCCATGTCTCCAATTGCGTTTGAATTCTCCAAACCCTTCCCTTTACGTTCTTGCAAGCTGCATGCTTTACTTTCCGCTTCTCATATACTCTTTGCATGCTTGCTTGAATTGTGTTAACATTGCTTGACTTGTGCTAAGATAGCTAAAATCTGCCAAAGACTAAAATTGGGAAAAGGATAAGTTTTTAATTGGTCAAGTAGTCTAATCACCCCCCCTCTAGACATACTTTCGATCCTACAGGTACGTCTGCTTACCATAGCCATATTGTCCCCCTCATCATTCATGCATGCCTCCTGACCCGTCTCTCGCACGCACGTGCACAAACAGGGCAACCATCCCCTCTCTTATTGATATTGCAGGCGTGCCCTCTGTTTGTCTAGCAAGCCTCTCCCAGACTCCCACCATTTTTTAGAAGCAACTCCACTACCACCCCCTCCAACACTCTAGCTCTGTCTCTCTCCCAACCTTATTCCTCTCCTACACATATGCATGGATGCCGATCGATCTCCCTTAATAATAAGGTAGGCCTCTCTCCTCCTCCACACATATATACCAGCCAGTGTACCTCTATAATTAATTAGGCCTCCCCCCTCCCCCACCACACAACGATAGTCGAGCGTTGTAGGTAGGTATCCATGCCACAGAGACAAATTGCACATGTCCCCTCTCACGTTCCAGTAGGCCAGCCACTCTATATCTTTGACGTGGGCACACACAAATTCGATGACACTCTTTATCGATCGCACGCGCACACACACATCATCCCTCTCTTCGATTCTATGGA